>JAJOZX010002807.1:237500-610655 GCA_023014485.1 Bathynomus jamesi
ATATATATACACACATATATATAAAATTATATATTTATATAATATATACGTGTGTGTGTGTATATGTGTAATATATATATATATATATATATATATATATATGATGAATAAAACCACGAAGGAAATGAAACACAAAATGGTGCTCAAGCGCTTTCGTCTAATGACATCCTCAGGAACACTGAAGTATATAAAAAGGTTAAGCCTATATATAGGTTACAGAAAGAAAAAAAGAAAAATAAATAACATACATACACACACACACACATATATATATATATATATATATATACATACATATCTATATACAAATACATACATACAACATACATACATATATATACAATAAACAGAGAAGTAAAAATAATAAAAAATAAAAAATTAAAACCTTAAAGGATTACCAATGAGGCGTACAGATTGTAAGGAAAAATATCGATTTTTAGCACAAGATCAAATGGATTATAAAAATACAAATTTATACTGGGACTCTGCCGGGTTTTAACACAATGCTGCCTATGGTCAGGTTTCGATATATAAAAAAAAAAAAAAAAAAAAATGCAAATTAAAAGTTAATCAATTTTTAGCACAAGATCAAATGGATTATAAAAATACAAATTTATACTAGAACTCTGTCCGGGTTTTAACACATTTCTGCCTATGGTCAGGTTTCGATATATAAAAAAAAAAAATAAAATGCAAATTAAAAGTTAATAAAGTAGAAGACAAGTTTACCAAAGATTTAATGTTTTACACTTCTTATCTAAGTCTGCTTTAAAGGAATTCAACATAACAGGATCGAGTTGAAAAAGACCTTTGCTTATGTTGAAGTTATTTGAAAGTTGGATAATGGCAGACTCAAGAATATTTCTATTAACAATGTTGCTTGAATGGAATAAAACTGAAGCATTATTCCAATCAATACAGTGGGCTAACTCTGACAAATGGACAAAAAGGGCACTGGACAACTGTCCTGTTCTAACGGAATATTGATGCTGTTTTATACGTGTGTGCAAATCCTTTCCCGTCTGACCTATGTAAAAGGAATCACATTGTTTACAACCAATTTTATAGATAATGCCTGAATTATTGGTAGGGCTATTTTTTACTATGATATTTTTCAGGCATTATCAATAAAATTGGTTGTAAACAATGTGATTCCTTTTACATAGGTCAGACGGGAAAGGATTTGCACACACGTATAAAACAGCATCAATATTCCGTTAGAACAGGACAGTTGTCCAGTGCCCTTTTTGTCCATTTGTCAGAGTTAGCCCACTGTATTGATTGGAATAATGTCAGTTTTATTCCATTCAAGCAACATTGTTAATAGAAATATTCTTGAGTCTGCCATTATCCAACTTTCAAATAACTTCAACATAAGCAAAGGTCTTTTTCAACTCGATCCTGTTATGTTGAATTCCTTTAAAGCAGACTTAGATAAGAAGTGTAAAACATTAAATCTTTGGTAAACTTGTCTTCTACTTTATTAACTTTTAATTTGCATTTTATTTTTTTTTTTTTTTATATATATCGAAACCTGACCATAGGCAGAAATGTGTTAAAACCCGGACAGAGTTCTACTATAAATTTGTATTTTTATAATCCATTTGATCTTGTGCTAAAAATCGATTAACTTTTAATTTGCATTTTTTTTTTTTTTTTTTTTTTTATATCGAAACCTGACCATAGGCAGCATTGTGTTAAAACCCGGCAGAGTCCCAGTAAAATTTGTATTTTTATAATCCATTTGATCTTGTGCTAAAAATCGATATTTTTCCTTACAATCTGTACGCCTCATTGGTAATCCTTTAAGGTTTTAATTTTTAATTTTTTATTATTTTTACTTCTCTGTTTATTGTATATATATGTATGTATGTATGTATGTATGTATTTGTATATATAGATATGTATGTATATATATATATATACAGTGCCCGCGAAAGTATCCGATCACTCAAGAAAATACAATATTTCCCTTGATATTCAGAGACACGTAATTCACTTTCTATTTGTTCTAGCGACATCTGGTAACTTTGAGGTTGCTCGCTGATATGAGAGCTATCCAACGCATTCTCAAATTAGTGTTCTGGTAGCCTTCGTTGCGGGTGGCTGTGTCTCAAATTTGTCAGATTTCACTGTTTGTGTAAATTTCTTGATATTTTTTTTTTTTTTACAGAAAGTGGTGTAAATAAAATTTATATATAATGTGTGCTAAAAAACAACTTAAGAGTGATTGTCGAGGTGCTATTGTTGCTTTGCATGCATGTGGGAAATCACAGAGACAGATAGCTAAGGAATTAAACATATCCCAAAGTACCGTTAATTTATGGGTTTCACGGGCTAAGAACAATGGTGGCCTAACCACGCCAGTCCCTAAAAAACGATCTGGCAGACCGAGAAAAACAAATTCGCGAACAGACAAACTTATGAAACGTTTAGTATTGAAAAACCCAACAATAACTGCGAAAGAAATAAAATTTAATATGAATAATTTGTTATCTGGTGTTTCTGAACGAACTATCCAGGAGCGGCTCCAAAAAGAACTCGGATTACCATCTCGCCATGCTGCTAAGAAACCGTTCATTAATGAAAAAATGCGTAAAAAACGTGTCGCATTTTGTAAAAAATATATTCATTGGACTGTTGATGACTGGAAGAAGGTTTTATTTACCGATTAGTCGACATTTATGACATTCAGAAGTTGTCCAAAAAAGGTTCGCCGGCCTATTGGCTCAAATAGGATGGACCCTAAATACACCCTAAAGACAATGAAACACCCTCCAAGTGTGATGGTTTGGGGTTGTTTCGGTTACTATGGGCGTGGAAACTTATATTTCTTCCGAAGAACACAACTATGAATGGTGCACGGTATTTAGCAATGCTACAGGATAAACTTCCAATGGCAATGGCAATCCAAAGGACAAAAACATACATGCATGATGGTGCACCATGTCACAGGGCCAAAATAGTGACAAAATGGATTACTGACAATAAATTTGATATTTTGGATTGGCCTGGTAATAGTCCAGATCTCAATCCGATAGAAAATCTGTGGCTAATAATAAAAAATAAGGTTGAATGCCACGACACTGGCTCAGTCGAAAAATTACAAGAGGCCATCAAAAAGGTATGGTGCAAGGAAATATCAGTGGAAGTTTGTCAAAACTTGATTAAATCCATGCCAAAACGTCTAGAACAAGTCATCCAAACCAAAGGACAGATGACAAAATACTAATATAAGGTTAGTATACATTTAAACATTGTTTTTTATGTAAAAAATACAAATTTCAAGGGTGATCGGATACTTTTCGCGGGCACTGTATATATGTGTGTGTGTGTGTATGTATGTTATTTATTTTTCTTTTTTTCTTTCTGTAACCTATATATAGGCTTAACCTTTTTATATACTTTAGTGTTCCTGAGGATGTCATTAGACGAAAGCGCTTGAGCACCATTTTGTGTTTCATTTCCTTCGTGGTTTTATTCATCATAAATATTTTTCACGTGTTACCTTCGTGAAATAATTTTCATATATATATATATATACAGGGTGTCCCATAAGTCCGGCATCATAGGAGAAATTCATATTTTTCTATTTCTACAAACCATAATTCATATGCTCGGGATGCCAATTTTCCGTCCACCATTCTGTTCAGTGACGAGGCTATTTTTTAGGGAAATGGTGAGGTAAATCGACAGAACACCCGCTACTGGTCTCAAAACAACCCTCACTGGTATACCTCTTCAAAAGAACACGGTGCATCTCGGGTGATGGTCTGTTGTGGCATTTGGAAGGATCGCATCATAGGCCCCCTCTTTTTCGATGAACATGTCACTGGAGGCACCTACCTACGTATGCTCAAGGAAGAAGCATTTCCCAGTGTCTTGCACGAAGAAGGAAATTTCCCAACATGGTTCCAGCAAGACGGCGCTCCTGCCCAAGTAAGGAAATACCTGTACCAACAATTCCCAGGTCATTGGATAGGCCGTCGAGGACCTGTGGAATGGCCAGTTAGAAGCACGGATCTCACGCAACTAGATTTTTATCTCAGAGGCCACTTGAAAGCGCTGGTATACGCAGAGAAAATTAGGAGTGTTGAACATTTGCGGCAGCGCATTATTGGGGCATGTAACACCATTACTCTTGACATCATTCACCGTGTGCTTACTGACTGGGTATCACGTCTGAATTTGTGTATTGAAAACAATGGTAGACATATTGAGCACGTTCTGTAAATAAAAGCTTTTGTTTTGCCTTTTCTTATTATTTTTCCTATGATGCCGGACTTATGGGACACCCTGTGTATATTATATATATATATATAGATGTGTGTGTGTGTGTGTATATATATTATATATATATATATATATAGATATATATATATATATGCAGTTTCATGGCCTCTTGAAGATAGTGTTATGATTAATTATCTACACCAGCAAAACAAAATATTAGCTTCTCAAACACAACATTGACTTAACATAAGACAACTAAACAAATACATCAGAAAACCAAAGTACACTCTAAATTATGCGACCAGATCCTTATACTCAAAAGGACCAAGCCTTTGGAACACCCTCTATCAAGAAATAAAACAATCAAGAACATTAAAAATCTTCTAAAGAAAAATGAAAGTGTATATATGTATATATATATGATGAATAAAACCACGAAGGAAAGGAAACACAGAATGGTGCTCAAGCGCTTTCGTCTAATGACATCCTCAGGAACACTGAAGTACATAAAGAGTTACAGCCTATATATAGGTTACAAAATATATATATATATGCAATAAACGGAGAAATAAAAAAAAAATTAAAGGATTGTGGGAGGAGCATACAAATTTGTAAGGAAAAACTACCGATTTTAGCCCTTTCCCCGAATCCAACACAAGATCAAATGAATTGTTTCCAACCAATGTTATAGTTAATTAAAAAAATAATAAATTGAAAAATAAAAATAAAACTTGTAAGAGGAGCAGACAAAGTTATACTGGAAATCTGCCCAGGTTTTAGCACTCTGCTCTTCTTGTCTAAGTCCGATATATAAAAATAAATTGAAAAATAAAAGTTATTAGAGAAGCATACAAGTTTACAAAGGTTTAGCACTCTACCCTTCTTGTCTAAATCCGTTCTGAACGAATTCAAAACAACGGGATCGAGTTAAAAAAGACCTTTACGCTGAAGTTATTTGTAAGTTGGATAATGGCAGACTCAAGAATATTTCTATTAACATTGTTGCTAGAGTGAAACAAAACTGAAGCATTATTCCAATCAATACAGTGGGATATCTTTGACAAATGGACAAAAAGGGCACTGGACGACTGTCCCGTTCTAACGGAATATTGATGCTGTTTACACGTGTGTGAAAATCCTTTCCCGTCTGACCTATGTAAAAGGAATCACATTGTTTACAACCAATTTTATAGATAATGCCTGAATTATGGTGGGCTATTTTTTAGTATGATATTTTCACAAATTATTATATGAAAATACTACATTAATATCCAAAAGTTTAAGTACATTAGCAATGCCAAAAAGCCCAGGAAAAATGGAAGTACTAAAATATTCTTTGACAAAGTACGAGTGTTATTATTCACACGATAGAAGGTTCGTTTTGCCTGTTGAGACAAGATTCCATAAACGCAGATGGGTAACACAGATCATTCCAATACCGTTGATTTTTCCAATTCAGCATCGATGTATTCCGACTGGCGATCCTAAGGGCACGGAGAACATTGAAGAAAAATGGCCTTCTTAGTAGGGGTGTCCATGTCCCGAGTAAAAGTGTATGTAGGACAAATTGTTTTTTTTTCGATAGATACTAAACTTAAAACCTGGGCTTTCCCTATGTACACGCACATCCAAAAACGGGATTGAGTTGTCTTGTTCCACTTCTAAAGTAAACTTAATGGAGGGGACTTGATCATTTAACTGAAGGAGGAAGTCATCCAGGTCACGATTCATGGGCCAGATAGACAAAATATCGTCGACGTACCGCAACCATGGGATGCCAACTCCCAGGATTCTCGGAATGTAAGTAATTTCGAAAAACACCATATAAATATTGGAGAGGAGGGGCGACAAGGGGTTGCCCATGGCCATCCGAAAAACTTGTTGAAAATACTCCTTATTGAAAGTGAATTTACAGTCTTTGATGCAAAGCTTAATAAGTTCCAAAACAATGTGTGCAGGTAGTGGCAGGTCATACTTATGTAATTCTCGGGAGAGAAAGTCAAGCATATCGTCAATCGGCACTTTTGTAAACAATGAACAAACGTCAAAACTGATCAATCTATCGTTGGTTTCAGTACGTGCATTATTCAATTTTTCAGTAAGATCCATGGAATTTTTTATATGTGAATCAGAGATAGTTCCGAGAATGGGGGACAAGACTTTGACAAGCCATTTGGAGAGTTTATAAATAATAGAGCCCACCGAGTATGACCTGCCACTACCTGCGCACATTGTTTTGGAACTTATTAAGCTTTGTATCAAACACTGTAAATTCCCTTTCAATAACGAGTATTTTCAACAAGTTTTTGGGATGGCCATGGGCAACCCCTTGTCGCCCCTCCTCTCCAATATTTATAAGGAGTTTTTCGAAATTACTTACATTCCGAGAATCCTAGGGGTTGGCATCCCATGGTTGCGGTACGTCGACGATATTTTGTGCATCTGGCCCATGAATCGTGACCTGGATGACTTCCTCCTTCAGTTAAATGATCAAGTTCCCTCCATTAAGTTTACTTTAGAAATGGAACAAGACAACTCGATCCCGTTTTTGGATGTGCGTGTACATAGGGAAAGCCCAGGTTTTAAGTTTAGTATCTATCGGAAAAAAACAATTTGTCCTACGTACACGTTTACTCGGGACATGACACCCCCACTAAGAAGGCCATTTTTTCTTCAATGTTTCTCCACGCCCTCAGGATTGCCAGTCCGGAATACATCGATGCCGAATTGGAAAATATCAACGGTATTGGAAGTGATCTGTGTTACCCACCTGCGTTTATGGAATCTTGTCTCAACAAGGCAAAACGAACCTTCAATCGTGTGAATAATAACACTCGTACTTTGTCAAAGAATATTTTAGTACTTCCATTTTTCCTGGGCTTTTTAGGCATTGCTAATGTACTTAAACTTTTGGATATTAATGTAGTATTTTCATATAACAATATTGTGAAAAATATCATACTAAAAAATAGCCCTACCAATAATTCAGGCATTATCTATAAAATTGGTTGTAAACAATGTGATTCCTTTTACATTGGTCAGACGGGAAAGGATTTTCACACACGTGTAAAACAGCATCAATATTCCGTTAGAACGGGACAGTCTTCCAGTGCCCTTTTTGTCCATTTGTCAGAGTTATCCCACTGTATTGATGAATAATGCTTCAGTTTTGTTTCACTCTAGCAACATTGTTAATAGAAATATTCTTGAGTCTGCCATTATCCAACTTACAAATAACTTCAACATAAACAAAGGTCTTTTTCAACTCGATCCCGTTGTTTTGAATTCGTTCAGAACGGATTTAGACAAGAAGGGTAGAGTGCTAAACCTTTGGTAAATTTTACTGCTTCTCCAATAACTTTTATTTTTCAATTTATTTTTATATATATCGGACTTAGACAAGAAGGGCAGAGTGCTAAAACCTGGGCAGATTTCCAGTAGAAATTTGTATGCTTCTCTTACAAGTTTTATTTTTATTTTTCAATTTATTATTTTTTTTAATTAACTATAACATTGGTTGGAAACATTTCATTTGATCTTGTGTTGGATTCGGGCAAAGTGCTAAAATCGGTAGTTTTTCCTTACAAATTTGTATGTTCCTCCCACAATCCTTTAATTATTTTTATTTCTCCGGTTATTGTATATATATATATATTTTTTTTTTATAACCTCTATATAGGCTGTAACTCTTTATGTACTTCATTGTTCCTGAGGATGTCATTAGACGAAAGCGCTTGAGCACCATTCTGTGTTTCCTTTCCTTCGTGGTTTTATTCATCATAAATATTTTTCACGTGTTGCTTTCGTGAAATAATTTTCATATATATATATATATATATATATATATATATATATATATATACAGATCTACACAAGCTGAGGCTAACAAAGACCCTAAGATCTACTCTGAGGTTAGCCCGACAGAAAGAAGAAAGTAAGGGGTTAAAAGAAGAGAATAAGGGGTTAGTAAGTAGCAAAACCTATCACTCGTGGGTTAAAATTCATTCAGAAAGAGAGAAAGAAAGACACCATCACCATCCGCCGGCACTTCCGACAAGTCTGAAAAATAGCCGAAGAGAATACTTCCAGCTGTTGCAGACCAGTCCACCACTCCATAGGGAGGTAGAGGATGCCGCCCACTCATCCGGAAAGGGGTGAAAGATGAAAAGAAGTAAAATAAGAACGCATTAAAAACCATGCAACACATTCTTAACTCAAAGAACAACACATCCTTAACTCAAAGCAACACATACCTCCAGCAGTTGCAGACCGGTCCGCTACTCCATAGGGAGGTAGAGGACGGAGCCCACTCCGCCGAAAGGGGTGGAAGATGAAAAGAAGTAAAATAAGAACGCATTACAAACCATGCAACACATTCTTAACTCAAACACTATCATACCATGCAAACTACAGACATGCAATGAAGAGAGTTACAGACATGCAAATAAGGAGAGAGAGAAAAAAAAAGTATAAAGAATAGCAAAAAGTGGGTTAGTTTGCGCTACGAACTACATCTAAGTTCGTGTTAGTCTAATTTTTTTGTTTTTTTTTGTTGGCATCCCACGCTGGCATGTCACAAGCTGGCATTATCGTCAACAGACTCATCCTCGATCACCACCCCCAGAGCTCCTGTTGCTAATTGTTTTATTATATTAAACAACGTAAATATTTTTAGCGAGGGAGAGGGAAAAGGGTGAGGCTCAAAGGGAAAAGGGAGAGGCTCAGAGGGAAAAGGGGGAGGCTCAGAGGGAAAAGGCGGAGGCTCAGAGGGAAAAGGGGGAGGCTCAGAGGGAGAAGGGTGATTGTTTTATTATTATATTAAACAACTGTAATATTTTTAAAATGCCTATCTAAACGGTTCTTAAACATATTAACGCTGGTAGAGTTCACGACGGGCGCAGGAAGATTATTCCGTTTATCAATTACTTTAAACGTAAAGAAGTTCTTAGCGATATTAGTAATGAAACGTCTGCCACGCAACTTAAATCCGTTATTACATTACGAGTATTACTATTATCGAAAATGAACAATTTGTCAAAATTTACGTTATCGATGTTATTAACGATTTTGAAAACTTCAATAAGCTCCCCCCTTAATCTCCTACTTTCGAGTGAATGCAAGTCTAACTCTTTAACCCTCTCTTCATAATGCTTGTTGCGCAATGACAGAATTAGTTTCGTGGAACGACGCTGAACCCTTTCTAACCTATCAATATCCTCACGCAAATACGGGCACCAAAACTAAACGGTATATTCTAAATGAGGCCTGACAAGGGACTTGTAAAGGGGCAATATAATATTCTTTGAATTAAATTCGAAATTACGCGCTATGAAGCCTAACATCCTATTAGCTTTTGCGCAAGACTCCAGGCACTGGTTCCTAACTTTTAAATCCTTCGATACACGTACGCCTAAATCTACTTCTTCGTCAACGCTCGCTAACTCTCTATCATCCATCGTGTACGTGTAATTATTGCTACGAGAACCTATATGCAAAACTTTACATTTGTTTACGTTAAATTGCATCTGCCACTTATCCGTCCACTCCATAATCCTATTTATATCGTCTTGGAGCCTATTTCTATCGTCCTCGTTAACAACCTTACCGCCTATTTTAGTATCGTCCGCGAATTTTGACACGTTACTAGTCAAACCTACATCTATGTCGTTAATGTAAATTACGAATAGCAATGGGCCTAACACTGAACTCTGTGGGACACCGCTACCTACATCCGACCACCCAGATTCACTACCATTAACAACGACCCTCTGTCTCCTAGCACGAAGCCATTCCTCTAACCAGTTAGCTACCTGACCGCGTATACCGTGCGCTTTAACCTTCGCAATTAATCTTCTTTGCGGAACTGTCTCGAACGCCTTTTTAAAATCTAAATAAATAACGTCAACCGCTCTGTGCCTATCGTATTCGTGCACTATTTCGTTATAAAACTCTAACAAATTAGTTAAACAAGATCTATGGCGTCGAAACCCATGCTGACTACTATTAATCAAATCTCTACTTTCTAAGTGTTCGATGATACGATCCCTAACTACAGTTTCCAAAAGTTTACCGACAATTGTCGTTAAGCTAATGGGCCTATAATTGTTAGCTACTGTGCGGTCGCCTTTTTTATAAATGGGGGTGATATTAGCTAATTTGAAGTCTTCAGGAATAATCCCTGTTTCCAGTGACTGATTAAAATTCTTCGTTAAGGGGCCTACGATAACGTCTTTCAAATCTTTCAGATGTCTAGGATAAAACGCGTCAGGGCCTGGAGCCTTGCTAACTTTTAACTTATGGATATAATGCGCAATCTCACCCTCGTAAACAGTTATTTCATCCAAAATAGTCTCGCTGCTAAATGGAACGATATCGTCCACATCGGGGACATTATTGACGTCTTCTACGGTAAAAACTGTCGCAAAGAAGTTATTAAAAATACCTGCTATCGCCTGAGCGTCGGAAGCCAAAGCGCCATTAGCGTCCAAGAGAGGGCCTATATTGTCTTTTATCGGCTTACGATTATTCACGTAATCGAAAAACTTTTTTGGGTTATGTTTACTATCCGCAGCTATAAGGATCTCTAAATTATGCTTAGCATTCCTAATTGATCTTTTAACCTGACGTCGAAGCTCGATATATCTATTAGCGTTAGCTACTGTGCCAGTGCGCTTATTAAATCTATACGCTCTGTTACGCTCGTTTATGAACTCGCCTATTTCCCTAGTCCACCACTTATATAGAGTATATATATATATACTGTATATATAATTTAGGGTGATTCAAATATGGGGGTAAAAAAAAATTTTTATATTTTAATGTGATCAACCCTTTAAATGGTTCATTTCAGCATAAAAACAACTATCCTAAAATATTTTAGCAAATTTTTAATTTTTAGGGGTTGCTACCAGCAATTAAAAATTGACAGAACGACTCAAATTGTCAAATTTTTCCACACCACCCAGGGGGTACAGTACAAGGCGCATTGCTATTTTTAATGTGGAAAGCTCCCCCGTAGGTCTACCATAACCAGAAGCATGCATAATTAAACTAGCATGATATTTGAGACATTAGCTGTCCTTACTTCATCAATGTTTCTTTCTTTTCTATCAGGGTAAACAGCCCTGTAGTTTTTCACTTTGTAGCAAGAATTGTTTTTGATCTTCATCATGTGTTAGTATTTTATTATATTCATCCATTAATTTTACTCCTCTTTCCGCTATATCATTCACGACTTTCCACTGTTTGATAGATTTCTTAGCGGAGTTATACTCTTCATCATTATGCCATTCTTTAGCATCTTTGAGTAAAAAATTTTGAACTAAATTCTGTTATTGTAAAGAATCTTTGAGTATTTGATGATAAAATCTTCTAATTTCTTCGTTGGAATAAGTGCAGGATCTAGAAAAGCCGTTTTGCAGGAAGAGTTTCTGTTGTATTTTGCAAGGCCTTTACAATTTTGTTTTTCGTTTCAGTAGGTACTTCATCATCATAAAAGGCCAAGGCTACCAGTTCTTCTGATAGGTACCAGAGGTGACCTAACAGTTTTTTAATAGCAACAAATGCAATTGTGTCATTTATTGTTTGTAGACTACAAGATTCTGTAATAATTCCAGAGCAAGACGAGGAGCGCAAGATGGCACAGGAGCTGTAAACCATGCCTTTACATATAACCGAGTAGCAAATAGACAGATGTCTTTTAGTCCTTTTTTGTCTTTTACTGAAATTTTGAACTGAGATTTGAACATAAAATTTTTTAATGAATATGTAATTTTGGCCATCCACCTAGCCCGATGAAGTCCCGCTGGATGTTTAAATTTGATTCCACCTTTTGGTTCACCTCCCAAAAAAAATAATTATTAACTGCAATAGTTCTAGGTAATCGTCTCTTGGTTGGAATGTATCTAGTTGATTTGTTGCAAATATAATTATGTCATCTTTGATGTCATGAATATTTTCATAGATATCTGGATCTGATAATGCTGTTTCGTAGTCCTCCTTATTAATGCTTGACCATTTTTCTCTGAACTTCTTAAAAAGGACTATATCTGGGCCAGAAGATGGTGATAAAGACTTGAAACAACAGCTTCCAGCATAATTTCAAATATATGGTGTCGACATGCCAGCCACAGTAAATCGTTGTCGAATTTTTGTTCTAGAAGAATAGCTGCACCATTTCTAGGACCAGTATTGGCTGCCGTTGTATTGAAACACATGCATTTTATTTGTTCACAGATGTCCCATTCAAGCGATGTCTGATTGTTTGCATCAGACAAGAGACGCATTTCTGTCACTCAATTTTGCAACATCAAGACTTCCTAATAATTTATCATCAAACAATTTTCTACGTTTGCCAACCTTACTTTTCCATGTTGAAGGTTGTGCAGCACAGAAACCAGATTCATCACTTTTACTCTCCTCTGATTCTGATTCTGATGATGTACTGGTGAGTATGACAGCCTCTTCATTCTTCTTTCTTTTGATCTCTTCTTCTGCTTTTCTCTTTTCATAACGTTGTTGCTTCTGCTGCTCTTGCTCTTTTTTAGCAACAGCCTTATCAATGGTACCCATTTTTCCATGACGTCCTTCCTCACGTTGCATTTTCAAGAATTCTTATCATCTTCTATTTTTATAAGCTGCATAGCATTCTCATGAGCAATGTCAAATAAGTTTTCCAGTTTATCTTTCCATTTTTCTTCTTTATTATTTAAATTTTGTGATCTTTTCAATTTGTTTGCTTTGTTTTTCTTAAGCAGCTGTCATTCATTCAGTATTCCTTGAATTTTATCTACTACATGTATTCTTTGTTTTGCTGGTGTTCCTGCTTTTTCCAAACTGCTAGCACATCATCTGCAGTAGAGCAGCATGATTCTCTAATGACTTGCTTTTAATATTTCTGTAGTGCATGAAGAGGGCAATCATTTCCTTCTCTGATGGTAATACGGATGTTTTAGTACTGCAGAGGGCTGCCCAATTAGCCATACTTCAGTTTCTTTTCTTGTAGAACTTCTCCCAAATGAGCAACTGGGTGATGGTGAGTTAGGCCTAGCTTCCATAATCGATTAATTGGTATCAAAATTACGAGTTCCAAGCAACAATTAAAAGCAAGCTAGTATATAAACCATTAATTAAAAATTCTGAAATATAAACAATTAAACATAAAAAAAAGTTGTAAAAACAAACAAATTGAAAAAGAGGGAAACTTTGACGCCTGGTAGCACATAGTAAATTTTATTTAAAATTCACCAAATTTGGCATACACTACTTTTCTGTCATAGGGAACAAAAATACAGGTTGAACAATTAAAAAAAAAACTTTGATTTTTTGAATCACCCTAACAAATTTATATTATATATATATATATATATATATATATATATATATATATATATATATATATATATATATATATGCATAGAAACGACGTAAGTATAGAGGAGTGTTCTGCACACGAGGAAGAGAAATAACGAACAAATGAAAAATGAGGTGACCGCCCGGGAATCGAACCCAGGATCTTCCGATTGCCGGTCAGATATGCTACCACTACAGCACGGGCCTCGATCAGTCAGAAGTCGTAATTCTCCTACATAGGGCAGAAACCAATGCCTTGTGAGGGCACCCTCGCAAATCGTGAATATGTACATTTAACTGCAATGACCACGCAGTATATTAATGCATAGAAACGACGTAAGTATAGAGGAGTGTTCTGCACACGAGGAAGAGAAATAACGAACAAATGAAAAATGAGATGACCGCCCGGGAATCGAACCCAGGATCTTCCGATTGCCGGTCAGATATGCTACCACTACACCACGGGCCTCGATCAGTCAGAAGTCGTAATTCTCCTACATAGGGCAGAAACCAATGCCTTGAGAGGGCACCCTCGCAAATCGTGAATATGTACATTTAACTGCAATGACCACGCAGTATATTAATGCATAGAAACGACGTAAGTATAGAGGAGTGTTCTGCACACGAGGAAGAGAAATAACGAACAAATGAAAAATGAGGTGACCGCCCGGGAATCGAACCCAGGATCTTCCGATTGCCGGTCAGATATGCTACCACTACACCACGGGCCTCGATCAGTCAGAAGTCGTAATTCTCCTACATAGGGCAGAAACAAATGCCTTGAAAGGGCACCCTCGCAAATCGTGAATATGTACATTTAACTGCAATGACCACGCAGTATATTAATGCATAGAAACGACGTAAGTATAGAGGAGTGTTCTGCACACGAGGAAGAGAAATAACGAACAAATGAAAAATGAGGTGACCGCCCGGGAATCGAACCCAGGATCTTCCGATTGCCGGTCAGATATGCTACCACTACACCACGGGCCTCGATCAGTCAGAAGTCGTAATTCTCCTACATAGGGCAGAAACGAATGCGAGGGTGCCCTCTCAAGGCATTGGTTTCTGCCCTATGTAGGAGAATTACGACTTATGACTGATCGAGGCCCGTGGTGTAGTGGTAGCATATCTGACCGGCAATCGGAAGATCCTCGGTTCGATTCCCCGGCGGTCACCTCATTTTTCATTTGTTCGTTATTTCTCTTCCTCGTGTGCAGAACACTCCTCTATACTTACGTCGTTTCTATGCATTGATATACTGCGTGGTCATTGCAGTTAAATGTACATATTCACGATTTGCGAGGGTGCCCTACCAAGGCATTGGTTTCTGCCCTATGTAGGAGAATTACGACTTCTGACTGATCGAGGCCCGTGGTGTAGTGGTAGCATATCTGACCGGCAATCGGAAGACCCTGGGTTCGATTCCCGGGCGGTCACCTCATTTTTCATTTGTTCTTTATTTCTCTTCCTCGTGTGCAGAACACTCCTCTATACTTACGTCGTTTCTATGCATTAATATACTGCGTGGTCATTGCAGTTAAATGTACCTATTCACGATTTGCGAGGGTGCCCTCTCAAGGAATTGGTTTCTGCCCTATGTAGGAGAATTACGACTTCTGACTGATCGAGGCCCGTGGTGTAGTGGTAGCATATCTGACCGGCAATCGGAAGATCCTGGGTTCGATTCCCGGGCGGTCACCTCATTTTTCATTTGTTCGTTATTTCTCTTCCTCGTGTGCAGAACATTCCTCTATACTTACGTCGTTTCTATGCATTAATATACTGCGTGCTCATTGCAGTTAAATGTACATATTCACGATTTGCAAGGGTGCCCTCTCAAGGCATTGGTTTCTGCCCTATGTAGGAGAATTCGACTTCTGACTGATCGAGGCCCGTGGTGTAGTGGTACCATATCTGACCGGCAATCGGAAGATCCTGGGTTCGATTCCCGGGCGGTCACCTCATTTTTCATTTGTTCGTTATTTCTCTTCCTCGTGTGCAGAACACTCCTCTATACTTACGTCGTTTCTATGAATTAATATACTGCGTGGTCATTGCAGTTAAATGTACATATTCACGATTTGCGAGGGTGCCCTCTCAAGGCATTGGTTTCTGCCCTATATAGGAGAATTACGACTTCTGACTGATCGAGGCCCGTGGTGTAGTGGTAGCATATCTGACCGGCAATCGGAAGATCCTGGGTTCGATTCCCGGGCGGTCACAACATTTTTCATTGGTTCGTTATTTCTCTTCCTCGTGTGCAGAACACTCCTCTATACTTACGTCGTTTGTATGCATTAATATACTGCGTGGTCTTTGCAGTTAAATGTACATATTCACGATTTGCGAGGGTGCCCTCTCAAGGCATTGGTTTCTGCCCTATGTAGGAGAATTACGACTTCTGACTGATCGAGGCCCGTGGTGTAGTGGTAGCATATCTGACCGGCAATCGGAAGATCCTGGGTTCGATTCCCGGGCGGTCACCTCATTTTTCATTTGTTCGTTATTTCTCTTCCTCGTGTGCAGAACACTCCTCTATACTTACGTCGTTTCTATGCATTAATATACTGCTTGGTCATTGCAGTTAAATGTACATATTCACGATTTGCGAGGGTGCCCTCTCAAGGCATTGGTTTCTGCCCTATGTAGGAGAATTACGACTTCTGACTGATCGAGGCCCGTGGTGTAGTGGTAGCATATCTGACCGGCAATCGGAAGATCCTGGGTTCGATTCCCGGGCGGTCACCTCATTTTTCATTGGTTCGTTATTTCTCTTCCTCGTGTGCAGAACACTCCTCTATACTTACGTCGTTTCTATGCATTAATATACTGCGTGGTCATTGCAGTTAAATGTACATATTCACGATTTGCGAGGGTACCCTCTCAAGGCATTGGTTTCTGCACTATGTAGGAGAATTACGACTTCTGACTGATCGAGGCCCGTGGTGTGGTGGTAGCATATCTGACCGGCAATCGGAAGATCCTGGGTTCGATTCCCGGGCGGTCATCTCATTTTTCATTTGTTCGTTATTTCTCTTCCTCGTGTGCAGTACACTCCTCTATACTTACGTCGTTTCTATGCATTAATATACTGCGTGGTCATTGCAGTTAAATGTACATATTCACGATTTGCGAGGGTGCCCTCTCAAGGCATTGGTTTCTGCCCTATTTAGGAGAATTTCGACTTCTGACTGATCGAGGCCCGTGGTGTAGTGGTAGCATATCTGACCGGCAATCGGAAGATCCTGGGTTCGATTCTCGGGCGGTTACCTCATTTTTCATTTGTTCGTTATTTCTCTTCCTCGTGTGAAGAACACTCCTCTATACTTACGTCGTTTCTATGCATTAATATACTGCGTGGTCATTGCAGTTAAATGTGTGTGTATATATATATATATATATATATACTGTACTATATATATATATATATATGGGATGAATTTCACAATAAAACACGTGAAATTAATGAATGCTGCAAACCCACAAGGAAAAAGAAAAAACGATTCCAAGAGTTTTCGTGTTTTCAAAGCTACACCTCGTCAGGGAATAAAGATAAAAGGCGAGATGCCCATAAATATATACAACGTACAGGAAAATCAAAACAATTAGCACATACTTAACAAGGGTTAATGAGAGGCAAAAGAAATTTTAACATGATATCGTCAATTTTATACGTCCCCGCACTGTTATTGAAATTGTTTTTAAAATGAATAAATGCACATTCTAGAATATTTCTTTCTATTATATCTCTGTTTTTAACAAGCGCTTTAGAACTATCCCACTTGATGCTATGGTTACATCTATACATATGGTTAAATAAAGCATTGGAAGTATGAGCTGTTCTACAAGCATATTTATGCTGTTTTACCCTAAAAAAGCCCAGCAGTTTACTGATTGCTAAGTCTTTTATTAATTTTGAAAAACAGTAATATTTTCGAAAGTGAGGTGAATTTAGCCGAAGGTTGTGTGTATAGTGCTTTTAATACGAGGTTTGAATCGAATTATCCTTTGAGGTTTGAAAAAGCCCTAAAAACACTGAAAAATAATAATTCATTACATATTACTAAAGCAGACAAATCCAATTCGATCGTCATCATGGACAAAAACAGTTATATTGAAAAGATGAATACGTTATTGAGTGATCGTGACACGTACAAACCTCTAAATAGAGACCTATTGGAGGATGTTAATAAAATGTTTAACAGAAATTTAAGAGAAATATTAAAAAATAACTATAATGGGCTTTCACAGCAGTTTCTTAGTGTCAATCCGTCACTACCGTATCTGTATGGCTTAGTAAAAACACACAAAGTTAATAATCCCATGAGGCCTATTGTTAGCTCAGTGGGCTCCGTAACCTATAAGCTATCAAAATGGTTAGTTAGTTTATTAACGCCGTTAGTTGGCTCTATTTCTGAGTCACATATTGTAAATAGCATGGATCTTATTGACAAACTGAAGTTCCCTAATGACCCTAATTTCAAATTGGTAAGCTTCGATATATGCTCGCTATTCACAAAAGTCCCTGTTGATGACCTACTTCATTTTTTAAAAGATAAGATCTCTGAATATTCTTTCCCTGTTCAACACAACACTCTTATTGAGTTAATTAAGCTTTGTGTCAAAGATTGTAAATTTCAGTTTGAAAATAAGTTTTATGCTATGTCGTTTGGATTGGCTATGGGAAATCCCCTTTCACCTGTACTAGCTAATTTATATATGGAATTTTTTGAAAGTAGAATTTTGCCTACGATTGTTAATTTTAACCTGGTTTGATACAGGTATATAGATGATATTTTATGCCTTTGGCCTAATAATTTGGATGTGGACTTATTTCTTGGTAGGCTCAACAATTTAGTCCCATCTATTAAGTTTACAGTTGAAAAAGAAAATGATGGAAGCTTATCTTTTCTTGATCTAAAAATTTGGAGATGCTCTAATCAGTTCAAATATGAAGTCTACCGTAAGCCTACTAATAATAACTCTTATGTGCATTTTTATTCTGACCATCATCCTTCGATTAAATCCTCTATTTTCTCTGCTATGTTTCTTCGAGCATTGAGAGTTGTCAGTCCTGAATTTTTAGATTCCGAATTATGCAATATCATGAATATTGGTACTAAATTATGTTATCCTATTTCATTTTTAGATAACTGTCTTAAGAAAGCCAAGAATAGGTATTATAATAATGTAATTGTAAAGGAATTTCAGCGTAAAAATATCCTTAGCCTACCTTACCATGTTAATTTTCAATACCTTCCAACTGTACTTAAAGCAATTGGCATTAATGTAATCTTTAGTATAATAATACTGTTAAATCACGCCTAATAAAGAATAGCCCTGCTAATGTTGTTGGTTGTGTGTATTCGATCGGATGTACACAATGTAACTCAGTATATATAGGCCAAACCGGTAAAACGTTAGATATTAGGGTAAAACAGCATAAATATGCTTGTAGAACAGCTAATACTTCCAATGCTTTATTTAACCATATGTATAGATGTAACCATAGCATCAAGTGGGATAGTTCTAAAGCGCTTGTTAAAAACAGAGATATAATAGAAAGAAATATTCTAGAATGTGCATTTATTCATTTTAAAAACAATTTCAATAACAGTGCGGGGACGTATAAAATTGACAATATCATGTTAAAATTTCTTTTGCCTCTCATTAACCCTTGTTAAGTATGTGCTAATTGTTTTGTTTTTCCTGTACGTTGTATATATTTATGGGCATCTCCTTTTATCTTTATTCCCTGACGAGGTGTAGCTTTGAATACACGAAAGGCATTGGAATCGTTTTTTCTTTTTCCTTGTGGGTTTGCAGCATATATATATATATATATATATAATATATATATATATATATATATATATATATATTAGGGTGGTGAAAAAACAAAAAATTGAATTATTCTCCTCTAACCCCCTAAAATTGTTGAATTTTGTAAGAAAACACTCACTTCAATATTTCATCGAAATCAAAGAATATTTAGAGATGTTACACTGAGGTTAAATTTTGTCACATTGTCCAATTTTAAGGACACCCTATGGTTTTCAGTATTGTGTGCTGAGGTACCTTATTTGCATATATAACAACTGTATTCACAATATTATCGTCATTTGTAAACATGAGTATTCTTAATCACTTGATCGTCGCCTGGCACTTATGTGCTGCTTCTTTCAATTATCGTACGTAATTGATTTTGGCGTTGCTGTTGATTTTTTCATCAGTATATTGGTAGTATTCTGCGCGATTCAGTGTGAGTGATAGGTAAGTATAATTATATATCGGTATTTTAAAATAAAATAATGCTTAGGACAATATAAGTTACAATTTTCACAGTATTACTTATGCAGTGTTTATTATGTAGTGTTACAGCGTTCCTTTTACATTTGCATTTTTTCCGCAGATCTCGTTGTGTATTATGACTCTTTCTGAAGTGAAACATTCCACTCGCCAGCAAACAGAAGTTTGGCTTGTCGGCCAACCAGCATTTCTATTAATGGCCGCAAACTATCCTCGAATGGGGACGTGTTCCGGCGGATTTTCTTCCTCCATAAGCAACAGAAGAAAACCAGTCAAGAAACCTCCACACTCGTCGTCAGGGAAGTTAAAAAGTTCTGGGACATGGCGCGAATTCCTACTTCGGATGAGCAGCACAATATCAAGAAGGTCGAAAACCTTTTTGAGGAATGGTGTAAACTATTTAAGGGGCGAACTCGGCGGTCACAACCGCAACTGCAAAAGAAGCGGATCTTCAGTGAAGGGTTGGAAAACTCAAGAAAACTCACGCAAACGCCCTCCACATAATCCTCAACGAGGAAGACAAGGAATTTCTTCTGGCTCAGAGGGAGAAGGAGAGGAGGGGATACATGGCGGGAATCGACAAAAACTTGCAAATAGAGAAGCTTTCAGGCGTCATAGGATGGAGGCTGAGAAGGAAAGTCACCTAAACGAACTCAAGAGGAAGGCCGAGGCTTCACTGACTTTAGAACTTGCGTCTAGTTCTAGTAGTAGCGAATTAGAGATTGCTGAAAAAGCAGGGCCATGTTTTGCTGATAAAGCCGAAGCAGGGCCAAGTTTTGCTGATAAAGCCGAAGCAGGGCCAAGTTTTGCTGATAAAGCCGAAGCAGGGCCTTCAGTCCAAATGGAATTTCGACTCGCCAAAAGGAAAATGAGGAACATCATCACTCCTACTCTGGTTTCTGCAATGGATCGCACAAAGATAGACTGAAATGCTGCCTATCTCCTCTCAGAGGCAGTACCTGGCCTTGGTCATGACCCATCCAACTTCTCCTTCAGCCGAGACACTATTCGTCGGAAGAGAATACAAGTGCGAAAGGAGATTGTTGCCGCGATCAAAAACTCCTTTGCTCCCAGTACGCCTCTCACTGTCCATTGCGATAGCAAATTTGTTTCAGACCTTAAAGGAGAAAAGAAAGTGGACCGCCTTTCTGTTCTTGTTTCCGCTGAAACGACATCGAAGCTCCTTGGCATCCCAATTCTACCTTTAGGTACAGGAGCACATATGGCCAAGGCTATCCTTGAGTGTTTGGAGGAGTGAGGGCTTAAAGACCGAATACAAGGACTGTCTTTCTATACTACACCAAGCAATACGGGCTGAAGAACGGCTGTTGCACACTTCTACAGTAGAAACTCGGCAGGAGTCGTTCCCACTTTGCCTGTCGTCACCACGTGATGGAAATTGTAGCATTGTAGCGGGTAAGGTATTCACGAAATGCTTTGGCTTTTCAAAGGGACCTGATATCCTTCTCTTTAAGAGATTCAACGAAAAATGGGGTCAAATTAAAATAGATGAATTTAGCCACTTGGATTTAAATGAGGAAGACGCCAAACATCTCTGAGATCAAAGCAACACGATCATTCTCTTCTGTAAAGAGCAAATGAAGGATGTTCAGCCGTGAGATGACTATCATGAGCTCCTTCAGCTCACTCTCATCTGCCTTGGTGTAGCTCCACCTTGGGGTTACCATTTTAACCGTCCAGGCGCTCTCCATCACGCTCGTTGGATGGCTAAGGTAATTTATGCCATCAAGACCTCTCTCTTTCACAATCAGTTCCACCTCACTAGGCAAGAAAATGCTGGCATCTGGCGATTCGTCAACTTTACTTTTAGTGAATACGTCCGTGCGTGGTTTTCTGCTCCAAGAGCATCTTCAGCCGCGAACCACGACCTCCATTTTCTGAAACCTTTAGTGGAATACAAGGATAAAGCTATCTCTAAGGAGGCCATCAATGCTTTTTCCCACCACCTCTGGTACCTCAGTGAGGAGTTGGCACCCCTCGCTTTCTTCGACCCAGAGGTTTCAGTGGATATCAAAAGAAAGATGAATAAGGCCTTAAATAGGAAGACTTCTGAGGATCCTCCCGAACGGGTTGAGATTGACGTTGCACGGTTGACATGGACTGGATGACTGTCGCTGACTTCATCACAAATAACTCAAGGAGCTTTTCCCAAAAGCTTGACCTCCCCAGAGAATTCCTAAGTTTTGATCCGACTGAGTGGGACAATCATCCCGATTACAAAACTGCATGCAACCGAGTTCAAGGACTTCGGGTAGCAAATGACTTTTCAGAGCGAGGTATCCCCCTCATACAGGAATATAACCAGATCCTCACGAAAGATGAGGAGCAAAAGAAATTACTCCTACAGGTGGACGAAGAGCATCATCAAAAGTTTCCTGACGCACGAAAGTCTACACTGGCCTCGTATCATAACTAGGCAAAAATGAGTAACCATGTGACACCTCTAAATTTGTTCCGATTTGGATGAAACTTCACAATATATATATATATATATGTGTGTGTGTGTGTGTGTGTGTGTGTGTGTGTGTATATATATATATATATATATATATATATATCAACTCTTATTTCAATATAAAAAGTTAATATATATTCATATATAACAACAAGAAAACAATAATTAGTAAAACAAAACTAAAAATGTGCAAGGTCAAGGTATCCAAGGTTAAGATACTCAGTTAGCAAGGTATTTAATATTCAATATTAATTATTTATTTATACTTCAGCCTTTTCTATCCCAATAAATACGAACTTATCTTATCTGAATACCTATATGTAATTATGTGTAGTTATGTAAATGTGTAATCTCAGTTGAATATCCATACTTTATGTATTTATAAGCGTATGTTTGTAGCTTACTGCAGATAATACCTGCGTACTTTTTCTCTCTGTCTCTATACCTCTAGAACTACTGAACTAGTGTACATAACTTCACATTATCTAATAAGATTTACCAAAAAACTCCATTCAGCCAATAAAGTATAAAATTTGCTTGTTAATGGTAGTTCTATGCTATGTAACTATATGAAGGCATTACTATCCCATTTATCTGAATGCATAATGAGCATGTATATACTGCATATATACTGTATATGGATGTATGTATGTATGTCTGTGTGTGTATGTATAATATGTATGTGTCACATGCACGTGCATGTATGTATGCTTCCTTTACCAACTGAAGTGCATCATTAACACGTATAAATACAATAATAAACTGTAATATTGATATTATTAGTCTTGTTGTTGGTACTATTGTTTTATACTATTAGTCTACTACGCTAATGCTTAGGAATGCATTAACTGTCGCACTATCATATATACTGTATACATATAATATATATATATATATACACACACACACAGTTGTAAAAAAAATTTTAGGCACCTATGCATAATATAAAGATATGTAATCTCTTTCGACTCTCAATCTTATAATGATTTAAGATTTTTTCCAAGTTATATGCTTCCTAATGTTCCTAGTATTGGGTTCATATACATTTCTCACTGTATTATAGTAACATGGAAAACTAATTTGTGTTTTCACCTATGTAAAAATGGTTAGGCACCTTTGGTGATACTTCTAAATGAAATGGTTTGTAGTTTTATCAGTTACTGTATATATATAGGGCAATGTGGAGCACATATTATAAGTAAAGTTCAACTTAAAGTGCTAAATGTTTGTGATGAGCTATTTATTTGTCTCTGTGCAAAATGTTTGAAAGCAATGCAGCAATGTTAAATTAATTTCCTTTTGTTTTCAGAAACACCATGGGTTCCTCAAAACAGTTGTTAGATGACCTCAGAAAAAGAATTGTAGGTCTTCATGAGTCTGGAAAAGGATACAAGAAAATTTCCCAGTGCTTGAATATACCTGCAACATCACTTCGCAATGTTGTTGTGAAATGGAGAAATCTTGGGATCATAACAACAATACCCGCTCGTAGATCTGGCCGTCCACGTAAAATGTCTCCGAGAACAGCACAAAAAATGGTACATGATGTTGCTAAAGATCCTCGCATTAGAACAAAATGCTTACAGCTGGTAGCCTGGTATAGTAGTAAGTCGTCAAACAATAAGCAACTATTTGTACAAGAATGAATATGCTGTCCGTGTTGCTCAGAATAAACCATTTCTTCGCACTGTGCATTAGGGTGGTCCTTAATTTCACTTTTTACAATTTTTAATGGTCCAACGGGCTAATGTTGTGGGCATTGGTGCAAGAAACAACATGGTTACCAGTTTTTGGAGTTCCGGTAATATCATAAACCCCCCCCCCCGGAATTTATATGGGACCTAAAAATTTGACTGAGAAAACGAAAGTTTTTCCGTTTCTCTATGAATAAACATATGACTATATTATTTTTTCTTGGTAATAATATATTATTTTAATTAATTATATATTCTAGGGGTGTTACCGCCACCCTGAAGCATCATCCCAGACAGCTTCGCGGCGATGGGCTCGAAATTAGACCAGTTTATCAAGCCAGCTACAATATATTTCGAGTGGGAACAAACCTGATTCCAGATCCCCATCGTTTTTTTTTTTTTGCATTTATTTTTAAACAAAAATGAATTCCTTTTACAATGATTAAAAAATTATACCAAAGTTTAATTAAAAAGATAAATACTTCTGCATAACATTACACAATAAACGCTCATTTAACATAATTATACATTTCAGCCAAAGATTTTTTCTTGACGTCTGGAAGAAGGCGTCGATGTTGCTCTATAACTTTTACCAGAAATTGTTTTTGTGATTCATCATTAACAATTCTGTCTTTGAAATCTTCAATCAGCTTGATTGCTCTCTCTGCAGGATCATTCACAACTTTCACATTTTTGACAAAGTTCTCCATAACTTGGAAAGATTTGCAATTTTTCCAAGAAGTAACAGGTTCATTTAGCCAATCACAACTAGTACCCAAGCATTGGAAAACAATTGAAGAACCCTTACCAACTAACTGACACAGCTTAGTTGTATTTGTTAGCTTAGGGAAGATTGGCTGACCTTTGGGAGGAGGGTGTTGCGGGTTGATTTGACAGACTTTCTTCATTGACTTTGCAATCAGACTTTTTTCTGCATCTGAAATTTGCCGGGAAAACAAAGCAAGTGGTACTAGTTCCTCAGTCAGATACCATAGCTGACTATTTAATCCCTTAAGAGCACTGGATGCTACATCGTGATCATAATTTTTATATTCAATGAGTTCATTAAAAAGTTATGAATACACATTCGGCCTGTGTCTTGCCCTTGCTATTATCTATAGTTGGGATTGATAAAATGTTGCCTTCTTTTAAACCCGGAGAACCAGAAACAATGATTGCCATTCTTTCTTCCTTTTTGTCAGTTGTAGTTTTCAATATTAATTTACTGTCCCAGTGAACAATGCAATGCTCTGGAGGATTGAATGATGCCGTAAGTTGTTTTGCACTAGATGCTCTTGTATTTTTACATGAACGTTTAGAAGTAGACTTTGACAGGCTCATGTCATGTATTTATATTTAATTCTGAGGCAACCGCTGCAGCGTAAACTGTTCTTGGTTATGCGAGAGATTCAGCCTATCAGCCGTGTCAGAAACCATTTGAGAATCGAAAATGCAAATTCTTTTTTTAGGATTTCTTTGAGCCGAAGTTTGAAAGTCGGAATCATTTGATTCATTACTTGATTCATCATTATCTATAGGAATATCATCATCAGGTGGGATATTCATTTGTTTACCAATGGGTCCTGCATCCATGTCTGCTAAGAGTTTTTCTTTTCTCTCTACGTCATGTCGAATTCTTTGGTTTCGTCTTTCTGTCCGAGTTACATACGACTTATCAAGGCTAGAGACGTACATATTCCGAATAGTTCTTTGATCTTCAAGGAATTTTATATCTTCGCTTTTGTTTCTTCTTGTTCTCATTCTGTCTTTCATTATTGTTTCAATAGCATCTGCTGCCGATATATCCAATAGCATATCTAATTTTTTACCAAAAATATCCTTTTTATCTTCGAAAGTATTCCTGTTTTTGTGTGTTTTCAGTGTTTCATACTCATTAACTAAAGTCAGAATCTTTTCTTTTGGTCTTCTGCTTTTGGAAATATCTTGCGTTTTAATGCCAGCTAAGTCCCAGATTTTTTAACTTTATTAAGTACAACTGTTGCAGCCTCTTCTTTATTGTTCATAACCATATCATTTCTTTTTAAATGATAGAAATGCTGAAGTGCATCTGATTGGGATGGTAGCTGGAATAGTCCTGTAGGAATCAGGTCATCTTTAAGATTACCAATAATTGGATCATAACTGCTTTTTCTTAACTTTATATTTAATTTCTTAGGAGTAGCCATGATATTCATTTAAAATAAGATTAGAATCAACCAAGTGAAATATGCATCATATACTATATACATCATTGGATATCTGAAAAACACATAAAATATTGGCTTAATCAGCTGTTATAGAACATTTGTATGTATACTATTACGAATAAATAATCAATTTATACACCAAAATGTGCAAACTTGATTTATGAATAAATTGATATGCAATATGTATGCTTTTATTTAGGATTAAATATGATTAATCTTAAAAAAATGCTTAAAAGACGTCGTTTTTACTCAGTTTTTTACTATGCAATATAAATTGGGGGTGGGGGGGGGGGGGGGTCTGATATTACCGGAACTCCAAAAACTGCTAACCATGTTGTTTCTTGCACCAATGCCCATAACATTAGCATGTTGGACCATTAAAAATTTTAAAAAGTGAAATTATGGACCACCCTACTGTGCATAAAGCAGCACGGCTGAGGTTTGCTACAGAACATCTTGATGCTTCTGAGGAATTCTGGAATAGTATTTTATGGACTGATGAAACCAAGATTGGGCTATGAGAGCATAATCAGAAAGAATATGTCCGGAGAAAGAAGAATGAAGCAGTCAAGGAACAAAATACGTACCTTGCCTCCCATAGAAGAAGAAGAGAGCCAAAATCAAGGTCCGGGGTTATTTAACGGATAACTTTGTAAGAAAACTAAAGGGGTTACATACATGATATATTTAAAATAAGTTATTATCAAACACTTTAATTAAAAAAAGGTAAAGTAAACATATACTGTAAAGTGGTGTGTGGTTTTTCATAAAAACATTTAGGATTTTTATCTCCCAAACTTGTTCATGATGAAAATGGCTCTGTTTCACATGCAGCGGCGTACGTGCAATACTTAAAATAGCCACATTAAATTTCACAGTTTATTAACTTCCACTACCATGGAAGGTCACTATTGCCTAAAAATTAAAGTTTTCACAGAGGGAACATTTTTCCATTCGATTAACTTTAACTGTTGTAACACTCCCAAAATATTTTAAATTAACGACATGAAACCAATTTGATTGAATTCAAGGTGGAAATGGCAGTTTTCTATTGAGGTCTGAATTAAAATAATTCAGCTCTCCTCCCTTCTATTTTACCATCGTTCTCTCCTAACCTTGAGTAAATATGTCAATATGTAAAGGAGCTTCTTACGGGAAAGGTTAGTTTGGAGAGGGTGGTGGTGGTGGTGGTGGTGGTGGTGGTAGCAGTAGTAGTAGTAGTAGTAGTAGTAGTAGTAGTAGTAAATGCAGGAGTAAGCACTGGCCGGGTCTGTTTCAGAACCCTTGGAGTTCTCAGATGAAACCAAACTGATGGAAACGACAAACCCAATGTTGCCTCTCGGGAATCAAAACCTCCGAATGACACATGTTCTGTTTGAGACGGTAAATCAGTGGTTTCGTTTTGGAATGCTTAACGATTCAAACTACGTTGCTGCTATGTTCTTGTGCGTTTGTATCACACACACATACACACACGTGTTTTAGGGTGTGACAGTTGCCCAACTTTGTCCTACAATGCTGTACAAAATTTTGGTGTTGCATATTGACATAAAAAATAGTCACGCGCAATTTTTTGAAGATTCATGCATATTCGAATGAGCACCAGCAATTTGAAAAATAGCGATTTTGCTTATACGGCATACGCGCCTATACAGGGCGTCCCAAAAAAATGTATACACACTTTAACAGCTGATAGCTCAATTGATGTTTCTTTCTTTCCAAGTTAAACCCATTAGAATTAATAATGGCAGTCAGACTAAGCTTCGAACAAAGGAAATTCATTCTAAAATGCTACTGGAAGTGTGAAAACGCAGTTGAAGTGCAAAGACAGTTTAGGAGAGAGTTTCAAACAGATCCACCAACGCGACTTACCATCACTCGAATTAGAGATAAGTTTGAAGCCGATGGAACTGTTCAGAATGTCCACAAGAAGCGTTCCGGAAGACCACGGACATCGACAAGCCCCACAAAGCAAGAAAGAGTACTGGAAACGTATCACCAAAGTCCAAGAAATCTGTGCGGCAAGCGAGTCGTGAGGTAGGAATTTCAGAATCGTCTGTCCAACGCATTTTCAAGCGCTGTCAATGGAAAAGTTACATTCCAAGATTAGTCCATGCTATTAATGAAGATGATGATCCGGACCGAAGAGTGGAGTATTGCGAGTGGTACTTGGCACGATGTGGATGTGGATTGGACGAAGGGGTTTCGTAGAATACCCTCCGTGTTCACCAGACCTCACACCACTAGACTTTTTTTTATGGGGATACTTAAAAGACAAAGTCTACGCTATAAAACCTGCAACAGTCGCTGAATTGAGAGCAGCCATTGAACGAGAATGCACACAAATACCAAACGAAATGTTTCGTGATGTTTGCGATTCCATTGCTTCGCGTTATCAGCAGTGCCTGGACCAGAACGGACGTCAGTTTGAAAATAGGCGTTGACAAAACAATTAAATAATGTCTGTAGATTCTATTACATTTTGAAAATGAAATGTATTTTAATAAACACTGCCTTTATAAGTATTTAAAGTGTGTATACATTTGTTTGGGACGCCCTGTATATCTCATATACAGGGCGTCCCAAACAAATGTATACACACTTTAAATACTTATAAAGGCAGTGTTTATTAAAATATATTTCATTTTCAAAATGTAATAGAATCTACAGACATTATTTAATTGTTTTGTCAACGCCTATTTTCAAACTGACGTCCGTTCTGGTCCAGGCACTGCTGATAACGCGAAGCAATGGAATCGCAAACATCACGAAACATTTCGTTTGGTATTTGTGTGCATTCTCGTTCAATGGCTGCTCTCAATTCAGCGACTGTTGCAGGTTTTATAGCGTAGACTTTGTCTTTTAAGTATCCCCATAAAAAAAAGTCTAGTTAATCATTCTTATTCTCTCATGGTACATTAAGGGGTTTTATCATATATTCACAAGGTATTATTTCTCTAGAGCAAGAAACCATGATTTCTGTTCGGAAACAGATGATCGTTTGCGCTGATTAGGAACGCGGAGTCTGTCATTTTCAACTACTTGAAGGACTTCTTGAAAGCGCTCCTCATCCCTGGCAACATTAAGAAAGTCATGGCAAAGTTTTATACCACGCTCTGCAGCCTCATTGACAACCTGAAGCTTGTCCACAACCCGTTTCATGTTCAGGTAGTCGTCATGATCAGCCCATTCACTGGCTGGACTGTGGAGAAACTGATAGGGCATGCCTAAAATGGTGAAGAACCGGCTTGAGTCAGGCCCAATTAGGTCCACCAGGGCAGTGCCACTTTCTGGGACAGGGGGAAGATATGGCTTTCCATAGCCCCCATGATTGAGCCCCACTCTCTTAGTAACTTCAGTGCCTTCATGGCAAAGAAGGGCCTTCCTCATCTCCTCTTTTGTCCTTTCTTGTACTTGGGACGAGAACAAAGCCAGTGGGGCCAACTCCTCAGTTAGGTACCAAGTGTGTCTACCGAGTACCACACGTGCTTTGTCAACTATTGTGGCGTCATATGGGGCAAATTCAGCCAAGGTTTCGACCAAATTCAAGTCATTCAGTGGCGCACTTGCTGGAACGGGGCAAACAATCCACCATGGGACATAAACAGCGACTGTGAACACAGCCAACCGTTCTAACTTGCTGATTTGACTTTTAGTCACAACCTCGGCTTTGGGAAACTGCTCTTTGATCTGGCCTGACAAAAGAACAATCTTGAGGGTATAGAGCAGTTTAGCCATCCACCTTGCTTTGTGAAGTGCGCCGGGGTAGACCATTGTGAAGTTCACTGGCTCGGATCCTTTAGTTACAAGCAGCAGACAAAGCTCTACCAGCTCCTTGTAGTCGCCACGTGTAAATGGTTGGGCTAGAGATTCACGGAAGAAGTCAGCCATCTCCTGCTGGCGCTCCTCAAACACTCCAGGCATTGCGGGATAGTAGTATTTCTTTTTTTCATTGTACGCCAGTTGAGAGAAATGGTTCTTGAACCTAGAAATGCAATTATTGGGATTATTGTATTTCGTACTAATCTATAATATTGTTTTAGGGGTATTAAGATTGATATGATCGATCATTTGCTTGGTGTTAGTATATCTTATAAGTCTAATAAAAGAAATTCCACTAAATTTGTTCATTAGATAATAATATTCCTTGTTATTTTGTAAAGCTTATGACTCACCTCTGGAAAACCATTATGTTTGGACTTGAAGAGCCCTCCACTTTCAAGCAATCCCAGCAAACACCTAGGATGACTTCGCCCACATGCCTGCGACAGGCGCACCAGAATACGGCACGCTCTAATTCCTTTTGGAGGGAGACGCAAGCAGCTGTTTTTTGTCCTGAAAAAAATGTAATTGTAGTTTAAGGCCACCATTTCAGGCACGTGCTTTTTGCAGATTTCTGTTAAATCATTCACTGTATTTTGGTATTAATGTCGTGATAAATTCACGCTGATGTTTGAAATAGGTTTACCTGTATTGGATGAAGTTGTGTCGAAAACCATACCAACGACATTCTGTTCACACTCCCAATCGACCAGAAGTTGTTTGGTTGCTGTTGATATCAAGTCTCCTTGAACCAGGCCAGCTTTTTGAGTCAAAGGCGGAAGAGGTGGGACTCCAAGAAGATTTGTGCCATTGACACCAGACACAAGAATGGGCAGGCGGTCATCAGTGCCTTTGGAATCCAGCGTGTCCATAAGTTTACCATCCCAGTGCACCAGTACTTTGTCTGATGGTTGCCATTCATCCATGATTTTTAAACTTATTTCTGACACGATGGAAGCTCGGTATCGGTGGGCCGTCCTTGCATTTAGACTCAGCTTTGATGTATCTCCACCACATGCAGATACAAGGGAGTACACAATTGCACTCAGCTGGGTCGGTGAGATGTTGTTTCGAACACTGCATGAAACGAGTTCTGCCGACTTCAGAATATCATGGGGCACAAAAATTGAAACTCCCTCTTTCACTGTTCTCCGATGTTTTCTCTTTGGTTCAGCAGTGCTGGCCTCATCAATGTCATCGTCCTCATCAGAGCTAATAGGTGAATCAATATCAGCCTGTACATTCTCAGCATGATCACATTGTTCTCTCTCTTGTCGCTTCTCTTCTCGCATCTGCCTTTTCTGTCGCTTCTGAACCTTTTCTGTGAGTACTTTGTTTACCCCAGAGTAGGTAGCTACTCTGTCACTTAGCATGCTTTTCATAAAGAGTATGTCAGTATCGATGGCATCTTGTTCGGCCTGAGTTTTCCCCTTTTTCGCAGCCGCCATGTCTTTCAACACTGTGTTCTTATAAAATTTCATCGTCAGGCTCAATTCTGATTTAAACTTCATAATTCCAGGATTATCAGCCCGTCTTCTATCCTCATTCTTTTTCATAAGCATCATGTAGTCTTTGTCATAGTAAGTTTTAATCACTCGGCCAATATTGTTCCTGCCTGTAATGGTCGGGACATTCGCCTTCTGGTAATGCAAAAGCACATTGTCAATGGTGGCAGATAAAGCCTGGTCCCAATGCATATCCCGAAGGTTTGCTAACAGACATAGTAAGACCTGCCTATTAGTTGGTAGTTTGCTGCCCTTTATTTCCTTTTCTTCTTCTCGGGGTACGGTGCCCAATAACATTCTGACATACTCATCATCTTGCCGTGTATCCATGATTAAATTCTCAATTCACAACATCAAATCACTGTCAAGGGAAAAGAAAAGAGCATCATTAAAATTAAATGCAATAAAATAATACGTGGAAAATTTGTGGGTCAGCGTTCCAGACCCGGAAATGAAAATCTGATAAAATGTGCTATTTTCACACTTATTTATGAAGTTCATAAGCTGAAATAGCAATACTTGTTGGTACGACGGTGCTAGCTCAAACATGCACCGATCTCCAAGAAAATTTACAGGGGTGTTTCCTAGATAAATACACAACACTAAAACTTTGAACAGCATTGTAGGACCATTTTTTGATTTTTGGAGGGCAACGGTCACACCCTAACGTGTGTGCATATATATATATACTAGCAGGGCACCCGCCCTTCGTGCGGGATAGGCTATATTCCGCCCTACGGGCGGCATATTTTTGGTAGCTCCTGCGGAAGGCCATTATTCCTCGTCGGGTAATACATAGTTACTGTACAGTCATGGTCAGGGTCGCCGAGAGGGCGGGGAAGCCGGGTTAAATCCCCGGGGCCAGGACCTCTAGGGTGCCCGGAAAGAGGAGGGATAAAATCTAAAAATATTAATAAAGCAATTGATTAAATAACAGAAAGGAAATATAATTAATGAACATACATTTTATAGAGATTATCATACTGTATGTTTTGAATAGTGACTTGGACATATAATCAGTTTGCTTGTTATGTACCCAAAAAACATTCATAATAAAATAGTGAGTAAACAGGGCGGCCCATATACCAATCCTTCCCCGGTGCCCGTGGCAGCTCTCGCCGGCACTAGTCATGGTAGTCATGGTTGGTATTATAATCCAGAATATTGTTTAGGAAACATACGTTTTATTCTTGACAAAAAAGAATGAGACGTAAATGTAAAAATTAATCAACTGGTTAGGTGAACTGAATGCCCGGTTAGATCAACTGTGTACCCTTGACGAATGGGCAGGTTAATTCGTGATATTTTCGTTAGTTTTAACGAAAATATCACGACAACGCATGGTCACATATATAGTTAGCCTGCCAAGTTTGGTTGGAATCCGTCCAGCGAGAGCTAAGAAAGTTCGGGACAGACAGAGAGATAGAGAGTCATCGTCCACGTCGCTCTTATTTATAAGAGAAGAAGAATATATAAAACGCTGTACTGAAGCGGCGAGGAAACGTCAAAAACAAGATTTCCGTGATCCTTGTTCATGGTGCTGCTTAGGGACATGTGGCTCTCCTCTACGCAACTGTAATCCAGTTTTTATGAAAAGGATTATTATACAGGGTGTTTCAGGAGGAAAGGTCAATATTTCTGGAGGTGATAGTATCGGTCATTGTGAGAACAAAAGTTCATATGAACATGTGTCTAATTCTGAATGGTTACGGAGATAGAGCTGTTTGAATCTGATGCGCACACAGCTCTTCCTCCCCCCGCGGTGGTCCCATTCAATGGCCACCAAGCTCTCCAGACCTCTCTCCGTTAGATTATTGTTTGTGGGGGTGGATGAAAAGTCAAGTTTACAAAAGAAAGGTGGACACACGAGACGAATTGCTCGCGCGCATTTTGAATGCTGCTGCCCGCATAAAGGAACGTCAAGATCAACTCAGACGAACAACACGCGATCTTCGCACACGAGTTGCAAAGTGCATTGAGGTTGACGGTGGGATTTTCGAAAACGTATTGTAAACTGTAACAAATTTGTCATTTCTGTATCTGATACCATTCAAAATGCCAATGTTTAAATATTAAATGTTAGAAACAGTAATTGGTTTCTCTTTCTTGATTACCATTAACAATGCTTTTGTATTTGTAGATTCAAACAGCTCTATCTCCGTAATCATTCAGAATTAGACACATGTTCATATGAACTTTTTTTCTCACAATGACCGATACTATCACCTCCCGAAGTATTGACCTTTCCTCCTGAAACACCCTGTAGAATTTACCTAAATTAATGACGTACGAGCAGGGTGTAATGTTGCAGTAATGAAGTGATGTCTTTTTGTTTAATAAATAAGTAAAATCCTTGAAAAGAACTGTATGGTATAGGGTAGTTTTATGTAGTTTACAGTCTGTAGTGGTAGACAATTAGATTCAAACGCGGCCGTATGGTGGGTAGGGGAAGTGGAAACGGGTCAAGGCTACTGGCCAGGCGCGTATTTGCATATGGGCCAAATGGGCCATAGCCCAGGGCGGCAAATTTTAGGGGGCGGCAAAATTTTGAGGGCAGTAAAATTCTGGAGGAAAAGTCGTAACAAGAAAGTACTTTTTAGGTAGGGAAAAAATCCAAAATTTCTGGTATTTTTTTTAGCTAAAATAACGGAGAAAAGTTAGTACCACTTAAAAAAAAAATCTCATTACGTTTGAACGAATTCGATTTCAAAGTTGATCCTTGGCCTTAATATATTTTATTAATTTTAATAATATCTTTATTTTAAAGCTAATTATTTTAATTTATTTCAGATTTATTGTTTACACTTTACAGAGTATCAAGCCAAAAATTGGCCAATTATTTTGTTTAAGGTTTTCTCTATAAAATTGAATTTATATTTTTTCTATTTTGCAACTTTGAACTTTGAAAATGGACAACATTTAAAATTTAAAGACAAGATTGTGTTTTCTCAGTTTAGTACAGCAATGGTATTTATACAAGGTAAGAAGAAGGCAGTTTTTAAGACAATTTTGAGTTTTTTATGTTAACTTAACTGCCTGTATGTAGTTAGCTGTTAGAGACCTACTCACTACTCAGCCTGGCTGAGCTATTTTTCTTAAATATATAATTTAATATATTTTATTAATTTTAATAATATATTTCTATTTTAATATATATTATTTATATTTTTAATTAATTTCAGATGTATTTGTTTTTTCAGATGAGTGATGGGAGAAAACGATTAAGCCGCTCGGAGTATAAGAAGAGAGCTCTGGAGAAAGCTGAAAAACAACAAGATGTTATTGATAAAACTGCGAAAATTGATACTTTCTTCAAGAAATCTGATATAAAGAGCAAAAATATTGAAGCAAATCCGAATGTTCTTTTAAAAGAATTAGAATGTACCGAGATTAGGAGTTTCCAAGAAGATCAAAATGTTAATGAAGGTCCTAGTAATTTTAGATTATCTGGTAGAGAAGTTCAAGAATCCTGCCTACCCTATACTAAGTCTTGTGATGTAGGTAGCATCACAACTACCTCCAGCAATACTTCCATTGGACAAGACCCAGCATTATGGGAAGTTAATGATGCTACACGTCATTATGTGTCAGAGCATGGCATAAATCAGGACCTAGAAAACATGAACTTTTCTCAATCAAAGAGACGTTTTGGTGAACGATTCAGATATTTTTGTAAAACCTTATTTGAAACACAGCTTAACAACGGAGAGAAGGTGAAGAGAACATATTTAATGTATTCGGAGAGCACAGGCTAAATTTTCTGCGTTCCATGTCGGTTATTTGGTGGAACTACTAAAATTGGTAAGGAAGGATTTGATGACTGGAAGCATGGCAGTAAAGCATTAACAGGCCATGAAAATTCCTCTGAACATAAGTCATGTGTGTTAGCTATGAAAATGAGAAGTTCAACTCTCGAAGAATTGACACACAACTTTTCTATCAAATTGATGAGGAGAAGAAGTATTGGAGGGATGTTTTACAACGAGTTGTTGCAGTGGTCCAGTCACTGGCATCTCATGGTTTACCCTTCAGGAGTCACATTGAGAAATTTGGTTCTGTCCACAGTGGAAACTTTATAATGGCTTTGGAACTTATTGCTGAATTTGACCCTTTTCTGGGAGAACATATTGCAAAATACAAAAATCAAGGAAAAGGTCATACCTCATACTTGTCTTCGTTTACATGTGAGCAATTCATCAAACTAATGGCTGACAAAGTTACCAAACAAATAACTGAGGAAGTGAAATGTGCGGAGTACTATTCCATTATTGTGGACTCCACCCCAGACATATCACATGTCGATGAACTTGCAGTTATTCTGAGATACGTAAAAGAAGATGGGCATCTCGTGGGCGATTTTTGGCATTCCTTCCCAGCGTAGGGCACAAATCAGAGTAGCTTTTCGACTCAGTTTCCAGCATATTAAAAATGCATGATCTCGACATTGCAAACTGCAGAGGACAGTCGTATGATAACGCTCCCAACATGTCAGGGACTTACTCTGGCTTGCAAGCAAGAATAAAAGAAGCGTCCCCAGTAGCAGTTTACGTACCCTGCTCTGCACACTCATTAAATTTGATTGGACAGTGTGCAGCAAGTTGCTGTAAGGAAGCCATTGATTTTTTCGCACTTCTCCAAAATCTTTACGTGTTCCTCACTGTCTCCAGTCACTGTTGGGAAATACTACAAAATTATTTTACCAAATCTGAAAATGTAACGTAAAAGAGCTATTCCAAGAGGTAGATGGCTTTAATCAGAATTTTAGGTGATTATGGTTTGACAAGCGGATTCTATGTAAAAATGGGTGCTGATTCCAAAATAAGCTGTCTTATTGACCCCAGTTACGACAAAATGGCCATTTTGGACACTTTTTGGCCAATTATGGCCAAAATCAGAGATTTTCAGAATTTTAGGTGATTATGGTTTATTAACATTTAACAAGAACATTAACAACATTTAATTAATCATCTCCATCATCATCACTGTCATCTTCATCCTCTGAATCAGTATCGGAAATACTATCATTGTCTTCGTCCTCAACACCCTCATCTCCATCTGCGACATCCTCCGGTTCCATGGTCTCAGAAAGCATGGTTGGCATTTGACTGCCGGTAAACCAGACTGGTAGAAAAATTCCATTAACCTCTTTCCAGCCATGGTCTGTGGGTCGTATGTTCTGTAGTGGATCTTTTAGATGCGCATGCTTCCAGAGATATGCCGCATAGATACACCTAGCTAATATTTGATCCAGAACATCTTTCGGAACATGTTTTCTTTTCCTTTGACTGTATCTTATAAGCGGTAAATTTACTGTAACAGCCATTGTGAAAGCCATAATGAGGCAGTGGTTCAGCGTTAAAATTAATGGCTTCACTGCATACAGCAAGGTATTTAGAACTCATCTGATATTGTTTTCTGGCTTCAGCTGTGTCCCCGGCTTTTTTCCACGTTTGTTTAGTAAATGGAGCCACTGCATCACCATTATGTTCTGCATCACCACTCGCATGCAGCACACACCGCAAAGGCACCTCCACACCATCATCCATCTGCAAAAAAAAAACATTAGTCAAACAGTGTGTCACTCATTGGGCCATGATTTATGGTTACCTTAAGAGGTAGATGGCTTTAATCAGAATTTTATGTGATCTTAATTTGATAAACCTATTAAAACGTTTCCAAAATGTCCATTTTGTCGTAGCTAGGGTCAATAAGACTGCTTTTTTTAGAATCAGCACCCATTTTTACATAGAATACGCTTGTCAAACCATAATCATCTAAAATTCTGAAAATCTCTGATTTTGGCCATAATTGACCAAAAAGTGTCCAAAATGGCTATTTTGTCGTAGCTGGGGTCAATGAGACTGCTTTTTTAGGAATCAGCACACTTTTTTACATAGAATATGCTTGTCAAACTAAGACCACCTAAAATTCCGATTAAAGCCATCTAACTCTTAGGGTAAGCTTATCAGACACTCGATGGTCAACCCGTGAAGAAGCGTGTAGGAGTCTCAGTAAAGACTGGGAAGAGGTTATAGAAGCACTTACGTCCATTGAAGAAGATGAATCAGAAAAGCCTTGCACACGCAGTGAAGCATCTGGCTACCTCAATCAACTGCAACGCCTTGAAACTACAATTCTTTCTTTAATGTGGGGTGACATTCTAGAAAGGTTCAATGCTACTAGTAAACAGCTCCAAGCAGTTAACATTGATCTTGGTGTCGTAGCAGAACTGTATGCATCATTGACATTCTATAAAAGATGAAAGAGACAACTTCGACTGTTATGAAGAAGCAGCAATTAAGAAATCATCTATCCGCGAATATGAAGTTACAATGAAAAGAAAAAAGAAAAGAAAACTTTGAGTCGACGAAACTCGCGAAGGTGAGGTAGAATAAGATGAACGGAGGAACTTCTTCATTAATACTTATCTTGTCGTACTTCATAGATTATTGTCGGAATTAAACCGTCGCAAAAATGTGTATGAAAACCTCTATGCACAGTTTGCATTTTTAACAAAAATCACCACCTTCAATCCGACAGATATAACTGCCAATGCTATTAAGCTTTGAGAATTTTACAAGGATGACTTGGCGGAAGCATTTGTTAATGAGTGTCTTCATTTCCGTGGGTTTCTTCGGAATTTGGAGAAAACTCCTACGAGCATTCTTAAGATGAGTGAGATGATCCAAGCAAAAGGGTTAAAAGAAGTTTACCCATATGCTGATATTGCGCTCAGGATCTTCCTATGTACGCCGGTTTCCAACTGTTCTGCGGAAAGATCTTTTACTGTACTGCGACGACTAAAGAACTACCTACGGTCAGTGATGTCAGAAAATCGCCTCAACTCTTTAGCTATCCTCAGTATTGGATCGGAGCTCACGAGAGCTCTTAGCTATATAGATCTTATTGACTCCTTCGCTGCTCAGCAATCTCGGAGGAAACTGCTTTGAGTATTCTACAACGGTCGATTTCGTAACTAAACATAAAGATCGTAAAGATAACGTACAATGCATTTCTGTTCACACATTTAAGGGATTGTTAGTCTATATATATATAATATATATATATATATATATATATATATATATATATTATTGTATTATATTATATTTTATATATATATATATATATATATATAATATATATATATATAATTATATATATATATATATATATATATAGATATATAATATATTATATATATTATCATAATATATATAATATATTATGATTGATATAAAAATATCTTATATGTTAAGGTATATTTTGCTAGAGTAAATGCCTAAACCATTTGACTGCATTTTACTGAAAACCCTTATATCAAATAACTATTTATTGCTAAATGGTAACTTCGTAAGTGTCCTAAGGGCGGCTAAATCAGTATGGCCCTTGGCGCCAAGAAACCTAAATCCGCCCCTGCTACTGGCGCTTATTGTATTACTTACGTAATTTATTAAAAGTATATAATTTTGACGGATATGAAATTTTGGTGTTCGTCAGGTAGAGTTCACAAAGAAGGTGGGGGCCTAAGGTGAGGACGAAGGTGGTGGTTATGATAGTGTGAACGACGAACAAGGTGGTAACATGGCCGAAGATGAACGTCAACTTAGAATGTATAAGGTATACCGGATATAACCTCATATAAACTCAGAAGTACGTGTAGTTACGTATATATGAAATATTTATTTGAAATTATATTATATATATATATATATAAAATAAAAATATTTTTTTTATATATATAAAATATTTGTATTTTATATTTTGTATATTGGCTATATAAAGTATATTGAAAATAAAAATATTTTATACATATATGAAATAAAATAAATGTTTGTAGGATTTGAACGTACTCTACACCATTTTTACTAGTATTCTTTTTCTAACTCTCCTATACCCCTTTTTTTTAACTATTTCTGACACCAGCATCGGCTGGAGGAAGAAAAGCCTTACTGTATATTTTATTTTTTAAATCGTTCTTCTGTGTCTGAGTAAATGTTTTATTTGCATATTATGTAACTGCAAACGAAGAATAAGCGATTTTTTCCCTTTTAACTTTTTTCTCTCGTTTCCGAAGTTGTTCTTCCTTCTCTTCACTCTTCTATAACTTTTATCTTTCCTGAACTAACCTAGGGAGGATTTGTCTCTGTTAATTCGCTTACTACTACTACTACTACTACTACTCATAATAATAATAATAATAATAATAATAATAATAAATGGAAAACAAATATAGTTCCACCTAAAATTCTTGCTTAAATTAAGAACGAGGGACTATCAAACATCAAAGATGAATGACACATCAAACGCTAATTAAGTTCAACTTTCCTTCGACAAACACCGAATGAAGAATTGTTTTATGTACAATAAACGCACGAAACTGTAATATAACCAAAGACGTAAAATTATAGAAAATTCCCGTGTGTGTGTGTGTTTTTCTACCTAAATTTAGATAAGTGTCACTCCTGAAACGTTCACTAATTTTATGAAATATCGACGATAAATTCTGAATTGAAATTTACATGTGCTGTTACCAATCACCAATTAATTCTTTAACTCCAATTATACGAGTGACATCGTTCTATATAACTAATTAGTATTACTATTTCGTACATGCGTGCAATTCATGCAGTGAAACATTTCATTCGGTTCAGTATTTTATCATAAATAAGTTACTTATTTTACTACTTTACACACATTATTTATATATATATATGCCCTCCAAACTAGAGAGGAGGGGCGACAAGCTTGACCTTCGCGAAATGAGGAATCATCGCGCGGAACCTTTGTAAGGTTGTAAGGTTTTATATATATATATATATATATATATATATATACACTATACAGGGTGCGGCATAAGTCGCTTTACCGAGAATAATGAAATCATCTTGCGAAGAATAATATTTATTATTCATTACAGAAATTGTTTAAAGTGTCCTCCATCATGTTCAATACACACGTTACATCTTTGAACCACTGAACAACAAATAGCACGAGACAGTTCTTTGTTATTATTCAACGTCTCGAACTCTTGGCGTATCAGTCTTCATGTGATCGAAGTTCCGAGGTTTCTGGCCGTAGACTCTCTCTTTGATTATACCCCACATTTAATAATCAATGTGATGTGTTTATTCAATGTGGGGTATAATCAAAGATGGAGTCTACAACCAGAAACCGTGGGACTTCGATCACATGAAGACTTTGATACGCCAAGAGTTCGAGACGTTGAATAATAACAAAGAACTGTGTCGTGCTATTTGTTGTTCAGTGGTTCAAAGATGTAACGTGTGTATTAGGGTGGCTATCAGCATATAGGGACTAAAATTATTTTTTTAACTTTAGACTTCGGAAGGTCGAATTTTATTTTTTATCATGAGAAAACTTAGCATGCCATGTTTTAAAGCAATCAAATCACATTTAGAGGTGGCGCACGGCAGTATAAAAATGTAGAGTAATGTACTTTTAATCAATAGTAAAATACCCAATTTATTTCTTTGCAAAATTTGCAGAAATTATTATTGAAATGTTTATATGAAATATTCATATGTTTTCAGATATATAGCTGTATTTACGATATAATATCAATATATGTAACTACTTCTTTTGACTTTTGGCATCTGAAAAATTGGCAAGGAGCAAGCTGGAACTCAAGTCCTCAGTTAACTACATGCTGAGGAAGTGCGAATGTGGTAGTAATTCGTGCTCCATTTATTTCACGGTTAGGAGTTTCACGCCCTAAAATTTTCAATTTTTTTGCAATCATGGCTAGTACTAGTTATAGTACTCGTTCTAAAACAGATATATGGCTTGTTGGTCCAACTTTACCAAAAATATTGGGCGAGAAACTCCCTTCACAGCAGCAAGTTTTGGCACATTTTTTTTACCATCATTCAGAGATGAAGATCCCTTTGAAAGACAGTGCTAAGAACACTTTGATCAGTGTTATGGGTTTATGGAAGAAAGCCAGTATTCCAATTGCGCATGAACATGATCTTATTAAACGGTTGCTCAAACTTCATTCTGAGTGGAAAGCATTACAAAAAGTAAGTTCCGTCGATCTCAAAAGCAAATTTCCAATGAAACACAGTCCACATCACGACTCAATGAACTATTTGACATTGCACAAGAGAATGCTCTGTCTATGATGAAAATAGAAGATAAGAAATTTCTCATTGCTCAGCGCAGTGGAAGGAAAGGTCACATAGCTAGCATTGATAAAATGACAACAATAAAGGAAAGGAATAAGATAATTAGAGAGCAAAATTTTATTAGCCGCAAGAGAAAACATGGAAAAGAAATACAACAACTAAGCAAAGTTGCAACAATAGATTCAAGTACCAGTAGCGATAACGAGTCGATCCATTCGGAAAATAGCACATCTCAAAAGTTAAAAGTTTTTCTCAGAGTGACACCCAACCACAATTGAAGAAAGCAAGACCTCAAAACATAATGACTCCCGAATTAGCGCAAGCTCTAGACTGTAGAAAGACCAGCAACCGAGCAGCAGCTCATATCGTTGCGGCTACGGCAAAAAGTTTAGGATATGATGTACGTAGGGCCACTATCGATCAATAAAGATTCTATTCGCACTAAAAGGATGAAAATTAGAAAAGACACTTCAGCTAATATCATCGAACACTTTGCTCCAGAAACCCCCCTAGTAGTTCACTGGGATGGGAAAATGCTACCTGATATCACAGGAAAAAAGTCTGTTGGTCGTTTGAAAGTGCAAAGGCTGTTGTTGAAACTGTAAACAAAATGGAATTTAACCAACCAGATCAAAACTATGTCGTTTGATACCACGGTAAGTAATACAGGAAAGAGAGGAGGTGCCTGCATCCTGATTGAACAAATGTTGGACAAAAATTTTCTGCACCTAGCCTGTCGTCATCATAACCATGAGATTATAGTTGGAAATGTATTTGGCGTCCTTTTTGGTCCCTCATCAGGACCTGATATTGCTTTATTTAAGCGATTACAGCTATACTGGAGTAACATTGATAAGAGTAAGCTTGAAACAGTGATTGGTTATAAAGAAGTGACCTTAGACATATCTGAATGAAAGGGAATAATTGAATTCTGTAAAACTAACTTAGAAGAACGTCAACCAAGATATGATTACCGAGAAACCTTAGCATTAACATTGTTGTTTCTGAGAGAAGTACCCCCACGAGGAAGAAGACTGATGCAACCAGGTGCTCTACATCGTGCACGTTGGGTAGCAAACGTAATTTATTCTATAAAGATTTATCTCTCCGTTCACAGGTTCGTCTAACATCAAGAGAAATATCATCTTTAAGAAGATTCAATTTATTCACTACAAAGATTTATGTAAAAGCATGGTTCCAATGCCCCCAAGCAACTTTAACTCCTACAAATGACCTTGAGCAACTTCAGCAATTAAAATCTTCCCAGACACTGTCGTCTCCAAATCTGCAGGCAAGGCATCCAGTAATCATTTGTGGTATTTAAGTGAACGTCTGATTGGTCTCTCTTTCTTTGATGATCGTGTACCTTTAGAAATGAAGAGATTGATGGTCACAGCTCTAAAAAATGAAGTTGATAAATGCCCTCCAAATAGAATTTGTCCAACGATTGCTGAAGGAAAAGATCTGTCATCATTTGTTTTGTCACAGCAAACTCTCGACAACTGTTCTCAATTTTAGGGTTGGAAGATGACTTTCTAACTTCTGTAGATCCAGCTCAATGGGAACAGATTCCAGATTATCCAAACGCTTTCAAGATTCTTAAAATCGTGAAGGTTGTCACTGATATAGCAGAAAGGGAAGTAGCATTAATAAAGGACTTTAACGCCTCTGTAACGAGAAATGAGGAACAGACAGTTTTTGCTTCAGGTCGTTGAGGAACATCGTAAAACATTCCCAGATGCAAGAAAGAAAACGTTAGTTGAAGGTCTCCAAAGTTCAACCAGGCGACATTGAGTTGTTAGCACCAACGAAGCCCCCTCCATTGAGAGGATAATACTCACCTTTATGGGTGAGGGGGACCTGGAGCTGAACTCAAAAAAAGACTAAGCTAAAATCTTCTGGACTCTTGCGGCACCTCTAAAACAGTTCCGATTTGTATACAAATTGGTATTCTGAGTTTTTTAATGAATTAGAACAATATTGTGGGTTCTGAACTTAACTTTTTGAAGATTATGTTTATACAGCCACCCTAGACTGTGTACTGAACATGATGGAGGACACTCTGAACAATTTCTATAATAAATAATAAATAAAATTCTTCACAAGGCGATTTCAATGTTCTCGGTAAAGCGACTTATACCGCATCCTGTATATGAAGCGTCGCAAGTACGAGGGGCGAATTTGCCACATTGGCAAATTTACGATTGTTCCACGAATGAATAGTTCAACCCTCCCTCCATCTACAGACACTTGGTATAGCCAAATACCCTCCTAATACGCTCAAAATGTAGTTATTTTCAATGCGTGTATTTGCGCTATGTGCCCCTCGTACACAACCGCCACAAAGTTTAAACGCGTCTATCTCAAAATTGGTTGGCGAGTTTGCCCCTCGTACTCGCGACACATCATATATATATATATATATATATATATATATACAGTGGCCTACGGATCACCAGTTTGATGTGGCCAAGAAAGTAGGCTTACTATAATTAATGAATTATATTGAAATTAATAATTAGGGGTCACCAGTTTGGAAATTCAGCCCAAACCAACAATATTTAATAAGGAGAGAGAAATTACTTTGTTGTTTTGTGTTTAATTAGAAAAACAAATGAATTATTTGTTCACAGTGATTAACAATTCTATAATGGTATTTATACTATATTAAAGATGGCTCGTTATTAGCAATAAGAAATGGTTATACAGTCTAATCGTTAAGTAAGTACAAGTAAATATAATCGTTAAGTAAGTACACTAATTTAGGCAGGCTAATGAGACATGCAGCGGTGAACACAGAAAAAGTAATTAAGCCAATAATAACTGAAATAATGAAAGTAGGGTATGGTACAGTAAATGGATTAGGTCAGTAAAAATGAAATGCATAAAAGAGCAAATAAACAATCGGATACAAAATAAATAAGTTACATGAATGGACAAGATAACAAGGTGATACAAAACTACGGTATTGGTACAACACTTGAATATGCCTACTGCGGTCTTAACGGGAGAGTTAGTTTGAACGGTATTGAAGACACTTTTTAGGGCCTATGCGATTAGGCACGGGAGAATTAGTTTGAACGGTACTGAGGACACTTTTTAGGGCCTACGCGATTAGGCAGAGTTTGTGGACTCTTCAGCTTTGAATCCTAAATAGTCTAGTACGACGTAACAAAACACTGTAGGCCGAGTGAGGGCCTACAAGAGGATTACCAACCTGCGATTTCGACGCAGATAACTATGAAGGCTGAAGAAACCTACGTGAGGTTTACCGTCCTGCGTTTCGACGTGGATAACTCTGAAGACTGACGAGGGCCTACGTGAAGTTAGTCCGTATTGCGTTTCGCCGTAGATAACTCTGAAGACGTGTTGGCCTACCGGCGGGAGGATATGCTGAGGGCCTGTTCAGATACTTGTTGAACGGGCGCCGATCGAATTGTGGTGAAGGATGAGTGAAGCCAGTGCCAGAAGGATGACGCTGGTGGAGTGATGTTTGTTTCCGGCGGGATGAAACTGTAGGTTGCCTCAAGTGTTGATTCACTTCGTGTATGGTTGAGGTGTTGCTTGAGGGACTGAAGCCGACTGAGGTTGAAGCTAACTTTTCTCGGGCCTTTTTGGGAAAAAAAAATAAGCACTCTTTTGTTTCTCTTCTTGAAAACCACGTGTGGTTTTCGATTTCTGATGATTCCCAGATGTTTTCGAAATATATATATATATATATATATATATATATATGGGCCTTTTCTGAACTTTGGACTGTTTCTTATTTTTTTGGAAATACGATATTTTAGGGTAGATTTTTACGCTGATTTAAAAAATGTAAGTCTTTTTTGGGAGAAATTATTATTTTAAAAGTTACACGGTGTTCTAGTTTACGTGTATATATATATATATACCTTCAACTGCAAAGAACACGCAGTATAAATAACGTAAAGAAACGACGCTTGTATAGGAGATATTCCGCGCAAGACGAGAGAGAGAGAACGGAACAAATGAAAAAATGAGGTAACCACCTGGGAATCGAACCCGGGATCTTCCGATTGCCGGTCAGACGCGATACCATTACACCATGGACCTCACTCTTCCAAATGCCGTAATTCTTCTACATACTCGCAGAAACCAATGCCCCAAGGGGGCACCTCCCGCATGCCGTAACATTATATACCTTCAACTGCAAAGAACACGCAGTATAAATAACGTAAAGAAACGACGCTTGTATAGGAGATATTCCGCGCAAGACGAGAGAGAGAGAACGGAACAAATGAAAAAATGAGGTAACCACCTGGGAATCGAACCCTGGATCTTCCGATTGCCGGTCAGACGCGATACCATTACACCATGGACCTCACTCTTCCAAATGCCGTAATTTTTCTACATACTCGCAGAAACCAATGCCCACGGGGGCACCTCCGCATGTCGTAACATTATATACCTTCAACTGCAAAGAACACGCAGTATAAATAACGTAAAGAAACGACGCTTGTATAGGAGATATTCCGCGCAAGACGAGAGAGAGAGAACGGAACAAATGAAAAAAATGAGGTAACCACCTGGGAATCGAACCCGGGATCTTCCGATTGCCGGTCAGACGCGATACCATTACACCATGGACCTCACTCTTCCAAATGCCGTAATTCTTCTACATACTCGCAGAAACCAATCGGAAGATCCCGGGTTCGATTCCCAGGTGGTTACCTCATTTTTTCATTTGTTCCGTTCTCTCTCTCTCGTCTTGCGCGGAATATCTCCTATACAAGCGTCGTTTCTTTACGTTATTTATACTGCGTGTTCTTTGCAGTTGAAGGTATATAATGTTACGGCATGCGGGAGGTGCCCCTTGGGGCATTGGTTTCTGCGAGTATGTAGAAGAATTACGGCATTTGGAAGAGTGAGGTCCATGGTGTAATGGTATCGCGTCTGACCGGCAATCGGAAGATCCCGGGTTCGATTCCCAGGTGGTTACCTCATTTTTTCATTTGTTCCGTTCTCTCTCTCTCGTCTTGCGCGGAATATCTCCTATACAAGCGTCGTTTCTTTACGTTATTTATACTGCGTGTTCTTTGCAGTTGAAGGTATATAATGTTACGGCATGCGGGAGGTGCCCCCTTGGGGCATTGGTTTCTGCGAGTATGTAGAAGAATTACGGCATTTGGAAGAGTGAGGTCCATGGTGTAATGGTATCGCGTCTGACCGGCAATCGGAAGATCCCGGGTTCGATTCCCAGGTGGTTAACTCATTTTTTCATTTGTTCCGTTCTCTCTCTCTCGTCTTGCGCGGAATATCTCCTATACAAGCGTCGTTTCTTTACGATATATATATATATATATATATATATATATATACGGGGTGTCAGGAAATGATTGCCCCCCCCCTTGTAGAGCAAAAACTAGAAGAGATAGATAAAAACCGGTGAGACCACTTGAAAGAGCGTTAAAATCTGAATAAAAACCATTATATTCTATTCCTGTGATTTTAATTCTTACCATTTTTTCCCCCACAGAAACCATGGCATCATCTATTTTGAACGATTCAGAGAAAAAGCGAGTTCTTGACCGCATTCGAGCTGTCACATTTCGTGAAGCAAAGGAAGCTGGTGGAACTTTCATAACTCGACATTGGGTGGCTGAGAGATTAAAAAGATCAGAAGACTTTGTCAAAAGGAATTGGAATAAGAATCCTGAAGATTGTGAAACAGAATTTCGAGGAGGAAGACCGGAGAAATTATCTCAAGAATCGAAAGACATTGTGCTTGCTGCATCACGGCGCCGAAAGAAGAGCTGCTCTGAGGTAGCGAAAGAGATACTTATCCGTCGTGGTAAGATAGTCAATCGGCAACTTCTGCATTAATTTCGAGTTCGCCAAGGCTTGAGTGCTTGGCATGAAATAGCTAAGCCACGGAAGAGTGATCTTAATATTGAAGATCGGCTATGGTTTTGTGATTATCTTGAGGAATGGACGGAAGACGATTTCCTTCACTTGGTTGTCAGCGATGAATTCTTCGTTTATGTCTCCAGAAAACCAAATTTTCAGAATGATCGGGTTTGGGCAACAACTCCTGATGAAGTCCCAGACGACCAGAAGTATCGAGAAATAGTAAAAAATCCGGCATGTGTGGGTGTTTTCATTATGTTCTCTATTCGGAAGCTCATCTGGGTTATCAAACCAAGAGGAACCAGTTGGGATGGGCCTTATTTTCGAAATGTAATTTTAGCCCAACATGTAATTCCATTTTTGAAAGACCCCGAGTGCGTTTTGGATGTTCAACAGGCAACCTTTCTTCACGACAAAGCCCCCTGTATGAAAGCACTTGCGACTCAACAACTGCTTAAGGACATTAACATTGATTTTTTCGGAAATAATGAATGGACTGGCAATTCTCCCGATCTTAATGTCTGTGAACATGTCGGATCCATCATGAAGGATCGGGTGGAGTCCTTAATGCTGGAACAACCCATTCAGAATCGGTATTCAACAGAAATTATGACTGCAAAGATCAACGAAGTCCTTGAAGAAATGAGTCATGATACCGATCTCTTTGAGACACTTCTGGGATCATACCCCCGTCGATTAATGGCCGTCAGAGCTGCAAATGGGGGCAACACCTGATATTAAAACAAGTGTTTTTTATTCAAAATTAAACGCTCTTTCGCGTGGTTTTGTCTGTTTTTTTCTATTCCTTTCAGTTTCTTCTGTACAGGGGGGGGGGGGGGGCAATCATTTCCTGACACCCTTTATATATATATATATATATATTTGCTATCCGCACGAAGGGCAGAAAAAATAAGTGAATGCCCGGTTAGGTTAATTGAATGCCCGGTTAGGTCAAACGAATACCCGGTTAGGTTCATTAAATGTCCGGTTAGGGCGTACAGTTGGCCTAACCGGGCATTCAATGAACCTAACCGGGTACTCAGTTGACCTAACCGGGCATTCAGTTATTTTTTCTACCCTTCGTGCGGGTAGCAAAAATATATATATAGGTAAACTAGAACACCGTGTAACTTTTAAAATAATAATTTCTCCCAAAAAAGGACTTGCATTTTTTAAATCAACGTAAAAATCTACATTAAATATCTTATTTTAAAAAAAATCGGAAACAGTCCAAATTTCGGAAAAGGCCCATATATATATATATATATATATATATATATATATATATATATATATATATATATATATATATATGTGTGTGTGTGTGTGTGTGTGTGTGTGTGTATATATATATATATGTGTGTGTGTGTGTATATATATATATATATATGTGTGTGTGTGTGTGTGTGATAGTTGAACTATTCTAGAATTATCCTTGCTGGAATATACTCGTAAACTAACTCAAGTGACGGTACGAACTATATAGCACTACTGTATTTAATCTAGGTTCAAAGGCATTGTGGCGAGAATGTTTTAAACACGTTTGAATTATTCAATTTGTAGAGAACTTTATGTTGATAACGTAGATTTAGTTCCACACTTGAAAACTTAAGGGAAAGATTAATGACTTAAAGATAACATAACGAAAATTTCTTGAAACTTATTCGCAATATAATTTTCACTGAAATGTTCTGCGTTTACGTGATATGATCGTGAAAATTGGAAGTGAATGATATCATTAAGTAATGTACCCCTTCATACATTCATACAAGCCTTTTGAAGGGGATAAATCTTTATCGTCAAGGACACGCGTGAAGAGAAAACTTTGATACTTATAGCGAGCATGGAACTCAACAACGCGCGCCTGGCAGATAGATGACTTAAAAATAAATAAATGTATTACTTAATCTTTGGGATCTTGTGGTGACAACCCATCATTTACTTCATTTTTTCATATAATACAACAACCCACAAGATCTGGTTTTTCTTATGTAGAATTTAAATCGGAATCTATTTTCTTCTATGGTATTTCTTGTGCAAATTGATATTAACGAATATACAGGGTGTCCCAAAAAAAACTATATACTCTTTATAGCATCATATATTTTATAATTTTAAAAAAACCAAACAATATATTGTTATAGCAATTGCCAATGAAAGGTAAATTAGTAATCTGAGTGATCAAAATGTTATAGCGAGTTGTTTGCATATAAAATTTAATTAACTACGCCAAGTGCTCAAAATGTTCTCCGGCGGCATGAATGCACTTTCAATACAACAAAATCGTGTGGTCTGATGAAGCTACCTTCAAGCTGAATGGCACAGTAAATCGACACAACTGCAGGTACTGGTCACTTGATAATCCACACGTTTATGTGGATAAACGTGTTAATTTACCAGGATTAACAGCATGGTGTGGTTTATCATCCAGTGGTTTGGTTGGACCATTTTTCTTTAATGGGACAGTTACCGGTGCCGCATATCTCGACATGCTGCGGACAGAAATTATACCTGCAGTTCGGAAGTTGTTTGGAAACGACGACTTTTACTTTCAACAAGATGGAGCCCCCCCTCATTATCATTGTGATGTCAGAAGGTACCTCGATGAAACGTTGCCTAACCGTTGGATAGGACGAAGAGGAAGCGTTGAGTATCCTCCACGTTCACCGAACTTGACTCCACTTGATTTTTACTTGTGGGGCTACCTGAAGGATGCAGTTTATGGTACAAGACCTACAACACTCGAACACCTTAAGGATGCAATTAGGGAAAAGTGCGGGACCATCACAGCATCCACATTAGTCCATGTCTGCGAATCAGTTAGTCCAGTGGTTCCCAACCGGTTTTGGCTTATGGCCCCCTTAGGAACCTTATTTTTTCCTGTGGCCCCCATAAGCATTATTTTCAGTAGGTAATATGCAGATTAACTCTATTTTACAAAAACAAATATATATAAAGGATATTAAAACAACTATTTGTATTCAGGTACAATATTATTTGTCACATAGGACTATAAACATAACAAAACTAAACAGTGGCTAACAAAAATTTAATAGCCTTTTAAAATAAATAATTTTTCCTACAAAAAAATAAAATCCTTTAGCAAAATCAAATAAATATATCATTAACTCCTTATTTATTCAATGCGATCCTTGTGACTCATGGAGTTTCGCAAGTTTTTCAATATCAGGGTCTATGGTTGTCAGAGACAAACGAAGATCACCTCTACTTACTATTTCTAAGCGGTTGCGAGCTTTTGATAGTAGGTGTGACACTTTACTAAAACCGGACTCAACCAGATAAGAAGTAGGAAAGGCAATGAAATACAATTTTACTTCGTCCCAAAGCAATGGATATTTCATAGCAATTTCACTACTTGTTCATAAGTTACTGAGCCCATGCTTAAATTTAGCCTGAGAGATTTGATTACTCTGTAACTCAATGAGGCTTTCTTGTAATCTGATATCAACATCAGCTGCATTAATCCCAAATGGGTCTACCACCCAACCTGGAATGTCCATTTCTAGAAGATCTGTGAACCTAACTTCCATATCACTGTGCAATTTCTCCAAATGATCAATGTATACTAAAATATCATCATCTTTCAGCTCACTCTCAATAGTGCGGAGGGTTGGAAACTGTATCAACTCCTTTCGCCCGATATTTGTCCTGAACAGCTTAATTTTTCCCAGAAATGCACAAATAGCCTCTTTGCAAGTTAAAATATTTGTATTTTTACCTTGTAGCTGTTTGTTCAAGACATTTAGCTTTTCAAATATATCTGAAAGGTAGAATATGTCACATTTGGCAGCAATGATTTGTACTCCAAGCTGGTTACCATCCAGAAATAATGCAACACTATCCCAAAGTGCAACGAAGCGACGCAGACAATTACCCTTAGAAAGCCATCGCACCTCTGTATGCAAAAGTAGGCGCTCGAACCCTTCTTCATTGCTAGCACAGAGTTGTCGGAAAAGACGCCCTTGAAGTGGATTTGACTTGATAAGGTTGACTGCCTTAATTACACTATCAAGTGCATCTTTCAGACGTCCTCCTAAATTTTTTGCAATCAGATGTTGACGGTGGACAACACAGTGTATGCAAAAAACTTTAGGTACAGCCTCTTTTAAATGTGCAATAAATCCCCTATATCTACCTACCATAGCAGCGGCGCCATCAGTTGCACAAGCCATGATATTTCCAAGTGGAATATCATTTTCTTTGAAATAGGTCACTACTTCTTTGAAAATTGTTTCACCTTTAGTATCTGTCACAAGGCTCCGGGCAAAAAGCATTTCTTCTCTGAGTTGATCATTATCCAAAAACCTAACATACGCCATGAGAAGGGCTTCATTATCACGTAATAATGATTCATCAATTTGTAATGCAAAGCTCTTTACTTGTAAATGTTTAACTAGTTTTTCCTCTACATCCTTTGCCATTTCATCAATACGTCTTGATACTGTATTGTTGCTCAACGGAATGACCTCAGTGATTTTTTGGGGATTTTGTTGCATGACAGTTGAAATCACCACAGATACTGAAGGCAAAATCAATTCTTCACCAATAGTATGAGGTTTTCCCGATTTCGCTATTAGCTTGGAAATCTCATAAGATGTATTTTAAGCTTACTTGGTCGCATACTATCATTAGAAAGTGTAGCCATACATATCAGACACAATGACTTTGTTATATTGTCTGGTGAATGTATAAAACCATAAGCTAAATACTCACTGGAGTATTGTCGACATTTTTTCTTCGTCGCAGTAGCCATGGGTAATCTGTGCAGAAGAAATTTACTATATTAATAATATATATATATATTACTTTTTAGAGCCGAAGCGCGCCCCAACAGAAAGGCGCTTATCTCAGCGGCGAAAGAGGAAGAGTATTTCTGAGAAAAGACTCAGAAACAACCCTCCACTCCCTGTGCAGAGCACCGGGAGGGCGCACAACACCAACTCCTAGTACATCCTGGTACCCTTTACCGAAATACAAAACACCAGAAATGTACCCCCTTGAGGGGATATATATATATTACTAAAATTAATGCAGATACAAAACGAATAAATACAATCATCAGAATCTAAGAGTAAATGCCATATTCTTTGTAAATAAACCCTAATTGAAACCGAAGTGAAAAAAAATGCTTTGGTGTAGTAATGGCACACTTTACTGACAAACAAAAATTTGCAGTTATTTACTTATATTATGTATTAATTATAAAAAATATAATCAAAAGAAATACTGTACTTATAGCAATCTATTATAAATTAAAAAAAACTAGTAAAATTACTACAACTTCGCAATATTAGGGTAAACAAATAAGAGCTACTTACACACTACAGCGACGATCCACGTGGTAAACAGACTGTAAGGATTTCAACCTGAAGTATTTTTATCAAGTCAACAACGCTGCCAGGCGCATAACGATCAAGCGCACAATGGAGTGCGCCGCACAATAAGCTTGTAAGATGCAAAATATTTGTTTACAGATAAATTCAAATTCCATTATAAAATATCTAAAAAAAAGGAAAATATATGTATTAATAATTTTTTAAAATGTAATTCAACTACATAAATTAAAATTATCTATTGGCCTAACTATAACACTAGGCAACAAAGATTTTGTTACAGAAGACCAAATAGGTGCTCCCAGCTAATTTCGGTATGCTGATTTCAAATCTATAATTAGATTTTTTCTATCACGTCTAGATTTTGTGTAAAATGCAAATCACTTTTAGTAAAATTTTCTACCACGTCCAGATTTTGGTTTTAATCGGCTTAATGCCAGTAATATGAAACTTGCTTTTCAAGGTTAAAGCAATTTTTTTTGCCAACTATATACAAATTCGAACAATTTTGATAAATAAAATTTATCCCGAGTTGGCAACACTGAGTCAAGAGCATAGTAACGGGCAACGGCCCAACGGTCAGTCGCTACGTGACAGTCAAGCAGAACGGTTGTTGAAGCTCTCTGCTGATGAGCAAGTGACAGGTTGTGGTGACTTGTGTGTTTTATAGCATTTGTTTTGTACTACGGTGTGTATTTCTTTTATTTTGCACATCGTAATAATTACTTTCTACGTTTTTTCAGATATTGTATGGTAATTCAAAATGGCATCAAATAGACGTGCTTGTGTAAATCACCCAGACAACTTCTGCTTTGTCTGTGGACAATATACACCTAAGCCACAACGTAGAAACATAACAACAAAGATTAAACTTGCCTACAAGTGTTATTTTGACTGTAAGTTAGGAGACCAACAGAGAGACTGGGCACCACATATTTGCTGTGCACAGTGCAATGCAATGTTAATAGCTTGGATGAATGGTAAAAGAAAAGCTATGCCGTTCTCAGTCCCCATGGTTTGGCGTGAGCCGAAAAATCACTTCAATGATTGTTATTTTTGTTTGACAAAGATTGCTGGTTTCACAAAGAAAAACAAATCAAAGATCACGTACCCAAACTGCGAATCAGCAATGAAACCAGTACCACATGATGAAACAAATCCACCACCAGTTCCACCAGCAACGATAACAGACAGCAGTTCATCTGAAGATTCTGCTAGTGATATAGAAACAGGGAAAGATGGCATATATGTGCCAGATGCAAATATTTCCCCACATTTGTTAAGTCAAGCGGAGTTAAATGACTTAGTGCGCGATTTGGAATTACCAAAGAAAAGGCAGAGTTGCTTGGTTCAAGACTTCAAGAATTTAATCTTCTCCAACCAAACACCAAAGTTTCCCATTTCCGCCATCGCCATTTGCAGTTTTCATCATTTTACTTACAGGAAGAAAACGTTTGTTTCTGCCACGATATCAGTGGTCTGATGCAAGGGATTGGCTGTCGCTATGATCCAAAAGAATGGAGACTGTTCATTGACTCTAGTAAAGCTAGCCTTAAAGCTGTATTACTGCACAACGGCAATGAAAAACCTTCAATACCTGTAGCACATGCCACTGGCCTTAATGAGACTTATGAATCGATGAAACTGCTGCTAAGACTCATCAAATATAAGGACCACACATGGAATATTTGTGGCGACCTTAAAGTTGTATCATTACTTCTTGGGTTACAGTTGGGCTACACAAAGCATATGTGCTTTTTGTGTCTATGGAACAGCAGAGATGACAAGAACCACTACAAAAAACATGATTGGCCATCTAGAACTGAACATGTTGTTGGTAAATACAATGTGAAACACCCAGCACTTATTGACCCTCAGAAAGTACATCTTCCACCACTTCACATTAAACTTGGCCTTATGAAAAATTTCGTGAAGGGTATGGATCATCAAGGTAGTGGTTTCCAATATTTAAAGGATAAATTCAAAGGAATATTGACAGATGCTAAGCTAGAAGCTGGAGTTTTCACTGGACCACAGATCCGCAGTGTCATCCACGACTCATCGTTTCCATCTAACCTAAATGAGAATGAACTAGGAGCATGGACATCTTTCGTTGAAGTTGTCAAAAATTTTCTTGGAAACCACAAAGCTGAAAACCACCGTAAACTCGTAGAAAACATGCTTAAATCTTATGAAATAATGGGATGCAGAATGTCTTTGAAAATTCATTTTTTACATTCTCATCTTGACTTCTTCCCGGCCAACCTTGGGGCTGTAAGTGACGAGCATGGTGAGCGCTTCCACCAACAGATCTCAGTTATGGAAAACAGATACCAAGGTAATTTCAACCCAAATATGATGGGAGATTATTGTTGGTTCCTGCAGAAGGAGAGCTCGTCATCCTACAAGCGACAAAGGAAGAGGACACACCAAAGTTTCACTTAAGAACAGGAATTTGCCTTTCAGTAGTAACAACAAAATACTAACGCGCTTTGGGTGGATGGTTGGGCGCAGGGGTGGTAACTCCGCCAGCGGAATTCCGCTGTCTGTCTTAAGCCAGAATAAAGGAGGAAAGACATCCCTGTTCACTAATTATTTAAGTATGCTTAACATAAAACGTGGCACGGAAAAGTAGCTTAGACGGCTTTCGTAATAGAAGCGGGTGAGAAAAAAAATGAAAAATAGGGGTTTTCGGTTACACAAAATCTGGACGTGATAGAGAAATTTTGATATCAGATCTGAAATCAGCATCACCGCTTTAGTAGGAATCAGTAGTTCACGTGTCTGTAACAAAAAAAAAGTTGAAATTTGTTGCCTAGTGTAATTTAGGCTTCAATAGGTTGAGTCCTGTGGCCCCCTTCATGGAGTCTGTGGCCCCTCTAAATCTTAACATTTTCCTGTGGCCCCCTTCAAATGTGCCATGGCCCCCGGTTGGGAAACACTGAGTTAGTCGACGCATTCAAAAGTGCATTCATGCCGCCGGAGAACATTTTGAGCACTTGGCGTAGTTAATTAAATTTTATACGCAAACAACTCGCTATAACATTTTGATCACTTAGATTACTAATTTACCTTTCATTGGCAATTGCTATAACAATATATTGTTTTTTTATAAATTATAAAATATATTATGCTATAAAGAGTATATAGTTTTTTTTGGGACACCCTATATAAGCAAATTTGGATTGATTAAAATCGATTGAAATAGTATGGTGGTAATTATTCATTTTACCCCTGCAGCTCGATTTTGGTATGAGAATAGGTTTTTCTGGTGTATTTTGATGTGTTTTATTCAAATCTGACCTTCATTTCTTGTGCAAATGAATTATTGAGTGCCAATCTTTGTAAAATAATTTGTCAGTGAATTTTAATATTTTTAAATAGCACTGCTGTAATAAAATCTGAATTTAATAGATTTAACGTAACGAGGGGTGTAATGAATCGCTTCACATCGGAATGATGCTCCATATTTGAATTTGTAAAATGACGGAAAAACAAATAATTGAGCTATTCAGATCAAGACCTTTGAGCATTCAAACAACTTGTAAGCTTTGTGCAATTGGACGCTGTAGAAAATAGTTTGCAGAAATCGAACTCTGTAACGATTTACGTTAATACACTACAGTACAAAAATTTAACTATAAATTTGGTTCGGTATACACACATACACACACACACACACACACATACATACATACATACATATATATATATATATATATATATATATATATGTTAAACACAGACCGTGCATGGAACAAGGAACTCTTCTGGGAAAATTAAATCCACTATAGTCCGAATAAGTAATGGTAAATGACAAATACCATAGTTTTTCTTTTTCATGATGCTAGCCCGACGTGGGCAACGGGTCTCTCGCAAAGAGGTCCCATAAATATAGCTTCCCTCACCAGCTATCTGCGAAGCAGACAGGATCCAGCTTTGGGACATGGATCTAGGGTTTAAAGCAAGCCTAGTCCCACTACATTTAGAACCTCTATATAAGTAAAAGACTCGTTGCATTCACGTCGGATTGAATAAATCAAAGAAAAAGGGGTAACTATTGTATTTTTAGCCAAAAAAAACAAAACTTAAACCTCAACCGGGACATTGAGCGTCCACTTTTCAAGGCACGTAACACGTCCGTTTAATATACACAAACTCAGAAAGGTTCCCTGAGAAACTTATATGTTAAACACAGACCGTGCATGGAACAAGGAACTCTTCTGGGAAAATTAAATCCACTATAGTCCGAATAAGTAATGGTAAATGACAAATACCATAGTTTTTCTTTTTCATGATGCTAGCCCGACGTGAAAAAGAAAAACTATGGTATTTGTCATTTACCATTACTTATTCGGACTATAGTGGATTTAATTTTCCCAGAAGAGTTCCTTGTTCCATGCACGGTCTGTGTTTAACATATAAGTTTCTCAGGGGACCATTCTGAGTTTGTGTGTATATATATATATATATATATATATATATATATATATATATATATATTAGACTGTTCCAAATAATAATGGTGAAATATAAAATTCCTTACGACTTTGATCCACTTTGTTGCTTCGATTTTTTTTACAGGCTCTTAAGTGTTTTGAACAAGTTTTAGCATGATTGGGTAATATTTAAGAGTCCCGTAAATTGACACATTTCAATTAACAGTAACGTCTGATGACGATCGGAATCATTTACTTACTGTACTTGTGTGAGTGTGTGTACGCTTTCAAATTCCCAAGGTAGGGGTAGGTAAAATGTGGTTTCTCGTAATGTTTTGTTTTCAATAATTTTAATAATACAAGATTTGGTAAGATATACTGTATGTGCATTATTTTTATAGAGAATTACAGATTAAACCCTATTAGCAATATAAATATTCTTAATATTTGTTGTAAAGATAGAAAGTAAGTATGTGTGTTGGATTTTGTATTTCCAACCAAGTATATATATATATATATATATATATATATATATATATATATATATATATATATGTACAGGGTGTCCCGTAAATCTTTAACCACAGGGCAAAATAAGTAATTCATGTTTTTCCGTTTATGCAAGTGCCCATGATGTCTTTGAGTAAAGAAGAACGCATCCAGATAAGTCTGCTCGTAGGAAATCGGAGTCAGAGGGAGGTTGCTGAGGAATTTAACAGATTGCATCCGGACCGCGCGCCGATAACACACAGCTGTGTCGGCAAACTTGTAGCAAAGTTCAGGGAAACGGGATCCATAGGAGATAAACCACGCAGTGGACCTCCGAGGACATCCACCGACGATGACACAGCCGCTACCATCTTCGCTCATTTCACAGTCCCCAAAAGTCTCTTCGGCGTTTTTATTGCCGTTGTTATCATTTTGCCCTATGGTTCCAGAATTACGGGACACCCTGTATATATATATATATATATATATATATATATATATATATATATATATATATATACCTTACCTTACCTTATGTTGTTTCGTGCGTTGGTCTCTCTTCACACGAAGGTCAAGCTGGTGGCCCCGCCTCTAGGTCTGGCTTGGTGGAGGAGCGCGTTGCTTTCTTGCGCTCTCAACCGTACACAGCCAGGCACGCCCGGCTCATCTGGAACCGTCCTGAGCCAGGCATCCAGTCTTCTCTTGAACACTTCATCTTTTACCCCCGTTACGTTTCTGAGGTCCTTTGGAAGCTGGTTGAAAAGTCTTGGCCCCCTGACAACCAAGCTATTTTCCTTCGGTGTTGAGGAGGTCCCTTGTCTGACCTTTAATTTGGGAACACTTTTTAGCAGGGGAATCATTACTGTCCTGGCCCTTCTCTTGAACGTTCTTAGTACCTGTCCCGCGACTCATTTTGCTTTATTTATCGCAATCTGATTTTGTGTCTCAAATTCCCCATCATCTGTCATTATTACACCCAGATCGATCGCTTTCATGCTTCTCTGAATTACCTGTCTATCTGGAGCATAATATGCAGTCTGTTTAAGTTCCTCTTTTCTACCATATCTCAAGAGCTGAAATTTCTCGATGTTAAATGACATGTTGTCTTCTGACCATTTGTATAATTTGTTCCCCTCTGCAAGGCCTCCACTTCATTTACATCGCTAAATTTTCTGCTGATCTTTGTATCGTCTGCAAAAGATGTTACTATACTGTTGCTGTTTACTCCGCTGTCTCTGCCTGTTAGCATGATAATGAACAGGAGTGGGGGCCAGTACTGTCCCTTGTGGTACTGAGCTGCGTACTTCCGATTCTGATGATATACCTTGAATTCTGACGACCTGCAGACGTACGCTGAGGAAGTGGTAGATCCATTTTCCCACTTTGTCTGTTATTCCCATCTATTTCATTTTATGTGTTATTATACCATGATCACATTTGTCGAAAGCTTTAGCAAAATCTGTGTAAATAACATCAGTAGTGTGGGCGCAAAAGGAGAGAGTGCAATGCAAGTGCAAATGTTGATCAATGTTGCAAGGAAATGTTGCCTAAGTTATGCAACAAGGGGGATGTTGCAAGATGTTATACAACAAAGGGGGAGGGGGAATGTTGCAAGAGCAACAAGGGGTTATGCAACTAGGAGGCGGAGTTATCCCCCAAGAGAAAGAGAGAAGGAGAGAGAATAAGAGAGGTGTTCGCCTGGCAGGAGCCAAGCGCATATTAATACTTCAGCCGAGAGGCCGTTGTCTTAACACATTCTCTACCAAGGCAGCCAGCTAGCTAATCAGCCAGCTGGCTTAATCAGCCAGTTGGCTTATCTGGCTGAGCTGCCAGATTGCGCTATTTATTTAATTAAAGTATATATTTTGGCTTAACCAGCAAGTTGATATAAAAGGCGTAAATGGCTTGTTCAGGTGTACATTATTAGGGTTGCCAGATTGCGCTACACAGATATTTTTGACAGTTGGCTTAGAAATCCATTTTAGAAGACAGCATTTGCTGTAATTAAATGTCGTGTACAACCAAAAGAATTAAATAAAACACCATTACATCATTCTGTTTATTTAGACGAATTAATGGATTCAATTTCACGAAATATATAGAAAATAAATATACAATGGAATATATATGATCAAAAATAATAATTGCATAAGAAATACGAACAATGAATATATAATCAAAAATATACAAAACGTTGTAGTGTAACTATCAATATATTAGTACAGGAAAAAAAAAATATATATATAGTTATATTAAATAATTAAATATATTGAAAATAATAATAAACAAAACGAGGGAGTATACTCAGTTGCATATTAGTACAAGAAATATATATATATATACATATATATATATACAATTAAATAATTAAATAAATAAATATACATCAAAATACTTTATGTTCTACGGCGCAGAACGCTAAACTCACATGTAATCAAGTCTATATTCACATCGTTATTACTTTGCACTACACGGTAAAACCATCCAAGCATTACTTCACCGCTCAAGTTATACGAATACCTATACTCGACATAAATGGCTTTCATATCGTTCAATACTATTTTTGTGCCTACTATATATTCGGTTGGCAAGTTATCTTTAAACACGGCTAGAATATAATCAAAAGCACGCACAAAGAGGTCATCGTTAACCACATCATTATTATTAAATAAAAGTTTATAAACACTCCAATCGAGGGGTTTTTCTTAACGTCCCGAGCTTTTCAATCGTGAACTCTTATCCACTTTGCATAGCGGCAATTGAAATAATCTTCCAAATCGTAACGACAGCTACTCATTACATAGAGATACAGCTCTTCAGGGTGAACAGTGTAGCAAAGCTCTGCCCTGTACCGCTCAAGTGCTTTGTACCAACGTTCAGAATATTTCGAAGAGTCTAAACCTTTTAAATATGCATCCAGCTCTAGACCATTCTCGCCATGTTGATTCCTACATTCGATAAATCCGTCGAGCAGAGCGGTGTATGCGTATTCAAGAACCGTGTCAAAATAAATCACATCCGTGACACGAACGTCTAATATAGGCTTCAGCTTGCGAAATCCGGCGATTTCAAACATTCTGTCGAGGATGAAACGGTTTTCGCGTAGGGACAAGAACGTTATTATCAGATGCATTCTTCCACATCAGTCGTATATCAATACATGGCTGATCGTTATTTATACACAACGTGCAAACAACAGTATATGAGGGGGCATAACTAATCTGCTCTCTTCTTGTACCTACACCTGCAGGTATTTTACAACGGTCTTCTCCCCACTTCTCAACTATCACGAAGACTCTATTCATCTCCTCAACACTTAAATAAATAAAATTACGTTTACCAGAGTTTGCTTGCCTGCAAATCGTTTCAAGTACATAGTTAATGGTGCCGGTTTCACGCCAGAACAAGCGCAATGACTTCGTCACGGACACATCGTACGAGGCGTTGAGAATGCTCCTCAAAGGAAGTTCTATCGTATTCGCACGTCCATTCGGTTCAAGCTCTGAGATGACTATGAACCACAGGTGGACGGTTCGGCTCGACGGGCGGAGTGAGTCACGCCGATGAAACGTGTACGGGTTTGTTCAAACTCGTGTGTTTCAGAGAGGTGAGGTACACGGGTGGGCGGCTCGCCGGGGGAACGAGTCACACCATAAACTGCTGAAGCGTGTACAGGTTTGTTCGAGCAATTGTGCCCATTATACTGGACAAACAGAATTTTCCACCATATGAAGCAATACCGGCTTTAATGTTTTATTGCTCACCAGACGTTCATTTCCACAAAATAAGCATCTTCACAATCCGATGCACTATTTGAGAGAAACATATGCCCACATTTATCCTTTTTGTTTAATAAGCGATAGTCCTCTCTAAAGTCTGTTAAAAACTCAAACAGGCCATTAGCCACAACCTCACTACAACCTTGTCATGATACAGTATATATTAATATAGTGGTAAAAATATTTAATATTCTCTATGATGACAAGATTTACATTCTCATCCGTAGGGTACGAGTAGTCGGTATGATGTAACATGACATAATATCGCTTTTCATACCACTCATCAACAAGACTCACTATCTATAACCGTTGCTTATCTTCTGAACGTGTTGTTCTACTTCGCGGTATATGTGAGCTTTTATAAAGGATAGTTCTACAACATACTTCAATACATCGTTTGTATTACGAAATCCTACAATGCTCTTGCCAGAATACCCGTAGAGTATTTGTACATCTTGGTCCTTCGCACGGCTCAATGTAGCCTTAAAAGTATCAAAGGTGGGTGGAATAGGGAGTTTCTCAGTATCCACCACATCTTGGCACTTTGCCGAATACCACTTCATAAACGTTGAACACGCAATATTAAAGGTAGCATTACTATTTTTCGTCTACGCGGGAGAATACACGTCTGAACTCAAGAGTATGCAAACGTCAACTGAGCACGCAGGGATAGAGATATGCACAGGTAGTGGCAGGATTCATGTGACGGATCTTACAGTGGGCGAAGTTTAGTTTTTTACTGTACACATACACACGCACGCACGCAAAGGAGAAAATGAAACCGTAATTGAGGCAAATATACGTGATAAATAAACATATCATTAACAATACACATATATATAAATACAATCAAGATTAACGTAGCCAAAGGGTACGGTATCATAGGTACCAGGCACCTGGTAACGCTGCTTATAGGTGCTACGGCATACCTTCGTGTCTCTAAGTTCCTTCACACATCCCCAGTTTCTTCGCCTGAAAATTGTGCGTCCCCACAGTAAGTTGGGGTGGCTGGTCACCCTTATCTTCCAAGCACACTAGATCCTTCAAAGTTAACGACTCGAAGGTTCGCATGGTTAAGCTTGATACCCTTAGCCTTCACGATATACTTCATATCATCCCCCACCCTCATTCGTATCCCATAGGTTTTTGGCCCTGTTGATACAAACGAATCTGCGTATGCACCATCACCATACTCGTCCTTGATCTCATCAGTTAGCTCTCAGAGGAATTCCCCAATAGCAGTCATGTATTCACCCTCCCTCGCTGTGAATATCACGCTATCTCTGTAAACGTACAGCACCCTCCATCCAAGAGAGTGCAGTAGACCCCAAAGTTTGAAGCGGGCGTAGGCTGTTGTGAAGCTGGCTACAGGTATGTTTGTAACCCGTGAGGTATCTGTGGCCAGTTCGGTTATGTTGTACTTTATTATGTAAGTATTACCTACATTCACGATCTCAATAACCTTTTTATCGGGAGCGTTGGCATAATCCCAGACTTCACTATAACTTTGTGCCAAATAAACGTTCCCTTTACCGGTATTTTGTGCAAATTTCCCCCAAAGACTGTTTAGACACAACTTTGCACTAAAGCGCTTGCCAGGATTCTTAGCAATTTGGGATCGGTCAAGATGTATACCTTCATGGGCATGGTAACGCTGAACTTAAGCCGTTTTTTCATCTTTGGTATCAACCTCTCGCGGATATCCTGATGCTTCTACTTTATCCTTCAAAAAAGCTTTTATATATGGTGTGAAAAGGTTGGGTAGCTTCTGAAACCTCTACACCTCATGTATCTTCAATATTCTATACCGATGGCAAACGGCTATGGCCAGCTCAGGGCTTGTACTGTATATACACTAGGGTGGAGCGAAAAATACTTTTTTTCTGGTATGAAGTTCTAATAGTGATTAAAGGTTGCATTTAGTGGACGAAATATGCCTGCCAAAATATGAGTTTATTTGTTTAAAAGTTTCAGCTGCCACCAGGGGGCTAAAGTTAACACAATTTTGTGTAAAAAGGAAAAAAATGCTTCTATTTTAGGTTTGTCAAACTATTATAAAATTTTATCTTAGAATTATCTAATAGTTTGATTAAGATTCTTAAATGATAGGAATTCGTTTTGTAAAAATGCCTTTTCATATGCTTAATACCTTCAGCTGCCACAAGAGAGCTGAATTTAACACAATTTAGAGTAACTGAGTCATGTTGAGACTACACTGAATGTTGTGGGGGAGGGTTTGGGGAGGGTTGTGGGGGAGGGTTTTGGTGTGAAGGAATTTCTTTCTGAGTCATTAGAACAGTGTGTTAACACTTGTCTTCTTAGGTAGTAGGCCTAGTCGCTCAGTTGATCGGAGAGTTTTTTTAATATGATCGGAATATTATAAAACTTTATTTTAAAGTGATTTATATAGAGATAATATTGATTTTATTATAAAATGCTTGTTATAATGTATTATATAATTTAGTTTTTTATAATATATTATATATTTATATAATATATTATATATACTTATAAAATATATTATATATTTAATTATATAATGTTTTGATGTTACAGGATATTTTGTGATTGTGAATTTTTCTTAAAAATATTATGGCATCAAATACTAAATATAAACATTTCACTAGAGAACATATGAAGTGTGCCATATTTGAAGTACCTTGTGAGATGAGTGATATGCAACTATCAACTTATAACTGCATTATGAAAGATTACCTGTTCACAAAATTTAGTGAAGGAGCAGATGAATAACAAGGAGCCTTCATTTTCTGAAATAGCAGAGGCAGTTTCCAAAAAGGAAAAAAATATTTGGAAGAAGGCCTCTTTGCCAATAGTTTCACATACACGCGTTTTACAGATGATGCGAGTGTACCATGATAAATACAGGTCCTTCTTAAAGCCATACAAGTCACGCAAGGATCAGCCTAAGTACAAAAATCAGCTTGAAGAATTTGAAAACTCTTCAAAATGCACTTTGTTTGACATCTGCACCTGCAAATGTAAGGAGTTTAGGAGATGCTCATGTGAAAAGAGTAAGAAAGTCCCTCCAAAAGAGCAGGATTTTTTAAATGACCAACGAACACGTAGAATAATGGTGATAGGAAGCATTGACATAGCACACACAAGACGATTAGAAGCAAGAGAACATCGAAAGGAAATGGAAAAAGCACGTCTGGAATCCTCACAAACAACTAGTGCTGCTATAACCAATACGTCCAACTTACAAATCGAAGACAAGTGAACTTCAACAACTAGAAGAGATATCTGAAGATAATGAGGAAGATACAACCTCGACTCAATATGTAATATCAGAACAACAGATGCGTGAGCCACTGCCTTCATTAGCAATTACTTGTGATAGATTTAAAATGTCGGACAGAGCTGGGGCTGCTATTGCTTCTGCAGTATTGGCAGATCTTAAAATTGTTACTCCCGAAGACAAAGGGAATATTATAGACAGAAATAAGCTAAGACGTGAAAGACAAAAACAGAGAAAGGAACTACAACAGATAGGAGAGCCAAAAACCATGCGGGGATTATACTTTGATGGCAGAAAGGATAAAACAATGATTCAAGTCCAGGAGAGTGATGGCTCTAACCACCAAAGAACCAAACGCGAAGAGCATATCAGCATAATATCTGAACCACACTCTCTGTACTTTGCACATGTGACACCTTCCAGTGGCAAAGCTAAATACATTTGCACAGAGCTAGTGAATTGCTTGAAAGAAAGGAATGTTGATATAGGGAACATCGTTGCAGTTGGCTGTGATTCGACAGTGGTTAACACTGGTAGTATTGGAGGCACAATAAGATTACTGGAAGAAGCCTTTAATAAGCCATTGCAGTGGCTGATATGCCTTTTACACCTTAATGAACTTCCATTGCGCCATCTGTTTCATCACTTGGATGGTACCACTACTGGACCAAGAGCATTTTCAGGAGAAATTGGCCGAGCACTTTCAGACTGTGAAAAGCTTCCCATAGTTAACTTCAAACCCATTGAAATTCAAGAGGACATGTGTGAAGTTGATGTAGATGACATAAGTACTGACCAGAAATACCTTCTTGAAATTCACAAGGCTATATGAAGTGGAACATTCCCAAAGAGTCTTAGTCATAAGAGTCCAGGCAATATATGACATTCAAGGTGGCTCACCACAGCAAACAGGACTCTGCGGTTATATACAAGCACAGAGAATCCTTCAGGCAATTTACAAGAATTAGCTACTTTCATTGTTAGGGTATACGCACCAATGTGGTTTCAGATAAAGCGTAAACCATTATGCCAATATGGTGCTAAACATATGTGGCATATGATTGCAAGAAGCCGGTATCTCCGTGAAGAGCTTAGGAGAGTACATGACTCAGTCATTCAGCGAAATGCATATTACGCAAATCAAGAAAACATTCTCATTGCAATGATAGCTGATGAAAGGGAGCATGTGCGTCAGTTGGGATTTAGGCGTATCATAAAAGCAAGGGCATGCATTCAAGAAACAGATGTTATCAGGTATTTTAAGGTGCCAGAAATAAATTTTTATGCCAAAGACTATACAGATCTCATTATGTGGCAAGATTTTCAGATAGCAGAACCACCGATAACCAAAGGAGTTTCTCTTGATGATATTGAATCATGCATCAAACATGGTACATTGGTACTACTCTTCATTCAGAATTATTTCAGTTTCCATGTCATACACAAGCCGTAGAGAGATGCGTCAAGCTCGTTACAGACGCTGCTGGATCAGTCTGCGGACCTACAAACAGAGACGGTTGGATTCGTGCTACATTAGAATCAAGGAAAAAACAGCCAAAATTTGACACAAAAGCAAATTACTAAATAGTCTTCAGCAAGAACCCTTTCTAGAGGGAGGTTGGTTTGGGAAAGGGTGGTAACTCCGCTAAGGCACGAAATAACGTTTCTTAACTGTCTCAAGCCAGTATAAAGGAGGAGACATCCTAATTTATTACTGTTCCCTTTTTCAAGTAAATACAGAATCATACGTAATTGTCATTTTTAAGTTAACTTCAGCCCTCTTGTGGAAGCTGAAGATATTAAGCATATGAAAAGGCATTTTTACAAAACGAATTCTTATCATTTAAGAATCTTAATCAAACTATTAGATAATTCTAAGATAAAATTTTATAATAGTTTGATAAACCTAAAATAGAAGCATTTTTTTCCTTTTTACCCAAAATTGTGTTAAATTTAGCCCCCTGGTGGCAGCTGAAAATATTAAATAAATGAACTCATATTTTGGCAGGTATATATCGTCCACTACATGCAACTTTTAATCACTATTAGAACTTCATACTAGAAAAAAAGTATTTTTCGCTCCACCCTAATATACACCTCTGATCTTACTCTGGTTGGTTGTATGGTTACACTCACCGTTGTTCTCCTCTGCGCACTTCACGCACAGGGGAAACATGAACTTATGATGTATAATGACGGGTAAGATCGGCATCCATAAATAGCGAGGGGGGAGCACGTCTACGAAAGAGTCTAAAGTAGCGCTCATTCAAGTTGGCTGAAAACTCCTCCATGATTGGTATGGTGGGACCCACCATTTTTTCAGGCGCACCTACGGGGTACGGATTGTTCTTCATCACGTCGGGGTATAAAGAGCAGAAATCGTAGTAGTGGAGTTTCATACCCTCCGTAGGCGAAAAGTACAGCTTGAATGGGTTTGTGCGTCCTCCAAACAAGCTGTCACCGCATTTGAGGAGGTCTAACACCATTGAATGTTGGATGGCCCTTATTTCTTCATGGTACTGGGCATCTGTTTCCATCCGTGCATCATACTTATGCTCCCACACGATTTTTTAGTGAACTGGGAGCCTATAAGTTGATCACGGTTACGGGTCCATGCGAGGCTGTCGGCGGGGGATCTTCCATAAAGGTCCCCTGTGACGGCACATTCAGCGCGCGGGCATCCATACGACCAGCAGCCGCTAAAGGAGTACACAGTCTTCTCCCCAGTGACTGGATCCTCACTTAGGCCGACAACCCAAAAAACACGACCATTGACCTTAACGGGTATTTCGCCCGTGTTGCGGGCATGTTTTATGTATATCCCGGTCTGTTGCTGTAGGTCTATGAGCCAGTAAATAGCCTTGTGCCCATAACTGTAGGCCTGTTCAAAAATCAACTTTTTCTTATTTTCATAGGTTTCTGTACATTTTCCCATGCTTTTTGACCTGCAAAAGCCGAAAATCACAACTATTTTGACCTAGGATGTTGGGAAGCATTGCCGCATGGAGCTTTAAATTTTCTGCCTTGAAATCGGCCAAAGCGCCAATTCCGGGGTCCCTTGAATTATGTTTTGCACTTTAACTTTTGATCTAAACAAGATAGAGCAACAAATTAGGTATCAAATGAAAGAGCATAAAATTAATAAATAATGATAATAATAATAATAATAATAATAATAATAATAAATAATAATAATAATAATAATAATAATAATAATAATAATTATCTATCATTTTTCAGGAAACAACAGAAACTCAATCAGAATCTAGAAAACCATCTACAAGTTACAACTTCACAATGGCATTAAGCAAGGAGCTGAGGGAGCTCCGTGGGCGCACAGTTGATATCTCAGAACCTCCACGTACTGTCCACAGGCAGGTGTCAACTGGGCCATCTACCAGATCTCTCACTGAAACTTTCCTGGTTGGATACCCTTCAGCTTTTATCAGTGGTTCCCAGCTTCCCACCAACAGACAGGCGTTCCAGTATTTCCTTAATCTTCAGAATTTACCGGAAAATGCAGGGAGGCCCATGGTTCAAGACCTTGCATATGAAACAGTTGAATCTATCATCCCATTCTGGCAGATGGCTAGGATCAAGACAATGACAAGTACAACGCAATGAAGCTCTTCATGAAACTACATGAGAAACATCGTGCTCTGGTGAAAAGCAAAGGAAGAGCAAGTAACCCTGGAGGAAAAAGAGGAGCATTTGTGCTGGAATTAGACAGCCTGTTCGATATAGGAGCTCCAGATGCAATCCAGGAAATACAGAACAACAGACTGTTATCCAGAGAGAAGAAAGATGAGGATATCAGGTTCTACGAAGACCAAAAGACTGAGAGGAAAGGTCATATGTCTGGTCATGACAAGATTTTTGAGACAAGATCCCTGCAGCAAGCAGCGAGGAATGAAAGACTGCAGCATAGACAAGAACAAGGTAAAACTAATTACTTTGAACGTCACAAAAAGTTTAAGTTTTACTCCATTGCGATATTTAGCATGTACTTAACAATTACTGTCTTAACATGTTGTACTATTTTACAGCTGCAGCAGAACAAGAGGCAGTTGTTCATGTGGATGACATTACCTGGGGTGACTCAACTGACAACGACGCTAACACAGAGGACATGGATTACCATCAGCCTCGTCCTGGATGTTCTCACCATCAAGACACTGTGACTAGTGTGACTTTGACGTTTCCAAGGAAGGTCATGGAATGTGATGTCATCTGCAATACAGCTGATCGTCTTGGTTTATCAGACAATCAAGTTACTGCCATGGTTTCTGCCACCTTGAAAGCTGGAGGGGCTGATCTGGATAACTTCGTCATATCAACCTCAACAACACGTCGCAACAGAATGCTGTCCAGGTATAATATCAGCCAGAGTCACATGTCCAAGTTTTGTGAAAACCCCCCACAGTACGCTGCCTTACACTGGGATGGAAAGTTGCTCAAAGATGTCTTGGGCAGTGAACCTGGAAGTACCTCAGAGACTTTAGCTGTGCTAGTGTCTGGTCCACCTTCATACACTGAAGGAAAGTTATTGGGAGTACCTGTCATCGACAATTCTTCTGGCACAGCTCAGGCTGAGGCTTCAATGGATTTACTGGAGACATGGGAACTTACGGATAATGTTACTGCCCTTGTTTTTGACACTACATCCAGTAACAGTGGAGTTCACAGAGGAGCTGCCAAACTGCTAGAGAAAATGCTGAACAAAAAGGTGTTTTATCTGGCCTGTCGACATCACATCCTGGAAATCCTAGTAGGAGCAGTTTGGGAGAAGCTGTTTGGGAAGGTGAAGGGGCCAGATAATCCCTGGTTTGAGCATCTGAAGGATGTTTGGACGGACTTGTCCAAGGAAAACCCAAAGATGCTGGCTATCAACAGCAAATGGCTGAAGGAAAAGAAGAAGAACAGTGAAGAAATACTCCAAGACATTCTAACAGCAGAAAGGCTTCCAAGAGCCGACTACAGGGAAATGGCTGAACTGACAGTCATTGTTCTTGGAGGAACGCCTCCTCGAGGTATTCACTGGAGTCGACCAGGCGCCATTCATCAGGCCAGATGGATGGCCAGAAACCTGTACTCCATGAAAATGCTGATGTTTGCAGATCAACTTGAGTACGACGAAGACACTGTATCAAAGCTGGAAAGACTCAACACCTTCCTTGCGCTGTTCTACACTCCTGTATGGATGATGTCAATGTCTGCTGCAGATGCTCCCGTGAATGATCTAAGTCTAATCCAGGACATGTTGAAGTACAAGAAAACTGACCCAGAGCTTGCTGATGCAGTACTTAATAAGATGGAAAACCACAAATGGTACCTGACGCAGGAAGTCGTGCCATTTTCCCTGTTCAGCAGTAGATTGAGTGACATTGAAGCACGACATTGCTGCCCAGTTACATGCCACTGAGAAGCCAGACAGCTTCAGAACAGGAAAGCCTCTATTCCAGAGAGTCACAGCTAAGACCACCCTGGTTGATCTCATTGGCCCAGAATCACATTTCCTGCTGGACACACTGAACATTGGATCCGAGTGGCTTCTGGAACCTGTCACGTCTTGGCCACAGAATGAGGACTACAGAAAGCGTTGGACTATGTTAAGAATCTGAAAGCGGTGAATGACATTGCTGAACGTGGTGTCAAGATGATGAGCGACTTTGCAAATGTCATAACAACAGATGCCAAGCAAAGGGACTATCTCCTTCAAGCTGTGGAGTTCAACAGACGCCGCTTTGACAGCTTCAAGAAACAAACTCTCAACAACTGACTGTGTAAATGTCATTATGAAATTAATCATCATGTAATGCTTTCACTTCTTGATCGATTAGACTTGTGACAAAATGTTAATCTCAAATTTGTGTCATGAATAAGGCGCCTTGTCTGCCTTGAGTGTGAGAAAACGAATTTTGTGATATTTCTGAAATCTTTGTATGTACCAATGTGCCATTTCTTGTTCCAAGACTATCATAATTGTATAAGTTAGAAAGAGGATTAAAAACACTTTAATTTGGTTCCTATTTTGTTGCTCTATCTTGTTTAGATAAAAAGTTATAGTGCAAAACATGATTCAAGGGACCCCGGAACTGGTGCTTTTGGCCGATTTCAAGGCAGAAAACTTAAAGCTCCATGCGGCAATGCTTCCCAACAACCTAGGTCAAAATGGTTGTGATTTTCGGCCTTTTCAGGTCAAAAAGCATGGGAAAAAGTACAGAAACCTACGAAAATAAGAAACAGTTGATTTTTGAACAGGGCTACCATAACTGCGGCGGTTGTTTCTGTGAATGAATGCTAAGGTGTCTTTAGGCATGAAGTTATGCTTGAACACTGTAAAATATAATGAGGCGATCGTGGTCGCGACTTGCAGGGGATCGCATTTGAAAAGGGCTATGTACACTAGGGTGTATCATGTTCATTGAAGCGCGAATTTCAAGATTGGCAGTATGTATTCCAATGTAAAATTAAATTTTAGGAGGGGTTTGTTTTCTCGAACTTTTGCTAAAAATCACGTTTAAGTGTTCATATTTCCACTTTTTCGTTTTCTGGTTATGTACAGAACAGCACATACACTGTAGTACAAATGTAACAGACCAGTTTCTTACCAAACAAAACCATTGTAACAGCTGTTATAGGCTACTAGAGTTTCACTGGGATAATTTTCTGTTTCAGATAAAAAGCTTTGTGAAGACTGTGTAGCCACCATGGCTAAGCAAGGACGAAAGACCAGAAAAAGTTCTGATTCAAAGCTGAGTGATCTGTTGAGTCCAGGCAAGCAGTTATTTCCCACAGAAGTTCCAACCTGGAGAGCTGTGTTTCAGAGAGGAATCATCCTCCAGGAAGTGAAGCTGATTCTGGATGATATTAAGAGAGCTCAGTACCCTCTGCAAGATTTGGCTAAGGACTTGGCATCACTGGTGCTGGCACAGTGGCGCAAAAGCAATGCCAAGTTCACTCCTCCTGTGATCATTCAAGAGAGATCTATTACCAGGAAAATTCTTGTCAGGTGGAATGAAATGAAATGATTGACCAAGTGAATGGCAGAGTGGAGGCTGCAAAGTGAGAGAAGAGAATAGCTGAACTTGATACATTGTTTGACATAACAACCTGCAGACATGATATCACTCTGTGGAACTGAAGCATCTGGCTGCTCTGGCTGTGCTGCTAGAGTTCATGTCAACTGTGACTGTCCTCTGCCTCAGAAGATTCCAAAGCTAGAGCTAGTGTGGCTCCATTACCAGAGGATCAAAATCACAGAAGTTTCTGGCTTCTGAATGGCATCTGTTGATGTGAAAGAAACAGTGAAGCAGGTGAAGGCTGCTAAGAGGAAGGAGGAAGAACAGAAGGCAGCTGAGAAGAGAAACAAAAGAGGAAGAAGAAAAGGAGCTACTGCTTAGAGCTGATGATGGTAATGATGATGAAGATGAGGTGACTTCCTTGCAAGAGTCTCCAGGCAGAGCAGCTCCTACTGCTGACACAGATTTTTCCAGTACTGCACCAGGCACAAGCTCCATTGTCAACACTGGCAAAGTCTCCAACTCTGCCAGGATGAACTACATGGATATCTCAAGTACTGCTGCGGCTGCAGTCAGGTTCAAAGTGGCAAACACTCCTGCAGCAGCCATTGCAACTGGTTTCTTGCAAGATCTCATCAAAGCTGGCCATCTATCTGCTGATAAGACATATCTAGCTGTTGACAGGATGAAGATGTGGAGGGGCAAGGAGTCTGTAATGGGTGCCTCGGTGGAGGCCATGAAGGAAAAGACAGAGGGAGAGGAGATCAAGAGAATTTTTTTGATAAAAAACAAGATAAGAAGACAAAGATTATGAGGTACAATGAAGAAACTGGCCGCTTCCATCCTGATATTACAACTGAAGAGCACTATAGTGTTACCTGGGAACCTGAAAGGAAGTATCTCTTCCATTGTACACCAGAAGAACTTGAAGGAAATGAGAAACCTGCACTGAAGATAGCTCAGGCTCTGTTTGAGTGGATTAGTGCTCATGGTGCTGAAGATACTATTGTGGTCCTTGGTGGTGACTCCACCATCACAAACACAGGACCTGATGGAGGAGCCATCACTCACCTGGAGAGACCGCTAGGTCACAAGTGTCACTGGCTGATATGCCAGTTGCATATTAATGCACTCAGTCCCAGGCACATGATCATCAAGCTTGATGGTCCCTACACACACAAGTCTGGGTTCAGTGGCCCAATAGGAAAACTCTTGGAGAAGATCAATGACATACCTGTCAACTTTAGCTTCAAGGCTCTGCCAGTAGAAGAAGATATAATTGAACTGCCAGAAGACATTGTACAGAATCTTAGCACTGACAAGAAGAACTGCTACCTACTGATTAAAGCTCTCAAGACAGGAGATTTGAGCAAGGAATTTGCTGGTCTGAAGTGTGGCCCACTGAATCAGTCACGCTGGCTGACTACAGGTGGGGCTCTGTTGATGCTGTGGATGAGGCAGCATGGTTTGAAGGGGGAGTTGTTGAAGAAGCTGGAGGTGCTGCTGAAGTTCTGCCTGGACTTCTACTTCAAGATGTATTTTGAGATCAAGGTGAAGCACCACATGAGGTATGGATCTCACCATATTGTGACCGCTCTTGGACTGCTGAGAAGCCAGACCTCTGAAGTCAGGAACATAATCACTCGTGTGATAGTTCGTGGAGCATATCATGCTCACAGTGAGAACCTCATTGCCTCTCTCCTGTGCAGTGATGATGAGGAGGAAAGGGCATGGGGAGTTGAGATGATCAAGAAGATCAGAGGTAAGTCTGAGTATGGAGACATGAGTCTGAGTACTCATAGAAACCCTAAACTGAATTTTGATGCTACTTCTCCAATTACTCTGATTAATTGGGATAAGGAGAAACTGTATGTGCCACTCTTCACTTGTAAGATGTCAAGAGGAGAAGTTGAGGAGCTTCTCAGGTCTCCACTTGAAGTTGAGAACTTCTCAGTTCACACTCAAAGCTGTGAAAGAGCAGTCCAGGAAGTTTCAGCTGCAGCTCATGCAGTGTATGGACAAGAGAGAAGAGATGATTTTGTTCGTACTAGGTTCGATCACAGAGAATTTTTGCTAGTTTTCAAGTCAAAGCAAGACATGAACATGTTTTAGATCTCTACAAGACCTGCTAGACAAATCAAGATGCTTTCAGAAGAAAAAATCTCAAAACATTCAGTTGACCAGCATGTTATTACAAGCTTGGGGTGGAGTAGGGACTTATACAAATATTAAAGAAGAATTGCAATTGCAGAAAAAAGGTTGAACGTCACAGCTGCCATCACACTCAGTGATGCCGAAAATAAAATAAATAAAAATTGGTGGAGGCTTTTCTAAAAAAAAGAAAATGCAAGACCAAGAAAGAAGAACAAAAAGATTCTGCCTGATGAAGAGAACAGCTGCGAAATATGTGGTGTATAGGAGACTAAAAATCATACAATTCCTTAGTTTTGGGCCATTTTGGGTGAGTTTGGTTATTTTAGGGGTTATGAACCACTTTCGCTGATCTTAAATGGGTCCAAGCCTGCCCCTAGAAATGCTTAAGGGAGTATGTGAACAATATGGAACATATGAAGGTCATTTGAGGCTACCAAGTCTTTGAAAGTGGCCAAAAATCCCATTTTTCGACAAAAAGTGCGATTTTGAACAATTAAATGCGATTTTTCGCAAAAGTTGCAGAAGACGAACCCCGCTTAAAATTTAGTTTTACATAGGACTCCATACTGCCTATCTTGAAATTCGAAGTTTCTCAATATTCGCCCTGAGCATGATACACCCTACTGTACAGAGGTGTTTACGGAGTTGGGGAAAAAGATAATTGATGGATTTTGCCGGAGTAGGATGCCTATATACTTCATAAGCCGGTGAGAAAAAGGTTTAAAACGGCCAAGACAACAGCGGCTTCGATTGACTCTCTTTGGCAAGCGGATTTAACAGACATGCAAAGATATTCAGTGTATAATGACGGATACCGCTATATCCTATTTATAACAGATGTGTTCTCTAGATATCTGTGGCTAATTCCACTGAAAAATAAATCGCATGAAACAGTTGCTAAAGCGACCAAAACGTTGAGGTGAAAAGAAGATAGGGTTCCTGATTATTTTTGTACGGATATGGGGAAAGAATTTATAGGTCGCGCTTTTCAGAACATGCTGATAGAGTTTAATATCAGTTACTACACTAGCAGTTCTATACATAAGGCCTCTTTAGCTGAAAGAGTTCAACGTACCATAAAGGAACACATGCATCGCTATTTTACACATAAAAACACATAGAGATATATAAACGTTCTCGGGTCATTGGCATCATCATACAACCGTTCACACCACCGTACGATTGGCACAACACCTAACGAAGTTTTAGAAAGAGGTACGCTGCCAGAGGTGGATTTATGTGAACTCCAGTTAGTCTCCAAATTTTTAACTCTTGAAAATGAACAAATCATATTTCTGATCCTTAGAAGAATCGATGAGTGCGAAAAATTAGACATATCCTGAGACAATACTATGCGATCAGTCCTATTCGGTGAGGTGCAGTACTATAGCACAAATGTTTAGCTAGGAATCGGCCATTATGATACAGCCGTGGACATTGTGACGGGGTTAAACAAGAGTCTGGAAAGTCGTACCTGACAAATGATTTACTTTTTGAAGTCGTAAACATAGACACGCTTGCATGCACATTGAACTTAAAATCAACGCAAAGTTCAAGCAGAACTTTACAATTGTGGCCGAGGGCCGATATAGCTCAGCTTTCCAAAGAGATACACTTCACGAGGCATAGCATGACTTGTCCAGCTTAATGTATCAATTGAAGATGGAGAAATTGGGTCAAAGCTCTCCATCCCCAGACATGTGCTATATTTACAGCAATATCTTAGAGCATCAGTTTGTTAGGGGACACCCAGGCGCGCCTGCTGTGCATTGCAAACATCCCCAACCATAGAGGGAAAAGTCTGAGCATTACATATTTCAAGCCCTATTATGTGAATGTTGCGACTAACCTATTAGCCAACATCTCGATATATATAAGAACGATTGAGGGGAAAACTTTCCCATTCGGTGATGGGAGCTTAACAGTGAAACTACACATTCGTCGTTTATAATGACCCGAAGGCATTCACAGTCTATCGAGGGGTGAGATGTCAGCGGGGGAGTGGGCTTGGATCAATTTTTTCATCCATACTACGCACCGCTGTCCCACTGTTGAAGAGGGGTGCTAGATACCTAGGGAGGAAGGCGTTACAAACAGGTTTTAACGCGGCAGAAGACATAATGGATGGAACTAAGCCTAAAGAAGCTCTAAAAAACATTTAAAACGTACACGGGACGAAATCATCAAAGATGCAAAGAGAAAAATGCGTGGTGGCGGAAAGAAGAGATCTGCCAGGAAGAAGGGGTTACCATCACGTGGCGCTAAACGTAAACGGAAATAAAAAAGAAGTGCTCTATCCGTATGAAGCTTATGGCTGATCATATTTTAACTGATATAAGCTGAGGACACTACTCTCACGAATCATAGGCTGATTAATAGTTGCCGAGAGAGGTGGTACTATTTCTGATTCGTCATGGCGCGTTTCATCCATACTTGTAGTTCACAATGCTGTAAATCGGAACTGTCCCTCTTTGATATGCCCCCCACTCAGGTGTCTATTGAGCATAGCGATTTTATTAAATCAACCCATTAAACACAATTAGTTCGCCGAGTGCCCCTATAAAATTCGTGATACCCAGCTCAGGCCCTTACTTTTTTGACCCGAGCTGCATGCACATGTTTGATAAACTGCTTATAGCACATTCAGATGGAACGGACTGCGATGATAGTTACTCTGCCTACCTTGAAACCAACTTTCTACACTTCATATTCAGCCAGTGTGAGTATATTTAAATCAGGTTAACATCTCGGCAGGAACGGGGTATTATCACCTACGAGCCTATCTGGAAAATGTCCTCAACTTTTCAAAAGAAGCGAAGGACACCTTTTTAACAGCCGAGGGCTTTTTTCAGACTAGAGATGAAAATGGTATAAAGGATAAATTTAAAAATTAAAAAAAAAAGATATACGAGTGTTTTGGACGTCTTCATACAGATTTCACATTCGAGGAGAAACTGCTTATGAATGGCATCGATCTGAAGCTAAAGCTCAACCGCATGAGTCCTGAGATCTGCATAAATCTGGGGTCTGATGAAGAAGAGGGCGCGAAACCCGTTGTGATTCACATGATGGAGGCGTATTTGCGTATACGCCGAGTGAAATTAAGTTCGCCAAAACAAATAGAAATTGAGAGACTTAATACACGCCACAGTAAAATACCCATTAACAGGGTACAGATCAAACTATACACGGTGCCCGCCGAGTTGGCCTCGAAGCAACTAGAAAACGTGGCCCTTGGAGTCCTACCTAAAAGTATATTAATGGGAATACAGGACCACACCTCGACGAATGGAAAATATAAGAAGAGAATTTCGGCCATAAAAATATTACTCTATATGTAAATGGTATCGCGTTAGGAGGGACTATGATTACGGACTACTCATCAGACGCTGTGTTCCCGCTCTACACGAGAACTTATAGTAGTCTGGCTCATAATGCAGGTGCCTGTGATGAACTCGGGTTCGGCGTAACGCAGAAAGAATTTGCCGAAGAATTTAACATTTATTCATATGATATTACGCCTGACTTGTCTGCTGGCGTAAATACGCACTTAACGCCACGACAGAGAGGGAATATCAGTCAGGTTGGAATTTGCCAAGACTATACACGTCCCTATTAGTGTACTCGTGTACCTCGAATAACAAACACTAATAGAAGTTGATCGTTTCAGGAACGTGGTGACAGACTTTTAAAATGGACGAGAATACACTCCAGAGAGTAATGAAAAGTGATCGATTCACACGCTCCAAATTTATCGGTGTGTTTGCGAAGAATGAAATATTGAAATTGCCAAGTACGAGAAACTGGTACGGGATTATCGTTAACACCGACTTTGTGGGGGGGTGAGGAGATTCATTGGTTTGCAATCTTTTTTAAAAATAGAGAAAGAATGTACTATTTTGACTCATTCGGCACTCAGCCCTTTAACGATCCTGTGGTTGTACAATTTATCGAACAGATACATGCACCTGAGATTGTATGAAACCCGTATCGCTTTCAAGGATATTATAGCAACATGTCACGTGGGAAGGGATTTATAAATTTAAAAAATGATTCGATTTGTGCGAAACTGAAATGAATGACGAGTTGGTATGCAGACAGAGAAAAAAAGGTTCCCATATGTTAGCACCTGCTGTATTGTGTAAAGGTGTATATCTATATTGTGTAAAGGCCTATTTGTCGCCATTAAGACTTATTTAATGGACACTGGTTCCGCTTTGTACATGTTTTCTACCATTTAATAAATTAAATGAAAATACAATGTGTTTTGTTGTTAACCCCAAAAATACTTACATTAGTTCCTCGATGATCTGGCATTCGTTGGACCGGATGTGAGCTATTACCTCGACCTTTGTGTTCACGTGCTGGGTTGGTTGTGCGGAGAAACATCCATAGCATTTATTCCCCTTTCATCAAAACGAAAAGTAGCTATAACACGATCAAGTTCAGCATCGGTCCTATAAGAAGTTAACATGATTAGTTCATACTGAATCAAATAAAGTTAAGTAAAAATAAAGTTTAATCAAAGAGTTACAATAAGAGAAAATGCCACGAATTTTAAAAATTATAATACATGCAATGAATAAACCGGAGTACATAATCACAAATTAACTACTTACATCTCTGAATCGTTAGCGGGAAAATCCTTCTCACTGTCACAAATTTCTGTAACAATCTGGCTTGAGAGAAGTTCATTCTGGTCAACAGCGTTGAAAAGGTGGAGCGCAGCCGTTGGGTAGAAATCTCCATCTTCAAACAATTCGGGGGAGCTGCATAACTGGCTCATGGTGTATATTTCAAAAGCACTAAGCGAAAAAAATACTGAAATGAGGTCCTGAGATGAAATTGCCCCTTTTATAAGCGGGATCGTGATCAACCCACAGCACACGAAACGCGAGCTTCCTATTGGCTATCGGTGAATTTTGGGCGGTGCTTGTCGCGTAGCCCCGCATAGCGGCCAAACATAGCTTCTGGGTTCCGCCAACAGGGCTCTGATTGGCTGCCCCGTGAAATCTGAGGCGTGTCAAATATTCCCATTCGTAGAGAGCGAGAAACGCCTTGTTTCTTTGATCTTGTATTCAGCCCGAGAGAGAGAGAGAGAGAGAGAGAGAGAGAGAGAGAGAGAGAGAGAGAGAGAGAGAGAGAGTGAGAAAGAGAGTGCGCGAGAGAGAGAGATTTGCACATATATAGGATCACCTTTGGATTCCATGGCGTCGGCTCGAATTGTTCATTTTGGCGAAGGCAAAACGTTTCACCCAGCCGTAGACCTACTTTTTAACTGGGTGTATATAAGAGTGAGAGAGAGAGAGCGAGAGCGAGAGCGAGAGAGAGAAAGAGTGACAGAGCGAGAGAGAGAGCGAGAGGGAGAGAGTTACAAGGAGTTACATGGAAAAGAAGTACATCAAAAGGCCTTGCGGCCCATACTGAGGAGGTACCAATAGCAACGGGTGCCAGTGAAAATTTTCTACACCCTCAAATAGTGTGCAAGATTTGGTCTAACCTTTTCTTGAAATGATCCACAGAGGAACTGTTCACAACTTCTGAAGGCAACCTGTTCGACGTGTCACAGATCTTATACGTAAAGTAATTCCAACACACACTAGTCCTAAACCGTTTCAAATCCAACTTCCAACCATTGTTGCGAGTTGGGTTATCATTTAAACTAAACATGCTTCTAAAATCGACATCGTTGAACCCGTGTAAGAACTTGAAAACCTCGATGAGTTGACCGCGCAGCCTCCGAGTTTCCAGCGAAAACAAGTTCAGGGCGCGTAACCGTCGATTGTAGCCCATATGCCTAACGGAAGGGATTAACATTGTGGCCCTCGCCTGCACTCGCTCCAGCCTCTCAATATCTTTCCTGAGGGTGGGCGACCAGAACTGCACAGCATACTCCAGATGCGGCCGAACCAGGGAATTGTACAGAGAGAGCACAATCTCCTTTTTCTGAAATCGAAATTCCCTCCTGATATATCCCAACAGCTTCCGGGCTTTCTTTTCCATCTCTACGCACTGTTCGGTAAATTTAAGGTCGTTGCTAATTAGCACATCCAAGTCCTTTTCCAAATCAGTCGCCTCGATATTACTCCCCAACATCGAGTAGTCCGACTTGGGATTGGCGGAGCCAATGTGCATCACCTTGCATTTACCCAAGTTAAACGGCATTTGCCATGTTTTGGACCACTCTCCTATCCTACCTAGGTCCGCACGCAGTTGCTCGATCGCTTCGGGCGTCCCAACATTGGCCCCAGTCTTGGTGTCATCAGCGAATTTGGCGATCCGACTGACAATGCAACCGTCGATATCATTTATGTAAATGATAAACAACAGTGGCTCCAAACGGAACTCTAAGGAATCCCACTAGTGACCGACGCCCAACCCGAATTAACCCCTTTAATTACAACCCTCTGCCGCCTATTCTTCAGCCAGTTTCCAATCCATCTACCTACTTCCCCACCGATACCCATCGCGCGGACTTTGGCCATTAGCCGGCGGTGAGGTACCTTATCAAAGGCTTTCTGAAAGTCGAGATAAAGTATATCAATCGCCCTACTCTTATACTCACCCAACATGACGTGGAAAAACTCGAGCAAGTTGGTGAGACACGACCTATGCCGTCTAAACCCAGGTTGGGAGTCCCCAAGCAGCTTGTAGGAATCCAAATGGTCAACGATCCTATCCGCTATTATCCCCTTTATAATTTACCTACAACTGAAGTGAGACTAATGGGACGATAGTTCCCTGGACTTTCGTGATCCCCTTTCTTAAAGATAGGGGTCACGTTGGCTTCCCTCCAGTCACCAGGCACCTGGCCCATCTCTAACGATTTAGTGAAGACTGTAGCCAGGTGGGGAGCCACCTGTTCGTGCACCTCCCGCAACACTCTGGGGAGAAACTGGTCTGTAGGAGCCTTAAACGCGCTCAGTTTGTCTATTCTATCGGCAACGACTGTCGCGGTACATCGAACACTATCCAGGCCAGCACCTTCGTGCCTGACGCCTGGCTCGGGGATGACGCGGGTGTCCTCCCTGGTGAACACTCCCGCAAAGTACTCATTAAGCACATTAGCGATGGCCGCGTCGGAGGTCCGCAGAACGCATGCTTTTAATGGGCTTTCTACTATTAACATAACTGAAGAACTCTTTAGGGTTCCCCTTGCAGAGGCTTGCTACCCGTAGTTCTTCGTTACGTTTCGCTAGCCTAACCTTCGCCTTCACTTCCCTACACAGGCGGACATACGCTTCAGTGTTCTCATGGGAACGATTGGCCTTCGCCCTCCTATACGCTACTTTCCTATTCGGGATAGCCGAAGCGATATCACGATTGAACCACTTAGGCTGTGTTGAAGCAGGGGTGACCGGTTTTGATGGTATGGCAGCAGACTGCAGCACCATAAACTCGTCCCGGAATGCACTCCACACTCCCTCAACTTCGCCGCCGACCTCTATTCCCATCTCACCTACGCTATCCCGGGGGCTAACAAAGTCCGCCCGCCGGAGATCGAGCTTACTGCCTCTCGAGTTACTACGCTTCATCCGAGGGACGCACACACTGAACCTAATCAGACTGTGATCACTCCCGCCCAACGATTCGTCAACGGTGAGGCAGTGACGAGGTTGTCTTCGGTCGTGAATACTAAGTCTAGAACGCTTTCGCCTCGTGTAGGCTCATTGACCGACTGAGTGAGGAAGTTCTCATCAGCAAAGTCAACTAGCCTCCTCCTTTCAGCATCAGCAGTCTTGTCTTCCCATTTTACTCGGCGACAGTTGAAGTCTCCTAAAACTACACACACCCTATCCCCTAGCAGGCTACTGAGTTCGGTGTACAGGGCTGTATCCTCCTCGAGGAGGAGATGCGGAGGTCTGTACACCAAGATTAACCTATAGCTCGTCCCTCCCACATTCAGATCGACGCCAAGCAGCTCCCGTTCCGACCGGAACTGGCAGTCAACCGGACTGAACGTGTCCTGACGTATATTAGTACCCCACCCCCTCCCCACGGGTGCGGTCTTTGCGAAACATTCTATACCCGGGAATTTCGAACTCCCCAACGTAGTCCCTACGATCAGTATGAATCCCGGACTCGGTGATAGCAACGATATCCTGGTATTCTGATGCTAAGAGCGCCGGTAGCTCGCAAAACTTGTTCCTAATCGACCTAGCATTAAAAAGCATTGCACGGAGGGAGCCTTCCCTATTCTGACCGCCCCCTAGAACGACCCGTTTCCCGAACAGCCGGTGCTGTCGGGAGTTGAAGAGCCCCTCACTAACGAGGGGGCAACTTCCGCAGGAGCCTGAGCCCCTTCCAACGTGGAAGGAGGGTCACCCACCTGTACCTGGACGCACCAATCCGTTGAAGGTACGTCCGCCACCGGCTCATCATCATCCCTCCCCGGTGGGGGCCCATCATCTCTCCCCGGACTCGACCTCACCATTCTGTATAGGTGCCGGTCGAGCAGCGCGCCTAGCACACCTTTACCCTTGTTATTGAGGTGGACACCATCCCTCTGGTAAAGGTCCCACCTACCCTAAAATGCGTCGAAGGGGGTCAATAAACCTCACGCCCAGCGGGACGCACAAGAGGGAGAGAGAGAGAGCGAGAGGGAGAGAGAGAGAGAGCGAGAGAGAGAGAGAGAGAGAGAGAGAGAGAGAGAGAGCGAGAGAGAGAGAGAGCAAGAGAGAGATAGAGCGAGAGAGAGGGAGAGAGCGAGAGGGAGAAGGAGAACGAGATCCCTGCTAGAGAACCCTGGCTACTCATTTATCTACCAACCGTGGAAAGACGCGCCCCCACCTGGTCTCGAGCCCGCGCATATAGTCGTGTGTGCGTAATATTTTATGGGCGTATAGACGGGTGTGTACGTGCCAAAACGAGGTGTGTATACACTGTGCCAACTGGCTGATAGTGCCTGGAGGCACTGCTGATTAAGCCAACTGTGATTAGGGGACTATAAGACAACGTCCACTCGGCTGAAGTCTTAATATGTGCTTGGCTCCTGCCGGGCGAACACCTCTTTTCCTCTCTCTCCTCCTCTTTTTCTCTTGGTGGATAACTCCGCCTCCAAGTTGCATAACACCTTGTTGCTCTTGCAACACTCCCCCACCCCCTTTGGGGTGGCCTTGCAACAAGAGGGGTTGGCACTGGCACTGGTGCCAACATTTCCTTTGCAACAATGATCAACCTTTGCAATTGCATTGCACTCTCTCCTTTTGCGCCCATGCTACTAACATCTTAGTTGTCATTGCCTTCCAGTGCATCTAGGATATTGTTGTAGTGTTCGTTCTATTATTTGTGATAAGCATGATCTACCTCAGTGGTACCCATTGGGCAGCTCGCGAGCCAAATATACTGTATATAGCGCATTTGGCTCGCGAGCCGCGCAATGAGTACCACTGATCTACCTGATCGGAATCCAAGCTGATTTTCGTTGAATCTTTCCCGTGTCTCCAGGAAATCATAAATTTTCTCTCTACCTAGTCTCTCAAATACTTTGGTGAGGTGGGACGTCAATGACACTGGTCTATAGTTCTTTGCTTGAGATCTGTCCCCTCCTTTATATATAGGGACAATGTTTACTCTTTTCAAGATGCTCGGTATTTCCCTAGTGTCCAGGGATTTTCTCCATATCCAGTATAAAGGTGTAGCTATTTCATTTTTACAGTTTTTAATCAATAATGCGTTCCAATTGTTTGGACCTGCAGCTGAATGTGGTTTCATTTGTCCCATACCTCTCGCTACATCTTCTGGTGTAAAATCAAAGTCGGTTATATACTCTCCTTGCAATTCCTCTTCAAAGAATACATCTATGTTAGGTATGGCTTTGTCACTTTTTTGGGATACTGAAAACTGATTCATATTGGGCTCTCAATGTATCAGATATTTCTTTTGGAACGTCGGTTAGATCATTATTTCTCGTCCTTAAGGGCCCAATAGCAACGCGCGTTTTTGTTTTCCTCTTTGCATCGTTATAGAAGTATTTTGGATTTTCTTTTATTGCTTCAACCGCCCTTTCCTCTTCCCTCTCTGTATGGTCCTTAATCAGTGCTTATATTTCCCTAGCGATACCCTCCAGTTTTTCTTGTCTTACTTTCCTGTCATTATCTCCGCAGTTTCCTAACTTCGCCTCCACTCTCTTTCTTTTGCGGAATATTCTTCTCTTTTGCCTCTCTAGCCAGCTCCTCTTTCCTTTTGGCTGTTACTTCGGAGCATATTTTTCTAAATTTCTCAGCGTTTTTCTTCCAAGGTTGTTTGCATTTCTTCAGTTGTTTTATTCTCGAAAATTGTTCTCCACTCTATTTCGGCCATGTGCGATCTGATTGCTTCCCAATTTGTTGTTTTGGAGTTTAAGTTAAAGGCCCCAAATTTGCTTCTTTCCTCAATAAGTGTATTGTCTTTTAATGCTGTCGTCATATTTTTTAATATCTCGATTAAGTTGTGATCTGAGATAATGGTTGGGGTTATTTTTATATCAGCAATCAAGTTCGTGTTAATTATTCGTGAAAACCAGATTCAGGCAGTTATTTTTTCTGGTATTTTCTGTTATCTCCTGTGTCAGCATAAACTCATTTGTGAGAGCCATCAACATTTTTGCTTGCTCCTGGTCATCTCTTGTGCCCCCCTTGTCCTGGTGTATATATATATATTCCTATCCACCTTTTTGATTTTATAAATGGGAAGTTAGTCTCCGCAGATCATTATATTGGAGGATGGAGGGTTTATGGCCTTTATTAGCTTTCTGATGTCATCAATGGCCTCTGAGAATTTTTCGGTTGGGGTGCATGGAGGTCTATAGATGACTATTAGTATCACGTTTAGTTCTTCTATTTTCACTGCTAGGAGTTCCACATAGCTGTTTGATTTACTTATTATCGTCTCTGTCATATGATCTTCCTGTACATATATAGCACAGCACCTTTACGTCTCGTCGTTCTATCCGCTCTTAGTAAGTTGAAGCCCTCCATATTTATCTCTTTCTTATCAATACAATGTTCGCAGTTTTCACAATTTCTTTCGCAATCCTTAAGATGAGTTTCTGTGAGGCATGCGATGTCCGCCCTTGTCTCATCCATAAATCCTTTCAGGTACGAAACCTTATTGAGGGAATGATTTGGCCTTATTCCTTGAATATTAGCTAGGACAATTTTTATGTTCTCTGTTTTTCGTTGCCCTTTGCATTTCAAGTTCGTTTTCCTTCGATATCGCTTGATTCGTTGCCCTATGATCCTCCGAGAGAGATCCGTTTCCGTCTACTTGTACTGGTAGCTTCTTGCCCGGTATCGGTTTGGCTCGGGGGTTTTCAGCTGTGTCAACTGCATGCGGATGACATTTAGCATCTGTAACGTCTCCGCGAGGTTGAAAATTTTTTGTTCGCTTATTGTGTTCCTATTGTTATTCCTACTGTTATTGTTATTCCTCTTGTCATTTAAAATTTGTCCTTTGTTCTTTAGGTTCGTCGGAAGATGTTGATAGAGCATTTTTTCCCGTATTTGCAGGTTCCATATTTTGCGTAAGTCCTGCGGATGTCTGGGTGGTAGAATTTGCATCTGTCTTCAAATTTACAATGGCCATTATTATAGAAGAAATTGCATATTGGGGGATGTTCATATATACACATTGTCCGCTTTTAAATCTGCAATTATCTTTTATGTAATATCTGCATATAACTCCTTCCCCATATTTACTCGTGGCCTTTGTTTTTTGCTCTTTATTGGGGGGCAGTTTCACTCCGTTTTCTTGATTGCCCGCTTGTATTTTCCTATTTGTGCTATTTGTGTTGATGTCCTTCGTTGCCCTTATACGATCTGTTATCTTTACACTCTCTGTCGCCTGCATGTTTTCGGCCTTGTTTTGTGACGGTATTTTATTTTTTCTATTTCACCTTTCTCCCTTTCTTCTGTTTTCCACTGTTCTTTGTTCCCACTTTCCTCTTTCATTTTCTTCTCGTAGTCTGTTTCTGCTTTAACCCTTTAACGCCGAACGTTTTTGTAGGGTTACGTCTAAATGCGTGTATTTGAAACGGTACGTATTCGACCCAGTCGGCGTTAGAGGGTTAAATAATGTAAAAGAGTTTAATTCGGTCAAGCAGTTTTCTGAGAAAAAATTTATCCCGTTAAGTTGCTTTGCTCTCTCTCTCTCTCTCTCTCTCTCTCTCTATATATATATATATATATATATATATATATATATATATTTCTTTTTCAGGTATTTATGACTTATCTATGGCTACTAGAGATTCGACCCGAATTTAGCTGATTGGACAACCATCTCCTGAAATTCTGGGTTGTCAGCTTCCTAATAAGGGTCAAATATTGAAATTCTTTTATCATCATAAAATTTTAGGTCAAGGTAGAACAAAATGTGTGAATGAAACTCTCGATGCTGCTCTAGTTTTTTGGGAGAAAGCTTGTATTCCCTTCATGCGCGTGACAGCGCTCTGAGAAAAATGGAAAATCTTCTTTTTAAGTATGACTCCCTCGTTAAGAGCAGACACAAGCCTCAAGAATCTTACCGTTTGGATGAACAAATATTTGAGGGAGACTTGGAAGATTTATTTGATATATCATAATCAAATGCCATGGAATTAATGTCTAGTGAAGAAGACGAGTCGTTCTTACTTCTTCAGCAATTGGATCCAAAGTGTTCCAGCATAGGTTCTTTGGATATGAAGTCCAGTCTTAAATAAAAGAGGAAGAAGGAGCGGGAAGAAGCATTTCAGCATAAGGTAAAAAAGGACCAGCAGCAAAGAAGAGAACAGTTTGAAGCTACGCAACTAGAAGAGGACGGTTCTTCCAAGGAAACTACAACAACAACATCGGATGAAGAATATGTTCTTTCTTCTAGGCTTACTTTATAAGAATGCCAAACAAAACCTGTTTCTTCATCGCGGAAGAAGATTCAGATTACCGAAAGTCTTGCAGCTACATACGACAGGTTAAACATTTCTTGCCGGAATGCAACAATGTCTGCACGAAGTTTAGGTCACGATCTTAAGGACTTGTCGATCTCATCAACTACAATGCACAGAGCGAGCACGTAAAAAAACGTAGGAAAACTTTGGCCGAGAAATACAAAAATGAAGAAATATGTCCAGGTACACCAATTGTGATACATTAGGATGGTAAAATGTCACCCAACATAGTGACTGGAAAGGACAAAGTTGACAGGATTGCTATCTTAGTGTCTGCAGAAGGCGAGGAAAAACTTCTTTGGATTCCAAAGTACGTGCTGGGAGAAGACAAGAAATTGCCACTGAAATTGTTAAATTAGCTTCTGAATGTGGACTTCAGAAAAGAGTTATTGGAATATGTTTTGATACGATGGCCAGTAACACTGGGATCAAATCTGGCGCTTGTATTAAAATGGAACAAATGCTTCAAGAGGAGTTGCATTACTTAGCGTGCAGACATCATATTTATGAAGTCGTGCTCGCTGATATACTGTATTTAGAGTGTGTATGGGACCATTCACTGGACCTGATATACTAATATTCCAAAGATTTCAGAAATGATGGGATTGTATGGACCATACAGATATATCAACGGTGAAAGACAGTAATAGTACAATAACACACTTTAGGGACAGCAGTGTACTGAATATGTTGAAGGATTTAGCAGTAAGCTTTGTAAAGCGTTCTTTAGAGGTTGACCACCATCCACGAAAAGACTATTACGAGCTTCTGCATTTGTTTTGCTGTTTTTAGGTGAAAGTAATAGAAGTCATTGCAGACTAAGAGCACCAGGAGCCTTGCACAATGCAAGATGGATGGCAAAAGCAATTTACTCGCTGAAGATTTTTTTCCTTCAAAAGCAATTTAAGGTAACAAGTAGAGAACTTCAAGGACTCACAAGTGTTTGCCTTTTCGTTTCTCTTGTGTACATCAAACCATGGGTAATAGCCACTAGAGCTGACAGAGCTCCAAGGGCTGATTTAGAAATTCTTCAGACTCCAGAAATTTTTGAAAAAGAAGAGAAATCTTCTTCAGGGCTGCCTACACAGCAATGAAACGGCACCTGTGGTATTTCTCAGAGCCTCTGATCGGTTTGGCATTCTTTGATTCTGAAATTTCCATCTGAAGTTTCCATTCTGAAGTTTTCATTGAAGAAAAGAAACTTATGGCTGAAAATCTAAAGAAACCTTCAACGGAAAAGGCAAAACGGGTTGAAGGAAAGGTGGTGAGTTTTCGGGAGAAAAGACTCAGGTTTCATAACCGTGAAATCCGAATTTTTGTTTACAGCCCTGAATGTAGATAAAGGTTTTCTAGAAGAAAATCCTATGAAATGGAGTGAAAATCAAAGCTTCCGCGAAGGACAGAAGAAAATATCCTCACTTTCGGTCGTCAGTGATAGAGCAGAACGAGGCATCGCTTTAATTAAGAAATTCAATACTTCTATAACAACAGGTGAAGAACAAAAACGATACCTTCTAAAAGTAGTAGCTGTTGATCGAAAGGATTATCCATCATGCACAAAATCTGATCTAATGAAGTAAATAAATGTATTGCGATCAATAAACTCTTGCTCGGATTGTCATAATACTAATATTGAAATACAAGTTACCGTATATACACAGGGTGTTTCAGGAGGAAAGGTCAATACTTCGGGAGGTGATAGTATCGGTCATTGTGAGAAAAAACGTTCATATGAACATGTGTCTAATTCTGAGTGCTTACGGAGATAGAGCTGTTTGAATCTGATGCTCGCGCAGCTCTTCCTCCCCCCGTGGTGTTCCCATTCAATGGCCACCAAGGTCTCCAGACCTCTCTCCGTTAGATTATTGTTTGTGGGGGTGGATGAAAAGTCAAGTTTACAACAGAAAGGTGGATACACGAGACGAATTGCTCGCGCGCATTTAGGATGCTGCTGCCCGCATAAAGGAACGTCAAGATCAATTCAGACGAACAACGAGTTGCAAAGTGCATTGAGGTTGACGGTGGGATTTTCGAAAACGTATTGTAAACTGTAACAAATTTGTCATTTCTCTGTCTGATACCATTCAAAATGCCAATGTTTAAACATTAAATGTTAGAAACAGTAATTGGTTTCTCTTTCTTGATTACCATTAACAATGCTTTTGTATTTGTAGATTCAAACAGCTCTATCTCCGTAACCATTCAGAATTAGACACATGTTCATATGAACTTTTTTTCTCACAATGACTGATACTATCACCTCCCGAAGTATTGACCTTTCCTCCTGAAACACTCTGTGTATTTTTTCAACACTATTTCATTTCCAAAAATGTTGTTCAATTTAGTAAAGGCTTAGCCAAAAATGTTGTTCATTTTAATAAAGGCTTATCCATCTTGCACAAAATCTGTTCTCATGAAGTAAAGAAATTTATTGGGATCTATAATGGCACTAAATTCTTTCCTGGCTCTAAAAGTTTTGTAACACATGCTCATTATCGTTTAATTTCCCGAGTTATGTTCTTTTTAATAAACCATCATACCAAGATCACAATCTTTTTGTCCGTTCATACGGTTGTATCATTTTGGCCAAATTGTTTCGCATATTGAGAAAAAAAATACATGTATATAAAAAATCTGAATATTTGCGGGACCCCTAATTATTGAGGTATTTAGCTGAAACTTAACCAAAAGGCTTATCTTTCAAAGAGCTATAGGGGCATTAAGGTGGATGAAGGTAAAAATCACATTTACTAAAGTGGAACAGTCTAATATACTGTATATATATATATATGTTAAACACAGACCGTGCATGGAACAAGGAACTCTTCTGGGAAATTACATCCACTATAGTTCGAATAAGATATAATGATAAATGACAAATACTATAGTTTTTCCTTTTTCATGATGGAAAGGCCAACGTGGGTACCGGGTTACTCGCAAAGAGGCCCCAAAATATAGCTTCCCTCATCAGCTATCCGCAAAGCAGATAGGATCCAGCTTTGGGACAGGATCTAGGGTTTACAGCTTATACCAAGCCTACTACATTCAGAACCTCAATATACACAAGAAACTCGTTGCATTCACGTCGGATTGAATACATCAAAGAAAAAGGGATAACTATTGTATTTTTAGCCAAAAACAAAACTTAAACCTCAACCGGGACATTGAGCGTCCACTTTTCAAGGCACATAACACGTCCGTTTAATATACAACAACTCAGAATGGTCCCCTGAGACACTTATATGTTAAACACAGACCGTGCATGGAAGAAAGGACTCTTCTGAGAAATTACATCCACTATACAGGGTGTCCCATAAGTCCGGCATCATAGGGAAAATAATAAAAAAAGGCAAAACAAAAGCTTTTATTTACAGAACGTGCTATTCTTCCGTAGCCCATTCACAAAATTCCGTCCGCCGGTCAGGATCATCTTCGCTTAATTTCTGTAGGATCTGAAGTTTATATGGATGCCATTTGTGAGCCTGAAGAATGCGATGGATGCTACTTTTCGACACTCCTGTCTCGGCGGACAATCGCCGAAGAGACTTATTGGGACTTCTGTTAAAATGAGCCAGGATAGCAGTCGCTGTATCATCGTCAGTGGACCTCCTTGAAGGTCCACTGTGTGGTTTATCTTCTATGGATCCTGTTTCCTTAAACTTTGCAACAAGTCTGCTAACACAACTCTGTGTTATTGGCTCGCGGTCTGGATGCAGTCTGTTAAATTCAGCAGCGGCCTCGCTTTGACTCCGATTTCCTATGAGTAGAATTATCTGGATTCGTTCTTCCTTGCTCACAAACATTATGCCTGTAGAAAGAGAAAAATATGAATTATGGTTTGTACAAATAGAAAAATATGAATTTCTCCTATGATGCCTGACTTATGGGACATCCTGTAGTTCGAATAAGTAATGATAAATGACAAATACTATAGTTTTTCTTTTTTATGATGGAAAGGCCAACGTGGGCACCGGGTTACTCGCAAAGAGGCCCCAAAATACAGCTTCCCTCACCAGCTATCTGCAAAGCAGATAGGATCCAGCGAGTTATGTGCCTTGAAAAGTGGACGCTCAATATCCCGGTTGAGGTTTAAGTTTTGTTCTTTGGCTAAAAATACAATAGTTACCCCTTTTTCTCTGATGTATTCAATCCGACGTGAATGCAACAATTTTCTTTCGTGTATTGAGGTTCTGAATGTAGTGTGCTAGGTGTAAGCTGTAAACCCTAGATCCTGTCCCAAAGCTGGATCCTATCTGCTTTGCAGATAGCTGGTGAGGGAAGCTATATTTTGAGGCCTCTTTGCGAGTAACCCGGTGCCCACGTTGGCCTTTTCATCACGAAAAATAAAAACTATAGTATTTGTCATTTATCATTACTTATTCGAACTATAGTGGATGTAATTTCCCAGAGAGTTCCTTGTTCTATGCACGGTCTGTGTTTAACATATAAGTGTCTCAGGAGACCAATCTGAGTTGTTGTGTGTATATATATATATATATATATATATATATACACACACGTGTGTGTATATATATATATACAGTGGCGCTCATAAGTATTCGTACAGCGGAATATTTTATTTCAGTTATATTCGTGCTTATCTTTTTACCATACATTTGATAGTTTTCAAAAGTAGAGTATACCGTTCGTTTGGAAAAAATTTAACAAATAAAAAATTAGTTCAACTCCAACATATAACGTAAAGTGTAAACCGTCAAAGAATTTGAGGAAAATAAAAAAATAAAATAAAATACAAAAGTTTTCGACATTTACTTAAAATATTATTTAATTCTTTATGTGTCCACCTTCTGCTTGAATGACTTCAATGATTCATTTGGGTATTTTTCCAAGAGGTTTCGATATCTCTCAGTGGAAATTTTAGCCCATTCGTCTAAAGAAAATTCATTCAGGTTTGAAGGGCTCTCTCTTGCGAACAGCACTTTTCAAATCAAACCATAAATTTTCGATTAAATTGAGATCTGGGCTTTGACTTGGCCACTCGAGAAACTTGAAATTCTTTTGTTGAAGCCATTTTATGGTGCTCTTACTTTTATGTTTTGGCACATTATCTTCTTGTACTACTCATTTGGAACGCATTCGCAACTCCTGAACTAAAAGGCAATACATTTTATTCTAAAATTTCCTGATATTTCTTCGAATTTAAGATTCCACCGATGACAGCAGTAGTATGACCGCAAAATGAGAGAGAGCAATGCAATTGCAACTGTTGCAAGAGTGCCAACCCCACCCCCTTTGGTGCAAGGCACCCATAGTGCCAACCCCTTTTGTTGCAAGGCACCCATGGTGCCAACCCCGCTTCCTCCTTGTTGCAAGGCCCCCCAAAATGGGGGAGGGGGGAATGCAAGGGCTTATGCAACTTGGAGGTGGAGTTATCCCCCAAGTTGCAATGAACTCCCGCTGGGGGAGACCTCTTTGGGGGATAAGTTGGAACGGCCTCACCCACAAAGGAGTACACCTAACCTAAGAGAGAGGAGAGAGAGAGAGGAGAGGTGTTCGCTTGACAGGAGCCAAGCGCATATTGAGAATTCAGCCGAGCGGCCGTTGTCTTAATATGTTCCTAATCAGCCAGCTGGCTTAATCAGCCAGTTGGCGTATCTGGCTGAGATGCAAGATTGCGATATTTATTTAATTAAAGCATATATGCTGGCTTAATCAGCCAGTTGGATTAAAAGGCTGAGTTGCCAGTTTGCGCTATTTATTTAATTAAAGCATATATTCTGACTTAATCCGCCATTTGGCTTAGAAGGTTCAGTCGCCAGATAGCGCTATTATATAATTAATGCATATATTCTGGTTTACACATCCGCTTTAGAAGCCAGCCAATTGATATAATTAAATACCGTGTACAACAAAAAGAATTAAATAAAACACCATTACATCTTTCTTTTTATTGAGGCGAATTAGTGGAAATATATAGAGGAATATATATATGATCAAAAAATAATAATAGCATCACGAATGGGAAATATATAATCAAAAATATACAAAACGTTGTATTATCAATATATTAGTACAGGAAAAATATATAGTTATATTAAATAATTAAATATATAATAAAATAAACAAAACGCTGTATTATCAATATATTAGTGCAGAAAAAATATATAGTTATATTAAATAATTAAATATATTGAAAATAATAATATATGAAACGTATAATCAAATGCATATTAGTACAGGAAATATATATATGTACACAATTAAATAAATAAATATACATCCTTTATGTTCTACGGGTTATATTAAATAAATAAAAATAATAATACACGAAACGTATAATCAATTGCATATTAGTACAGGAACTGTATATATATATATATATATATATATATATATAAATTATTTCACGAAATATATATATATATATATATATATATATATATATATATATATAGTTAAATAATTAAATATACATCCTTTATGTTCTACGGCGCAAAACGCTAAACTCACACGTAATCGAGTCTACAATTACATCGTTATTACTTTGTACTGCGTGGTAAGACCGCCCAAGCAACACTTCACCGTTTAACTTATACGGATGCATATACTCGACATAAATGGCTTTCATATCGTTCAATACTATTTTTGTGCCCACTTTACATTCGGTTGTCAAGTTATCTTTAAACACGGCTAGAATACAATCAAAAGCACGCACAAAGAGGTCATCGTTAACCACAACATTATTATTAAATACAAGTTTATAAACACGCCTTCCCATTCGAGGGATTTTTTCTTACCGTCCCGAGCTTTTCAACTGTGAACTCTTCTTCACTCTGCATAGCGGCAATTGAAATAATCTTTCAAGTCGTAACGACAGCTATTCATTATATAGAGGTACAGCTCTTCAGGGTGAACAGTGTAGGCAAGCTCTGCCCTGTACTGCTCAAGTCCTTTGTACCAAAGTTCAGGATATTTCGAAGAATCTAAACCTTTTAAATATGCATCCAACTCTAGACCATTCTCGCCTTGTTCATTCCTACATTCGATAAATCCGTCGAGCAGAGCGGTGTATGCGTATTCAAGAACCGTGTCAAAATAAATCATATCCGTAACACGAGCGTCTAATATAGGCTTCAGCTTGCGGAATCCGATGATTTCAAACATTCTGTCGAGGATGAAACGGTTTCGAGTAGGGACAAGAACGTTATTATCAGATGCGTTCTTCCACATCAGTCGTATATCAATGCATAGTTGTTCGTTATTTATACACAACGTACAAACTACGGCATATAAGGGGGCGTCACTAATCTGCTCTCTTCTTGTACCTACACCTGTAGGTATTTTATAACGGTCCTCTCCCCACTTCTCAACTATCACGAAGACTATTCATCTCTTCAACACTTAAATAAATAACATTACGTTTGCTTGCTTGGTTGCAAATCGTTTCAAGTACATAGTTAATGGTGCCGGTTTCACGCCTGAACAAGCGCAATGACTTCATCACGGAGACATCATACGAGGCGTTGAGAATGCTTCTCAAAGGAAGTTCCATCGTATTCGCACGTCCACTCGGTTCAAGCTCTGAGATGACTATGAGCCACAGGTGGACGGATCGGCTCGACGAGCGGAGTGAGTCACGCTGATGAAACGTCTACGGGTTTGTTCGAACTCGTGTGTTTCGTGAGGTACACGGATGGGCGGCTCGCTGGGTGGAACGCGTCACACTGCTAAATTGTGTACAGGCTTGTTCGAACACTTTTGCTCTTGGACAAACAGAATTTTCCACTACATGAAAAAATATCGACTTTAATGTTTTATCACTCACCAGACGTTCATTTCCTCAAACTAAACATCTTCACAATCTGGCGCACTATTTGAGAGAAACATATGTCCATATTTGTCCTTTTTGTTTAAAAAGCGATACTCGTCTCTAAAGTCTGTTAAAAACTCACACAGCCCGTTAGCCACAACCTCACTACAAACCTCATCATGATATATATTAATATAGTGGTAAAAATACTTAAGATTCACCATGATGACAAGATTTACATTTTCAACAGTAGGGTACGAGTAGTCGGTATGGTGTAAGATGACATAATATCGCTTGTGACACCACTCATCAACAATACTCACTATCCATAATCGTTGCTTATCTTCTGAAAGTGTTGCTTCTTCTATTTCGCGGTTTATGTGAGCCTTTATAAAGGTTAAGTCTATAACATACTTCAATACATCGTCTGTACTTCGAAATCCTATAATGCCCTCGCCAGAATACCCGTAGAGTATTTGAACATCTTGGTCCTTCCCACGGCTCCATGTAGCCTTAAAAGTATCAAAGGAGGGGGAAATAGGGAGTTTTTCAGTATCCACCACATTTTGGCACTTTGCCGACTATTTTTCTTCTACGCGCTAGAATACACATCTGATCTTAAGGGTATGCAAAGGTCAACTGAGCACGCAGGGATAGAGGCATGCTCAGGTAGCGGCATGACTCACGTTGCCGGTCTTACAGTGGGCGGAACATAGCTTTTTACTGTACACACACACGCACGCACACACAAAGGAGAAAGTGAAACGCTAATTGAAACACGATTTATTTAATAAACGAAATATTCAAGGTGTGTTTATATATTTACAAATTCGTGTAATAAATAAGTTAACAATAGACATATCAAAGATTATGGTATCCAAAGGGTACGGTATCATAGCTACCAGGCACCTGGCAACGTTTCCTATAGGTGTTACGGCACACCTTTGTACCCCTGAGTTCCTTCACGCCCCCCCAGCTTCTGCGCCCGAAAATTGTTGGTACCTACAGTTAGTTGGGGCGGCCGGTCGCCCTCATCATCTTCCAAGCACAGTAGTTCCTTCAACGAGTCAAAGTTAACGACTCGTCGATTCGCGTGGTTGAGCGTGATACCCTTAGCCTTCACCATATATTTCATATCCTCCCCCACCCTCACCCGTACCCCATAAGTTTTGGCCCTGTTGAGACAAAAGAGTCGGCGTATGCGATGTCTCCATACTCATCCTTGATCTCATCAGTTAGCTCTCCGAGGAACTCCCCAATAGCGGGCATGTATTCACCTTCCCTCTCTGTGAATATCACGCTATCTGTGTCAGCGTACAAAACCCTCCGCCCAAGAGAATGCAATAGGCCCCAAAGTTTGATGCGTGCGTAGGCTGTTGTGAAGCTGGCTGCGGGTATGTTTGTAACCCGTAAGGTATCTGTGACCAATTCGGTATTGTTGTACTTTATTATGTAAGTATTACCTACATTCACAATCTCCATGACCTCTTTATCGGAAGCGTTGGCATAATCCCGGACTTCACTATAACTTTGTGCCAAATGAAAGTTCCCTTTCCCAGTATTCTGTGCAAATTTTCCCGAAAGACTGTTTAGACACAACTTTGCACTAAAGCACGGTATCGCTGAATATAAGCCGTTTTTTCATCTTCGGTATTATCAACCCCTCGCGGATATCCTAACGCTTCAACCTTATCCTTCAAAAAAGCGTTTATATATGGTGTGAAAAGGTTGGGTAGCTTCTGAAACCTCCACACCTCATGTATCTTCATTATTCTATACCCATGGCGAACGGCTAGGTCCAGCTCAGAGCTTGTATATACACCTCTGATCTTACGCTGGTGGGTTGTATGGCCACAATCACCATTGTTCTCTTCTGCGCACTTCACGCACAGGGGAAACATGAGCTTGAGATCCATAACGACGGGTAAGATCGGCATCCATAAATCGCGAGGGGGGAGCACGTCTACGAAAGAGAATCCAAAGTAGCGCTCATTCAAGTTGGCTGAAAACTCCTCGATGGTTGGTATGGCGGGACCCACCATTTTTTCAGGTGCACCTACGGGGTACGGATTGTTCTTCATCACGTATGGGTATAAAGAACAGAAGTCGTAGTAATGGAGTTTTACACCCTCCGTAGTAGTGTTGAAAACCGGTTTGTAAAATTCCCCTAAAAATCGAAAACCGAAAGAAAAAACCGGTTTTATCGATTGATTTTTATTTGGCTCAAACTTGCGCGAACGTGCAGCTACGCGCTACAGCGCACAAAAAATAACTTCGAATACATTACCTATTAAGTTAAATTGTGACAAACTGGCAACTGCTCTTCAGTATAATTTTTGCCTATCTGGCAACTCGATCTTCAGTTTGTCTCATCATGTAGGCTGTAGTGTAGAGTCAGTCGACTAAAGCCCTATTCGCAGTATAAGACCCTTAATGCCCTTTGTTTCTTAAGATGTCATTTCCAAAATAGGGATAAAATCTAAATTAATTTATATATTTTTTCTTACACGAAGAGTCAATTTTCTGTTTTCTAGGCAGTTTTTTTTATTAAAAAATTTTATTTCAATGTTTTTTCCAAAATAGAGAGAAATTTTATTTTTATTCTTTATAATTTTTTTACAAAAAGAAGTTTATTTCTTTCTAAGTACAGATGTTTTATTTTAAAAAATTATTTCAAATCTAAATTGTTTGAATAATGTATTATTTTGGCTAAAATAAAATATGTCAAAGTTGTCATTTTCTTATTCATATGCATACATATGATGCTGCATTTTTGCATTCTTTTGACCAAAAAATAGGCGATAAGCTATGCTTGTTAAGAGTTAAAGTCAGTACCTTTCAATTGTGGCTTTTAAAAATTACTATATACTTTCGGTCATAACCGGTTAAAACCGGTTTTCAAAAAACAGATCGATTAAAAACCGGTTTGTAAAGTTTCGATTATTTTTCAACACTACTCCGTAGGCGGAAAGTATAGCTTCAAGGGATTTGTACGCCGTCCGAACAAGCTATCACCTAATTTAAGAGGATCCAGTACCATTGAACGTTTGATCGTGTTTATTTCTTCACGGTACTGTCCATCTGCCTCCATCCGTGCATCATACTCATGCTCCTAGAAGACTTTGTGAGTGAACTGGGAGCCTATAAGTTGATCGCGGGTGCGGGTCCACGCAAGACAGTCGGCAGGAGATCTACCGTGGATATCTCCTACGATTCCACACTCAGGACGGGGGCATCCGTGCCACCAGCAACCGTTAAAAGAGTACACAGTCTTCTCACCAGTGGCACGGTTTTCACTTAGACCATCAACCCAAAAAAACACGACCATTAACCTCAATGGGTACTTCACCCGAGTTGCGGGCGTGGTTTATGTATACACCTATCTGCTGCTGTAGGTGTATGAGCCAGTAAATAGCCTTGTGCCCATAACTGCGTCGGTTGTTTCTGTAGATAACGGCTAAGGTGTCTTTGGCATGAAGTTATTCTTGAACACCGTAAAACATAATGAGGCGATGGTGGTTGCGACTTGCAACGGATCGCATTTGAAACTACATATGTACTTCCTTCTAAAGGCCTGGAAACATACTCTAAGCACGCGCACATCATTCACGCAATAACGCTCACATTCATCAGCTATATTATAAGGAGTGCATTCATTAAAACTGTTGTAGTATCGGTCAAAATCTTCACGTTCATCTGTACTCATACATTCATAGTTAAAGTAATGTTTGGGTGGAGGTAGTCCTACGTAATTTAAAGTTTCGCTAGTGAGGAATGTGTAAGGGAAATATCCTTTTGAAACTTCAGTGGCTACGCCCATCACCTTGGGTAGCTTTGCTAATTAACAAGGTGTGAATAATAAAGTGTCTTTAAACTGTACATTACCTCTTATTTGCATCTATATTAGTTTGTTGCCTCTTTTCAAGGGATCACCTGTAAATATCTCAGATGACTCGTGTTCAAGCAATTCCTTATAAAGGAACATTTGTTACACTCATCACACTCGATCTCCATACACTCATCACAGATAGTCTGGCTGAAAAGTAAATGTGGAAAACCTCTTTGTTTTCAGCGTTCGTGTCTGTTTCTGTATCGTAGTACACAGTTATACAAGGGCTGTTTTTAGGCTTGGCGTCTTTCATATAACATACGTACATACTTTACTCCAACCGCCTTATATTTCTCATGGCACGTAGAACAGTGAATTTCATAAAATTTATGCGTGAATTTTCCCCAATTATCCATCATGTGAAACATACCACATTCACAAATTCTCATTTTCCTGAACGTGCCAATTGATTTATGGAGCTCAAAACAGTTATTATTGAAAAATGTTTGTTTACACACATCACAATCCCTCTTCTCAGCATCAACTACACTGCTTTCACATTTGGAGCTTTTACACTGCTCACATACCATGTGGCAATCTTTACAATGTTTCACTATATCATCCGCAAACTCGATACACCCCTTACACAAATCATGATGTCGTCCACATTTTCGACATTTGTCGTAACTAGCGTAAAGGCCCCTTATATTACGGATGGGGAGATACGTTGTCCCTGACAGTCCTAAAATAAGTAGGGGTCTTGTACGATCTCTCACACAGCTTTTAAAAACATACACATTTCTACAACGATCATCCAGTCCAAATACAACTATACGAACATTCATTTCCTGTTCTACTCTTCTCAGCTCTCTAGGACCCATATTACAGTCAAACTCAAGTTTACAGTCTACAGCTAGTTTACGGGCACGCTCCACTACCGTAGGCAACCAAATTTTTTGGATCCGTGTATTTAGTACAGTAAACATACGAGCTAACACTACTGCTATAAAGCCGCAGCCACGATCGACGTTTATATGCCGTCTTTAACCCTTTAACGACGGATGGTACCTTAAGGTCCACCAGAAATAATAATATAAATTGTACTACAATGCCTCGTTTCTATAAATGTTTTACATGTTTACATACAGATGTCATTTAGTTGTCGGGAAAGGAACCCAAAATGTGTATCATTTCAGTGATTAGTTACTAAAATATTTAGTTTTGAATAACAATAAAACCTATACGTTCTGGTAACAAGAGTGACTGCATATGCTGCGGGCTAGTTCTTAAAGGGATAAATAGCCTCAGAATTGATGATTTCGTCCCGTGTACGTTTTAAATGTTTTTTTAGAGCTTCTTTAGGCTTAGTTCCACCCATTATGTCTTCTGCCGCGTTAAAACCTGTTTGTAATGCCTTCCGCCCTAGGTACCTGGCACCCCTCTTCAACAGTGGGACAGCGGTGTGTAGTATGGATGAAAAAATGGATCTAAGTCCACTCCCACGCTGGTACCTCACCCCTCGGTAGACTGTGAATGGTCTTCGAGTCATTATAAACGATGAAATTGTAGTTTCACTGTTAAGCTCCCATCACCGAATGGGAAAATTTTTTCCTCAATCGTTCTTATATATATCGAGATGTTGGTTAATAGATTAGTCGCAACATTCACATAATGGGGCTTGTCATATGTAAAGCTCAAACTTTTCCCTTTATGGGTGGAGATGTGTGCAATGCGCAGCAGGCGCGCCTGGGTGTCCCCAACAAATTGGTGCTCTACGATATTGCTGTAAATATAGCACATGTCTGGGGGCGGAGAGCTTTCACCCAATTTCTCCATCTTCATTTGATACATTAAGCTGGACAAGTCATGCTGTGCCTCGTGAAAGGCATCTCTTTGGAGAGCTGCGCTATATCCTCCCTCAACCACAATTGTGAACAGCTCTTTATCTTTAATATTCCTACTAAGCGTTGACTTTAACTTCGATGTGCATCCAGCCATGTCTATATTTATGACTTCAAAAAGTAAATCGTATGTCAGGTACGACCTTTCAAGACTCTTGTTTAACCCCGTCACAATGTCCATGGCTCTATGATAATGCCCGATTCCTAGCGATTTGTGCTATAGTACCGTTCCTCACTGAACAGGACTGAACGCATAGTATTGTCTAAGGTTATGCCTAATTTTTCGCACTCATCAAATCTTCTAATGATCGGAAATATGATTTGCTCATTTTCAAGAGTTAAAAATTTGATGGTTAACTGGAGTTCACATAACCCCACCTCATACGAATCACGCTCCAATTCAATGGGACCGTGGAGTTCTGTCACAAAGTTTGGCGAGGGTGTTGTTAGGGTGTACAGACAGGGACGAGGAGGACGGGAGTGTGACGTAGAAATGATTCGGAGCCATGTTGCATACTATTTAAACTTCATTATTGCATCAGCTTTTATGTAGGTGTTGAAGCTTTCTGGGTACCCTAGCCATTTCACCAGATACATTTTTCTCTTTCCTGAACCTTTGCTTCCTATAATTTTCTCAATTTTAAAAACATTTTTTCCTAAATTAAATGCCACTTTCTGCAACTCCTCGCGGTAAAAGCCTCCTGCGATTTCTTCCCCATTCAAATCTTCAACATAATACATCATTATCTCACCTTTAGGTCTCATAGCCCTAACTTTAAAAATCTCACGTGTCCATCCTTGCTCAAATCCCTTCACGCGCAGAGTGTGGTGGTTGTGGTGGTGGTGATGTTCCATCTCTTCTCACCTCTGAGCGCGTACCTCTTTTTAAAACCTTGTTAGGTGTTGTCCCAATCGTGCGATGGTGTAAGCGGTTGTAGGAAGAGGCCAATGATTCCAGAATGTCTAGAAATCTGTATGTGTTTTTATGTGTAAAATAGCGGTGCATGCGTTCCTTTATGGTACGTTGAACTCTTTCAGCTAAAGAAGCCTTATGTATAGATTTGGTAGTGTAATAGCTGATATTAAACTGTCAGCATGTTCTGAAAAGCGCGACCTATAAATTCTTTCCCCATATTTTCCCCAATTTTTCTGCGAGAACTGCTTGACCGAATTAAACTCTTTTACTGTATTTAAAGCAGAAAGAGACTACGAGAAGAGAATGAAAGAGGAAAGTGGAAACAAAGAACAGTGGAAAACGGAAGAAACGGAGAAAGGCGAAATAGAAAGAATTCAAATACCGTCACAAAACGAGGCCGAAAACACACAGGCGACAAAGAGTGTAAAGACAACACACAGCATAAGGGCAACGAAGGACACAAACACAACTAGCACAAATAGCACAAATAGGACAAGACAAGAGGGCAGTCAAGTAAACGAAGTAAAACTGTCCCCAATAAGGAGCAAAAAACAAAAGCCAAGAGTAAATATGGGGAAGGAATTATATGCAGGTATTATAAAAAGAATAATTGCAGATTTAAAAGAGGACAATGTATATATGAACATCCCCCAATATGCAATTTCTTCTATAATAATGGTCATTGTAAATTTGGAGACGGATGTAAATTCTACCACCCGGACATTTGCAGAACTTACGCAAAATATGGAACCTGCAAATTCGGGAATAAATGCTACTATCAACATCTCCCGACGGACTCAACGAACAAAGGAAAAAGTTTAAATGACAATAGGAATAAAAATAACAATAGGAACAACAATAGGAACACAATAAGCGAACAAGAAAATTTTTTCAACATCTCAGACACCTTACGAATGCTAAATGTCATCCACATGCAGTTGACACAGCTGGAAACCCCCGAGCCAAATCGCTACCGGGCAAGAAGCTACCAATACAAGTAGGAGGAAACGGATCTCTTTCGGAGGATCATAGAGCAACGAATCAAGCGATATCGAAGGAAAACGAACTTGAAATGCACAAGGGGCAACGAAAAACAGAGAACATAAAAATTGTCCTGGCTAATATTCAAGGAATAAGACCAAACCAATCACTCAATAAGGTTTCGTACCTGAAAGGATTTATGGACGAAACAAGGGCGGACATCGCATGCCTCACAGAAACTCATCTTAAAGATTGCCAAGGAAATTGTGAAAACTGCGAACATTGTATTGATAAGAAAGAGATAAATATAGAGGGCTTCAACTTACTAAGAGCGGATAGAACGACGAGACGGAAAGGTGGCTGTGCTATATATGTACAGGAAGGTCATATGACAGAGACGATAATAAGTAAATCAAACAGCTATGTGGAACTCCTAGCAGTGAAAATAGAAAAACTAAACTTGATAGTAATAGTCATCTATAGACCTCCAAGCACCCCAACCGAAAAATTCTCGGAGGCCATTGATGACATTAGAAAGCTAATAAAGGCCATAAACCCTCCATCCCCAATATAATGATCTGCGGAGACTTTAACTTCCCATTTATAAAATACAAAAAGGTGAATAGGAATATATATATTCACCAGGACAAGGGGGGCACAAGAGAAGATCAGGAACAAGCAAAAATGTTGATGGCTCTCACAAACGAGTTTATGCTGACACAGGAGATAACAGAAAATACCAGAAAAAATAACTGCCTGGATCTGGTATTCACGAATAACACGAACTTGATTGCTGATATAAAAATAACCCCAACCATTATCTCAGACCACAACTTAATCGAGATATCAACAAATATGACGGCAGCATTAGAAGACAATACACATATTGTGGAAAGAAGTAAATTCGGGGCCTTTAACTTAAACTCGAAGACTATAAATTGGGAAGCAATCAGATCGCACATGGCCCAAATAGAATGGAGAACAATTTTCGAGAATAAAACAACTGAAGAAATGCTAACAACCTTGGAGGAAAAAACGCTGAGAATTTTAGAAAAATATGCTCCGAAATCACAGCCAAAAGGAAAGAGGAGCTGGCTAGAAAGGCAAAAGAGAAGACTATTCCGCAAAAGAAAGAGAGTGGAGGCGAAGTTAGGAAACTGCGGAGATAATGGCAGGAAAATAAAAGAAAAACTGGAGGGTATCGATAGGGAAATACAAGCCCTGATTAAGGACCATACAGAGAGGGAAGAGGAAAAGGCGGTAGAAGCAATAAAGGAAAATCCAAAATACTTCTATAGCTATGCAAAAAGGAAAACAAAAACGCGCGCCGCTATTGGGCCCTTAAGGACGGGAAATAATGAACTAACCGACGATCCAAAAGAAATATCTGATACATTGAGAGCTCAATATGAATCAGTTTTCAGTACCCCAAAAAGTGACAAAGCGATACCTGACATAAATGCATTCTTTGAAGAGGAATTGCAAGGAGAGTATATAACAGACTTTGATTTACACCAGAAGATGTAGCGAGAGCTATAGGACAAATGAAACTACATTCAGCTGCAGGTCCGGACAATTGGAACGCATTATTGATTAAAAACTGTAAAAATGAAATAGCTACACCTTTATACTGGATATGGAGAAGATCCCTAGACACTGGGGAAATACCGAGCATCTTGAAAAGAGCAAACATTGTCCCTATATATAAAGGAGGGGACAGATCTCAAGCAAAGAACTATAGACCAGTGTCATTGACGTCCCACCTCACCAAAGTATTTGAAAGAATAGTTAGAGAGAAAATTTATGATTTCCTGGAGACACGGGAAAGATTCAACGAAAATCAGCATGGATTCCGATCAGGTAGATCATGCCTATCACAACTAATAGAGCACTACAACAATATCCTAGATGCATTGGAAGGCAATGACAACTACGATGTTATATACACAGATTTTGCTAAAGCTTTCGATAAATGTGACCATGGTATAATAGCACATAAAATTAAAGACATGGGAATAACAGGCAAAGTGGGAAAATGGATCTACAACTTCCTTAGTGATCGTCTGCAGGTCGTCAAAATTCAAGGTATATCATCATCAGAATCGGAAGTACGCAGCTCAGTACCACAAGGGACAGTACTGGCCCCACTCCTGTTCATTATCATGCTAACAGACATAGACAGCGGAGTAAACAGCAATAGTATAGTAACATCCTTTGCAGACGATACAAAGATCAGCAGAAAAATCAGCGATGTACATGACGTGGAGGCCTTGCAGAGGGACACGAACAAAATATACAAATGGTCAGAAGACAACAACATGTCATTCAACGCCGAGAAATTTCAGCTCTTGAGATATGGTAGAAAAGAAGAACTTAAACAGACTGCATATTATGCTCCAGATAGACAGGAAATTCAGAGAAGCATGAAAGCGATTGATCTCGGGATAATAATGACAGATGATGCGAAATTCGAAACACAAAATCAGATAGCGATAAATAAAGCAAAAAGAGTCGCCGGACAGGTTCTAAGAACGTTCAAGAGAAGGGACAGGACAGTAATGATTCCCCTGCTAAAAACACTGATTATACCAAAACTTGAATACTGCTCAGTTTTGACGTCCCCATATAAAAAGGAAGAAACTAATAAACTAGAAGAAACGCAAAGGCATTTCACAGCCAAGATTGATGGCTGCAAAGAACTCAACTACTGGGAAAGACTACGTAAACTAAATCTGTACTCACTGGAAAGAAGAAGAGAGAGGTACATCATAATCTACATATGGAAAATGATCGAAAAACTGGTACCAAACCTAAAACTAAACCCAATTACCATTCAAACAACACTGGAAAATAGGAAAGGCAGAATGTGTAGTGTTCCCAAATTAAAGGCACGACAAGGGACCTCCTCAACCCTGAAGGAAAATAGCTTGGTTGTCAGGGGGCCAAGACTTTTCAACCAGCTTCCTAAGGACCTCAGAAACGTAACGGGGGTCAAAGTTGAAGTCTTCAAGAAAAGACTGGATGCCTGGCTCAGGACAGTACCAGATGAGACGGGCGTGCCTGGCTATGTACGGTGGAGAGCGCAAGAAAGCAACTCGCTCCTCCACCAAGCCAGACCTAGAGGCGGGGCCACCAGCTTGACCTCCGTGTGAAGAGAGACCAACGCACGAAACAACATAAGAGATAAGAGATAAGAGATATCCGTACAAAAATAGCCAGGAATCCTCTTTTCTTTCAACATCAACGTTTTGGTCGCTTTAGCAACTGTTTCAGGTGATTTATTTTTCAGGGGAATTAGCCACAGGTATCTAGAGAATACAGCTATTATGAATAGGATATAGAGGTAACCATCGTTATACACTGAATATCTTTGCATGTCTGTTAAATCCGCCTGCCAAATAGAGTTAATCGAAGAAGCTGTTGTCTTGGCCGTTTTAAACCCTTTTCTCACCGGTTTATGAAGTGTATAAGCATCCTGTTCCCGCAAAAATCTATCATATCTTTTTTCCTTACACCATAAACATATCTGTACAGTCTATTAACGCCACCATATGAGGCGGGGTTAGAAATGTCATAATAGCGTTTACTTAATATGTTAGCCATTTGCGTATTTTAGAGACACGTGGATAAGGCTGGCCGTTTATTCTTCTCTTCTTTCTCCTCTTCAGAGACGCTGCTGCTGCTAGGGGGTTGATGGCGTACTCAGTTGTGACAAATGCAAGACTTGATCAAAGTCTTTTAACCTATTCAGATTACCTATCAATGTTTTGGGGACATTTATTTGTTGTTGTCTTGCTTTAATATGCTTCCATCCTGTTGGTGAGGGTCTGTCCCACTTTCTCACCAGATCATGAACAATATCAACGATATTGGATCCTTGTGCTCTTGTTCCTTCAACAATGACCTCGCCTGTATCGGTCCACTCTATGATGGGGTCAGTGGCGGTCCTAGCTTACATGATGCCCTGGGCGAACCTCACCTTCAGCGCCCCCCCCCCTGTTCGCCAACACACACACATTCGAATCCCCCCAAAATAAAGGACAGACATAACTCTTTCACAAAATAACTTTTTATTGGACTAATTGTTGGAACTTCAGAACCAAAACAAAGACTCAAATTTCTGAATTTTACAAATCCTTCATCACGTAAATAGAATAACTCACTTAAGAGAATGTAATTATGATACTATGAACAGGAAAAATACAAATTAAATTGCACAACTGCCATAAATAAACTTATTTTTATTTTTATTTTTTTTGCAGGCGCTCATGCCGCCCCTCCACAAATGCCGCCCTGTGCGGCTGCCCATATTGCCCATATGAGGAACCGCCACTGGATGGGGTCCTCACTCAATAGATTATAAAGACTTAAACCTTTATTCCTCAATGTATGTGGGAGGCTGTTTTTTAACACATGTTCGATGTGTTGTGTTCCGTTGTTCTTTTGTTGGTCATCCCTAACGTCGGGGACAGGTCCTGTGTCGCCATGCTCAGCACTACTCGCGCTGTGCCTAATAACCACGGGGATCTCTGTCGGATTCTTATAATCCTCGTACTCATGAAGAAATTTCTGCAAAGCCTCTTGGTACAAGATTCTTTTCTCATCAGGTGACTTTTCACTGTTTAATAGGGCTAGCAACTCGCTTTCCATTCTTTTGAGTCTACTTTTATGGGGTTCTGGAGCCGTGTCTGGAATCTTTGAACTTTGAAATGAAGCATACACCTCGTGCGGAATCACAACCACCTTCTTCATTATATTAATCTAGTCAGTAAAGGACCCAAAACTGAAAATAAGATGGGTAGGAATGATCCTCCTCTTTGTACAATAATGCGCTTTTTCTTACCCACAGTTTGACTTTAGGAGCGAGCGCTCGTATTATGTTCTTGTAACAACGTAAGCGATCCTTCTGAGAGGGTTTCATTAGCACATTACATTTTATAACATTAAGACAGATTTCACAGATGCATTTTAAAAAGTAAGAGTCGATATTTTTAACAAACATCTTATACAGGGTGTCCCAAAAGTCCCTATCTATTTAGTTGAAATAGGCTGAATTTCAAATAAATGTCACACTGACCTGAATACAGGTGTATTTCTATACAAATTACAAGTATTACACCATTAAAATCTTTAATTAGCAGTTTCCACATGTGCTCCATCTGTATCTCTGCAAATCTCAAAGCGGTCAGCTGCATTGCGGAACACATTTCCGAGCATTTCAAGGGTTATTTTCTCAACTGCTTGCCTTTAGACCTCTGATTTAATGAAACCCCAAGCAAAGAAATCCAATGGGGTCAAATCCGGAGATCGCGCTGCCCAGGGCCTAAATTCACGAATTGCTTTATCTGTCGGTCCAGGCTTATGAAACCTTCTTTAGAATCGGTCTCTAATTTCACATTTCATTCCTCTGATGCGACATGTTACTATCATAACGCGTTCATGCACATTCATCACCAATGATATGGAACTGAAAAAATTAATTAAAAATTTAAAAATAATTAAAATAGAAATCTAATGCATGATTTGTCTAGAAAGGTGCGTGCAATCATGTCATTAAAACATTCATTTGAAATTCAGCCTATTTCAACAAAATAGATAGGGACTTTTAGGACAACCTGTACAGTGCCCGGGCAATTGTTGATGGATTTTTATTAAGTCACGGTATTTCTTTAGCCTATTTGTCATTTTGGAATATACACCGTTTCAGCCTCGCTTGGGAATATATTCGTTCTTAGAAGCACCCAAAACGTGTTTCGCGGGTGAAGGTCACAAAGCAAATATCCATAACGCTGGTTTGTGGCCTCTTTATAAACCTCCAAAAACTCCTTACGCTGATTCGGGAACATTCGATTGGCTAATACCCCAATTTGTGATACATCTCTACGTTGCGCGAATAAGACTAGATATTGTGTATTTAGCGACACATCGCACATGTATCTATTTTTGAAAAATAGATTCTGATTGATGAAGAACACGCTTATGTTAAGATGGTGGGAGAATACTCTAAATGTCTCGGCAAACGTTTTATCAATTTTCAACATGAGATCGTCAATTACAATGACTGGATGTTCATTTCCCTTTAACGAATTAACGTCATACACACCTTTGTGGAACAAAATATCCTCTTGGTACTCGTTGAACACTGATTGATACGTCGAATAGCACCATATTACTTTATGCACAAATTTTGAGAACATCTCTCCCTTTTCTTTAATGATTTTAAGCATAAACACAGTTTTACCACATCCTGTAGGGCCAGATATAATACATGTGGATGGGCTCGTGAACCTGAATTTTTCTACAGAATCCATTTCTAACACGTCACACTCCTAAGTGGGTCATTTACAAAATATAATAAATAAGTAAGTGATGACCCTTATATCCTACAGTCTTGCTTTTCGCTTCACCCACAGAACCGTTAATGACGATGAGGTACAACACCCCATCATCGATATCACAGACGAACCCGTCGACCGTGCAGCTACAGAACCCTTCCCCGCCGACGAGCCCTCACCAGCGACACCTTTAGCACGCGACAGTTCAAAGCGGAAGCATGATGAAGAACCCTCCACGTCAGGTATAAAGCGTGCCAGGATTTCTCCGGTTGTTAGATCCCCAGTAATGGATCCCCAACCCTAAACGTCTTACGAAACAACCCCCACAATAGTACCTTCCACAAATAAGCCCCATTGTTCAGATCCGGGTACTTCCTCCACAACAGCTTCCAGTTCTGTGGAGGATGGTATAACATTCGAGTTGGTGCGCACCGCTACCCCCACCCCATCCTTGAATAGAAATCGGTATATAGTCAGGTTTGATCCTAGGGTTGATTCACGGACTACGGCGCATAGTTGAACGTATGTAGAGTTTGTCCTTCAGAACCGCAACGAACGTGAAGTCAGGACGAGGCTGTCCTTCGGATTCGGGTCAGATGACGGAGATGTAGATGATTTTTGGGTAGTAATACCTTTCAGAGGTTTGGCAGCTGAAGAAATAGAGTATATATTAGGCCGTATAATGCAGTCCTCTCAAAGTAGTATAGCCTTCAATATGGACAACTTCATGGTAAATATTGACCGTGTATTCCGTGTTGGGGGTCATAGTGCCACACCCGATACTCTTAATTTCAATTCTCAGTCTACTTATAGGCGGCATATAAACGTCGATCGTGGCTGCAGCTTCATAGCAGTAGTCTTAGCTTGTATGTTTACTGTACTAAATACACGGACCCAAAAAATTTGGTTGCCTACTGTAGTGGAGCGTGCCTGTAAACTAGCTGTAGACTGTAAACTTGGGTTTGACTGTAATATGGGTCCTGAAGAGCTGAGAAGGGTAGAACAGGAAATGAATGTTCGTATAGTTGTATTTGGACTGGATGATCGTCGTAGAACTGCGTATGTTTTTAAAAGCTGTGAGAAAGATCGTACAAGACCTCTACTTATTTTAGGACAGTCAGGGACAACGTATCTCCCCATCCGTAATATAAGCGGCCTTTAAGCGAGTTATGACAAAAGTCGGAAATATGGACGACATCATGATTTGTGTAAGGGGTGTATCGAGTTTGCGGATGATGTAGTAAAACATTGTAAAGATTGCCACAGTCATTGCGCGTGTTCAGGCGTGAAACCGGCACCATTAACTATGTACCTGAAACGATTTGCAGGCAAGCAAACTCTGGTAAACGTAATGTTATTTATTTAAGTGTTGAGGAGATGAAGAGAGTCTTCGTGAGAGTTGAGAAGTGGGGAGAAGACCGTTATAAAATACCTGCAGGTGTAGGTACAAGAAGAGAGCAGAATAGTGACGCCCCCTCATATGCCGTTGTTTGTAAGTTGTGTATGAATAACGAACAGCCATGCATTGATATACGACTGATGTGGAAGAACGCATCTGATAATAACGTTCTTGTCCCTTCGCGAAAACCGTTTCATCCTCGACAGAATGTTTGAAATCGTCGGATTCAGCAAGCTGAAGCCTATATTAGACGCTCGAGTTACGGATATGATTTATTTTGACACGGTTCTTGAATACGCATACACTGCTCTGCTCCACGGATTTATCGAATGTAGGAATGAACAAGGCGAGAATGGTCCAGAGCTGTATGCGTATTTAAAAGGTTTAGATTCTTCGAAATATCCTGAACTTTGGTACAAAGCACTTGAGCGGTACAGGGCAGAGCTTGCCTACACTGTTCACCCTGAAGAGCTGTACCTCTCTATAATGAATAGCTGTCGTTACGACTTGAAAGATTATTTCAATTGCCGCTATGCAGAGTGAAGAAGAGTTCACGATTGGAAAGCTCGGGACGGTAAGAAAAAACCCTCGATTGGAAAGGCGTGTATATAAACTTGTATTTAATAATGATGTTGTGGTTAACGATGACCTCTTTGTGCGTGCTTGTAATTGTATTCTAGCCGTGTTTAAAGATAACTTGCCAACCGAATGAAAAGTGGGCACAAAAATAGTATTGAACGATATGAAAGCCACTTATGTCTAGCATATGCATCCGTATAAGTTAAACGGTGAAGTGTTGCTTGGATGGTTTTATCACGTAGGACAAAGTAATAACGATGTGAATGTAGATTCGATTACGTGTGAGTTTAGCGTTTTGCGCAGTAGAACATAAAGGATGTATAGTTAATTATTTTTAACTCTCTCTCTCTCTCTCTCTCTCTCTCTCTCTCTCTCTCTCTCTCTCTCTCTCTCTCTCTGTCTATATATATATATATTTCCTGTAATAATACGCAATTGATTATACGTTTCGTGTATTATTATTTTTATTTATTTATTATAACCCGTAGGACATAAAAGATGTATATTTATTTATTTAATTGTGTATATATACATATTTCCTGTACTAATATGCATTTGATTATATGTTTTGTATACTATTATTTTCAATATATTTAATTATTTAATATAACTATATATTTTTTTGTACTAATATATTGATAATACAGCGTTTTGTATGTTTTTTATTATATATTTAATTATTTAATATAACTGTATATTTTTTCTGTACTAATATATTGATAATACAACGTTTTGTATATTTTTTATTATATATTTCCCGTTCGTGGTGCAATTATTATTTTTGATCGTATATATATATATATATATATATATATATTCCATTCTATATTTATTATATATTCATCGTCCGTATGCTATTATTATTTTTGATCATATATATTCCATTGTATATTTATTTTCTCTATATTTCCATTAATTCGTCTAAATAAACAGAATGTTGTAATGGTGTTTTATTTAATTCTTTTGGTTGTACATAGGCTGACCATACGTACCGTTTTGAACAGGACAGTACCGTTTGTTTTATATTTCCTGGCCGTCCCGTCGTTTTAATAAAAATGTCAATTTTGTCCCGGTTTATGTACTTACTTTTTCATGAATACAGAATATTACATAACCCCCGTCCCTTTTTTGCCATCCCAATGTCCCGTTTTTGTCTCAAGGAAATATGGTCAGCCTAGTTGTACACGGTATTTAATTATATCAATCGACTGGCTTCTAAAGCGGATTTGTAAACCAGAATATATGCATTAATTATATAAATAGCGCTATCTGGCGACTCAACCTTCTAAGCCAAATGTCGGATTAAGTCAGAATATATGCTTTAATTAAATAAATAGCTCAAACTGTCAACTCAGCCTTCTAAGCCAAATGGCGGATTAAGCCAGAATATATGCTTTAATTAAATAAATAGCGCAAACTGGCAACTCAGCCAGATAAGCCAACTGGCTGATTAAACCAGCTGGCTGATTAGGAACATATTAAGACAACGGCCGCTCGGCTGAAGTCTTAATATGTGCTTGGCTCCTGTCAAGCGAACACCTCTCCTGTCTCTCTCCTCTCTCTTAGGTTAGGTATACCCCTTTGGGGGGGGCCGTCTCATCTTATCCCACAAAGAGGTCTCTCCCAGCGTGGGTTCATTGCAACTTGGGAGATAACTCCGCTTCCAAGTTGCATAACCCCTTGTTGCTCTTGCAATATTCCCCCTCCCCATTCAGGGGGGCTTGCAACAAGGGGGAAGGGGTGGCACTATGGGTGGCTTGCAACAAAGGGGGGTTTGGCACTCCTGCAACATTTGCAATTGCATTGCACTCTCCCATTTTGTGGTCATACTATTGACAACAAGCTTTCCTAGACAGAAGAACTAAAACATTCCCAAAGAAGCAAACTATCACCACCATGTTTAACCGTAGGAAGGATTTTTTTCCTTGAATGCAGTTTTTGATTTTTGCCAAAATACAGCTGCTCGTTGTTTCAGAATAATTAAATTTTGGTCTCGTCTGTCTAGAGAATGTTTTTTCAGAATGTAAATCCATCATTTTCATGATCCTTGCCATACTTTAAATGAGCTTCTTTGTGTGTTTTTCATAGCAGGGGTTTTCTTCCTGCAACTCAAGGGATGGACATCAATCTTGGGCAGTCTTAATGTTTGGCAAGTATTACTTGCAGTCACTCGTGGATTCTTAGCAGCCATTCTTTCAATCCGTCCAGCTGTACGTTCTAAAATCTTGCAAGATCGCCCACACTTTGGTAGAGGTTTGATTGTTCAAAACCTTTTCCATTTCTTTATAACTGCAGCAACATCGTAAAAAGAATTCGAAGTTCTCCTTTCTTCTTATAACTCTTTCCAGACTTGTTTGCACCAATGACAGATCACTTGAGATCTGTAGACAGCTCTTTACCATGACGACCCATTAGTTACTAATGGCTCGTACAGTCATCCGTCTTCCCTGAAGATTTAAAGAGAATTTTTTTAATTCAGAATTGCCAACAGTCTCTAATCAATAAACAACTAACTACTGATAAAAATATTAAATTCTTGAAGCCTGAGGTGAACACACAAAGTACTCAAAATTTTTGTAAGTAGATGTAAGGAAACTATTGCATTTTGACATTTTATTTTCCTCAAATTCTTTGATGTTTTACATTTTATGCTGAACTAACTTTTTATTTGTTAATTTTTTCCAAACACGAAAGGTAAACTTTTCATAACTATCCTATGCATGGTGCAAAAAATAAAAACGAATATAACTGAAATATTTCTCTACAAATACTTAGGAGCGCCAATATATATGTTAACCCCTCCGTCTATGGCCCGTGTTGGTTCGAAGTCGACGGGGGTTCTAGTTAGGTGGCAGCAACGGATGTGTGTCTTGAAGTAGTTTTCTTCTATATTACTCTCCGAGTTCTTCTATAGTGGCTCGGAGGACTCTGATAGACTTACTCAAAATGCTGAAGGTTCCGGATTCTTCTTATAGCGTATCCGGAAAGTTTAATGACTAAGTTCTTCTGAAGAGAGCAAGGCTCGAAGGATAAGGTAAAAACTAGCTTCAACTGTAATTTTACTGTTAAAATGTACAGGTAGTGCTCAGCCTCTGAATTAGCTTCTGAATGACAATGGAATAATTTTAGTGGGTTTATATACCCAAAAACTGCTAACATTATTATTATTAAATGCTAAAAAGGCTGTATTATTTTTGCACAATATTTGAAAAGAAGTAAATTTTTAGCTGTGGTAAGGCTTGAACGAGTAAACAAAATATTTGAAGACGAAACCATATTTTTATCTTAAACCGCGACTTTTCAGATCTGATGTTATCATGATCTGCCAAGTTAACTAAAAGTGGAAATCGGACTATGCATCTTTACACTAAAATATGCATATGAGTGAAATTTTAAGGTTTAAGATGTACAATTTTAATGCTTAGGCAAGACATGATCTCATTGTTTATAACGAAAGAGAGTGTATACAAAATGTGAACATTGCAAAGCTTAAGTAGAATTCCTTATTAAGCGAAATCTAAAAAAATGATTATGAGATTTTAAAAAACAACAGGTAATCAATTATTTAGCAAAGTAGAAAGCAAATCAAAAATTTTAGCCAAACTCGCGTTGGGCGATTTTGGTCCTTATGTAAAAATGAATACACACACTTACATACATATGAGTATAGGCATTATATAAAGTTAAATATATAAGAATATACAGGATTATATAAATACATGAACCATATAACACATGAATTTTTAAAAATGGATACTTTTTCTTACAATGGATACAGAGACTATATAAATGAATACAAGAATTACATGAAGGATAAGATAATATAGGAATATGGGAATTATTTATGGTTAATTTTTACAGGGCTCTTCCCTCTAGAATGATATTAATATAATAACGTAACATCCTAACTAATGCTAACTAGATGATAACTACTGGTTTTATAATACAGATTTATATATACAACATAAGTCGGGTGGTTAAGTCTAGTTCACGTGGTCTGGGTACGCACTCTTGGTCGTGCATAAATAGTTTCATGTTCCGTGTCACTTTGTTTTCTTTGTTCCCAGAATGATCTTTCACACAAATATACCGAGGATAATAGCACACACAATAATGATACTAACGGCAGATGTTGAGAAAATGGTTACCGGTTGTAGTATTTGTAAGAGGTTGTTTTGGTTATCATCCGAAATTTTAAACCGGCTCAATTGATCATTCCATTCAGGGGCATGTAGTTCGGGTAGGATGGTTACAGGTTTTATGGAGAGATTTAAGATCTCTATGGCGGGTTTAAATTTAATTTGCGACGGGAATGGGTATGAGTTATTCAGGGTAACCTTATACGAGTTGTATATTTGGAGGGCTTTTGAACGCAAGGAGCAACCAATTGGTAGCCGAATAACCATAGGGATTGTGATGAGGGAATAATTTGACGGACACTCGAGAGTAGCGGCAGTCCTGTTCGCGAGAGAAACCCAGATGTCTGTCCAATTCGTAGTTGGACGGTTTTAGGGGAATGAAATTTTTTAAATGAACATACCGGGGCATGCCGGTCACGAATTAAGTCGATAAAGCAAGACCTAGTAGTTCGAAGAATAACTGGTTTGAGTGGAGGACAAACGAGTTGTTTATTTGGTTGCGGGAATCGGCAATGCCGGACGTCGCTATCTGACATCATAGAATAAGCTGATAGATCTTTGGTGAAGAAAAGGTAAGGTGGTACGGTGGGTAAATACAATCGATAGACATTAGAGTTATTTTGGTAGGGTGTTGGGAAAGGGTGAAATTTATATACGTCATAAGTGAGGACATCGAAAAATGGTATAATTATGAGGTATGTGTAGGGGCGTGGTCCATGTACAGTCCAGGTGTATTCTAGAAATTGAAGGTAATTAGTGTGGTTGAGTGGGAATATGGGTGATAATTTTAATTGTGACTGGGCGGTGTGAATCAAGGACTGAAGTATTTCCCATGGTATTAGGGTGGAAAGAGTGATTTTTCCATGGGCTAGCTGGGTTTGCACGCAAAACCTTGGAATGAATCGTAGTTATTCGTTGTAAGTTATTTATCGATTAGGGTTACTTGTATGTTCATTATTTCTATTAATTCTAGATATCGTTTTTGTTCTTTGTATTGAACTAACATGGATTCAAGGTATGTGAATCTGTCCGAAAGGGAGTGAAGGAAGCGATTGTTTTCGTGTAATGACCTAATAGTTTGTTCTAACATGTGTCCATTATATTGTCGATTTCGCGCGAAGAGATTCAATTTAAGTTCAATTCTTTTAATATCTTCTTCGGTCGCTAATCCGAATAAACCTTTGAACAGTTTCCCTCCTATATCTATCAGTCCCCTTTTACTTCTTTGGTTAAAGTTTTCTGAATTTTTAGTTTCAGTTTGTATCCATGGTAAGGCTAATATTTCTGATAGGGCGCGTGCTGTAGTTTGAATATTTTCGAGGGTATTTCTAAAAGAACGCGACTAATCTGATCTTTTCCTTGGAAAGAATTTTGGACTTTACTTTTAAACGTTTTTAATTGGGTTTGTATCTGAAGGAGATTGATTTTAATTCTAGCAGGGGGTTGCAAATTTATATAAAGGTCTGCGTGCCCTTTCAAAAATTTACCTTCTGCAAGTTTTTCTATAACAACTCCGGTAGAAATTAATGCTAGGTCTACAAGAGTAAATAATTTGGAAAATTATAAGGGGGACAATTTTATTCATTTCTACGCCTTAAGTTATACGGAGCTGGGGGTAGTTGTGTGGATACTTGTGTGGATACTTGTGTTTGTGGGCGAAGGGGTCGGCCTCGTTTTGGTGGCAATGGGGGTCGACCGTTGAGCTCGGATTCTGAGCGGGTTCGTTTCTTATGTGAAGGTTCTAGTTCACGTGGGTGATGCATTTGCGGGCGGTATGTAGGGTCCGTGCGTCGATCATCAATCGGCGAGGGTGGTGACAGAGGAGATGGTGGAGTTGGAGGAGATGGTGGAGTTCCACTGAGTGATCCTCTCGAAGGGGTTTCTCCAGGGTCTGGGTCCGATGGGACGCTTGGCTCTGGGGCCTCCTCTTGTTCAGAGATTGCCTCGAGTAATGGTGGTATTACGAGGTACCAATCTTCGTCATGGGTAGCGGTTCCCGCGGTGACTACTTCAGTTTTTTATCCCTGCCCGATTTGTTAATATCTTGACCTTTTGAAGGATAGGCGGCTCGAACGCCTGGCAGCTGTTTTTTGGGAAGGTGTTGTTCGGAAGCTATCTTCAAATTGTCAGCGTGAATGATCTTTAGTTTGGAATGATCCCGGAGGTCGAGGATTTCATAACGATTTTTTCCGAGGTTTTCATAATCCTATATGGGCCATCCCATTTGGGTATAATTTGCGATGAGCCCTGGCGGTTTCACGCTCTTCAGATAACATCGCATACCGACGATTATAGTCCGTTGACGGGGATGACGCCTATGTTGCTCTTGCTCCATCTGTTGGTTTCGTTGGTCGAGGGCATAGCGGATTATGTCAAAAATCTTGAAAGATCGTTCAGCTAGTTGCTGATTTGCTTCTGCCATTTCGGAAGATGTTAGGACTGCCGGGTCGGTTTGGTCGGGCAAATCAAAAGGTAGACGCTTGTCGTAGTGATAGAGAACGAAATGAGGGGTGTCCCCGATGGACACATTATAGCCATTGTTGATGGCTGTTTGTACCATGGGAAGGGAATCATCCCATGTACGGGAGGATGCATCGACAACGTGGCGCAGGGCTTCCAAGATCTTTCGATTGTGCCTTTCCACTAAGCCGTTTGCCTGCGGATGGTATGCCACAATGTGTGTATTTTTAATTTACACATGTTACAGAGTGACTCGAACAGTTTGGAAGTGAAACTAAGGGCGTTATCCGAGATTAGGATGGAAGGAGTGGTATGGTTTTGGATGACGCGTTCCACTAGGGCTCTTGCCACAGTTTCCGAGGTCTGGTCTGGAATGGCGGCTACTTCGCTGTAACGCGAGAAGTGGTCCGTAAACACAATGATGTACTGATTTCCCTTTGATGTTTTGGGAAATGGTCCCATATATCCATTCCAGTTCTTTGCCAGGGCCTTGGCATACTGGATATTTATGCATCGGAGCGTGGATGGTACGTTGCCCTTATGCTTTAAACAACGGACATTCGGCGATGTATTCTGTACCTTTGTTCATCTCGGGAAAGTGGTATCGCTCCAAAAGACTTTGATGGTGCGATCCGGCCCCATGTGTCCATACAAAGGTGAGTCGTGACAAAGTCCAATGGCTATATCGACGAGATCCTTTGGTATCTCCACGAGGTCGTTTCCATCTTCGTTCCTGAAATGTACGAGCCCATCTTTGAGGTTGTACTGTTCTTTTACCTTCGATGGTTCCTTTTGTTCCAGGCGCGCCCGAAGGTTCTGGGTGTGTTGGTCCTGTTGTTGGGAGTATTGCAGACACTCGTAGTCGAACACAGGAGAATTCCTATTTTATTCACTCGGGCGTCGGGCTTAGTCTCGACAATCCGTCTGGAATAACTTGCAGTTTTCCCGGTTTGTATACGATTTTCGCTGCAAAATCCTGAATCAACAGAGCCCATCTACTCAATCGTCCTTCAAGTAGCTTGTCCTTGAAGAGGTACGTGAGTGGCTTATGATCAGTCTTGATGGTTACATCGTAGCCATAGACGATATTTCGGAATTTTTTCAAAGCCCAATATACCGCTAGGGCCTCTCGGTCCGTAGTGGAATAATTCCGTTGAGGTGCAGAGAGAAGTTGACTGGCATAAGCAATGGGTAATTCCACACCGTCTACGTCCTGTAACAGGACGGCTCCTAGTCCATAGGAGGAAGCATCTGTGGCTATGATGAAGGGTCTTGTGTAATCAGGATATTGTAAAATGGGATGACAGGTTAGTTTATTAATTAAAGTTTCAAAGGCATGTTGGTGATCGGATTCCCAGTTAAATTTCGAATTTTTCTGGAACAAATTAGTAATGGGTTTAGCAATATTCGAAAATTGGGGGATAAAGTTCCGATAGAATCCGACAAAACCAATAAATGCACGGGCGTCGTCGATGGTCTTGGGTACAGGGTACCTTTCCAGGGCTTCGAGTTTGGCTGGATCAGGTTTAATTCCTGTGGACGAGAGTAGGAATCCTAGGTATACCAGGGATTCTTGTAAAAAATTGCACTTTGCAAGCTTCAGTTTAAGGTGTGCTTTTCTCAAGTGTGATAGCACATTCTGAAGGCGTTGAAAGTGTGTTTTTATGTCCGAACTATAGACGATAATATCGTCAAGATAACGAGAGCTTCGACACCTAATAGGTCGGAAAGGACTATATTCATCAACCTAGAGAAATTAGCAGGCCCATTTCGGACTCCGAAAGGTAAAACCTGGAATTCGTAATGGCCTCGGTTAGTGGAGAAAGCAGTCAATGCCCGAGATTCGGGACTGACCTCCATTTGCCAATAACCTGATGCTAAATCGAGGGATGAAAAAAGTTCGCTTTCCCTACGTTCAGAATTGTTTCCTGCATGTTTGGAATCGGGAAACGGTCTGGGATGGTAATGTTATTCAGGCGTCTAAAATCTATACAAGGGCGAGATGTTCCGTCCTTTTTGGAGACGAGAATCATAGGAGCGGACCAGGGACTAGCTGAAGGCTGAATGACATCCTGCTCCAACATGTCCTTGATGTGTTCCTCAATAGTGACTAACTGGAATGTGGAACCCGATAGGGAGGAATGAAAATGGGTTTGGAATTGGGTTCCAACTTGATTTCAAAAGGGACCAAATTAGTTCGGCCCAGAGGATCTCCTTAGGGCAATCACATCTTATTTCTTATCAGGAAATCGAGAAGTGATTCCATTAGTTTGGGATCCTGTAAAGCTGGTGACTCCTGAAGGGAGTGCTCAGACATTTCTTATATTCTTCTTTTAATATTGAAGGCTTTAATTCTAAGGAACTGGAAACACGATTTATCATACTGATGGGGAAATCTGAATCTACTTCTACTGTGGAAACAGTTCCTATTTTCTGATTTGAAGTTAATTCTATAGGACTTTTCCTTTGTTTAAACAAACAACAGGGATAGCTGAATTCTGACTCTGACTAAGGACTTGGGCAATAAGAACATCTCTTTTGAAATTACTTTTCTCTGTAATCAGAGTACGCTCTGACTCTAATAATTTTCCTTGACTGTTAACTACTTTTGCTAGGAAACAAATCTTCTCATAAGGTGCTACTGTTATATGCTCGGTAGGGCATATGAAAAATTGTGAATCTGATTCTGGTTCGGCGACTAAAATTTGCCTTATTGGCTGAACTGAAGCTGGCTGACTGGAAACTGGCTGACTGGAAACTGGCTGACTGGAAACTGGCTGACTGGAAACTGGCTGACTGGAAACTGACTGACTGGAAACTGACTGACTGGAAACTGACTGACTGGAAACTGACTGACTGGAAACTGACTGTCTGGAAACTGACTGTCTGGAAACTGACTGACTGAAACTGGCTGTGTTGATCCAACTGGATTCAACAACTGGAACTGATTACCCTGGGGTCTGATTTCTGGAGCGGTTGTCCCTCTGGATGCAACCGGCCGACTTGATCTGCTATCAAGTAGAGGGGTTTCCTATTTCTTTCGGAAATCTGAACTGAGCTAAGTCTATTAGCATTAAGTTGTCTGTCATCTCGCGGAGATGGTGTGTCCTATTTCGACACTTTACTAACTTTCCGGCTGGGTAAATCTCCCATTGATTCCGGTTAAAAAAATCCATCCTAGTAGGATGTCTGTCTGAAAGGTGGCGACTGTGTCCACTATACAACATTTCGCGGGGTATACCGCGTTTCCAATTTCTAAATATAACTCAATTTCTCCATATGTGGGTATGGGTGTGCCCGTAACTCCTCTAGTTGGCAGGATGGTGCCTTAAGTTCATATTTGTAATTTGTACTCTCTAGTAATTCATCTACACATTGTTTCTTAATTAACGTCGCGTGTGCTCCTGTATCTAGGAGAGCAGTTAATCTTGGTTATCGTACTACAATTTATTATTAAATCTAGAGGTCCGCACCTATTATCCTGATGGGGAGTTTGTGTGCGTATCTGGGCACTACTGTAATTTAGGAGGGAGGAGGTTGAACTGCTGCCTCCAATGTAGGGTCTAAAAAAGGGCTCACATGGTCTTCTATGGGAGGACCTGGATCATATTCTACGGGATATCATACGCTGGAGGGTGTTCTTGAAAACTGTTCTCTGGGGAAAATGATTCCTCCCGGGTACTTCTACGTACCGAACTAGTTGACCTTGCTGGTTGTATTGGGTTTATACATGGGGTAAGAGTGTGGTGACCCTGTGGTCGTGATCTATTGGGTTGGTAGTTCGACTGAGGCTGGGAATGGACTGGTTTCTGGGGATTGGTTGACTTTTGGGATACGTTTTGGGAACGTGGTTGGTTTGGTTTCTGAAAGTGGGGTCTATACCCTGCAGGGGCTTTATCAGCACACTTTTGGCGATCGCCACGGCGATGACCATGTTCGTGACAGTGGGAGCAATACGAGGGGTAATTACATGTATTCTGGGTTTGGGGGGCTTGTTTCTGGGGTGTTCCCTGCATTAGCCTCGATTTATATGGTTGTTGCTGTTGGTGTTGGTGTTGGTGTTGTGGCTGCTGCTGCTGAATATAATGTACAGGGGTTTCTCTACCCTTTCGGTAGTTTTGGTTTGCTAAATCGGGGTAATGTTCCCGTGTTTTGTTTATGGCTACACTTACAGGTTTGTCAACATTTAAAAACTCCTGAAACTTTTTTTTAGGTGCTCCGGGTAGGTTTTGGTAAATGGTTGTGGCTACTATTAGATTTCTTTGTTTCGAAGTGAAAGTTATGCCACATGCATTTTCTGCGGCCCGGAGGGCTTCTCCTACAAGTTTATGTGTACGTGTAATAAAATTGTTTAAATCTTCGTGTTCCTCTTTCTTCCATTTAGCTTGGAAGACTGCTTCTAATGTGGCTAAGGGTTGTGCAAGGGTTATTTCTTTAAAAAATTCTAATAAGTTTTGTTTAAAATCGTCCCATGTTGTAGCTTCGCTAATTGATGGGACGTAAGTGACCGTGTCATGAGCATTCCCTTCTTTCGGGTCAATAAATCTTTTTGCTTCTCTAATTTTTATATCATCATCGGTAATATTTTCGCGTAAGAAATGTTGCTCTAAAGATTCAACCCAAGGTCTTACGCGTGGTTCAACAAAACGATTATCTATGGTCCCCTTAAAAATTAAAACAGTATGAGGAAGGTTTACTAGTCTGCCTAAGTTAATGTATGCTGGGGCGGGGGTTTGAGGCTGAGACATATTGGCTTGTGTGTTTGGGAATATGTTTGAAGGGCGCGGGGTAGGTGGAAAAATGGGTGTAGGTAAATTTTCGATGTCAGAAAGCGCACCGTCTGAATCGCTCATATGTGAAGGTACTTATTAATGTGTTCTAATTAGGTCTGCTTGACCGATCTTAATTTATGGAATGATCACTTAAGGGGTTTTCCTAACTACACTATCTAAAAAAATAAATGCACAACAATTGCCTAACTCGGGGAAAATTTGAAAAGATTGCAAACAAAAATAATAAAAAAATGTAAACAAAATTTCACTCGAATGTACGTGAAGGTATGGTAATACTATGTTTGGTACATTAAATAAAATTATACTATACTAACTAGAATAGTAAAAATAACTGAAAATAACTGTGAAAATAACTGTGAAAATAATTCTGTGACAATATTGTTTTCAATAAAACAAAAATGTATCACTGGTGTCTGAAGTGTTCACTGTGTTTTGTGTTAATTCTGGCTCAATATTAAATATTAACGGTTAATAATAATGACTTTTCAAATGTTTAGAAATTATTTTAAAAAAGAGTTTTGTACTTAACAAGATTCCTACGGCGAAATCCTTAGAGACGTGTCCTGAAGACGTGTCTTGCTGGCCACTTGTTCCTGGATGAAAACTAGGCGTGGAGAACTTGGAGTCGTGACGCATCGGTTCAAGGGTGGATGTGACGAGCTAGAAGTCGTGACACGCCGGTCAACTGGGGGGATGTGACGAACTAGAAGTCGTGACACGCCGGTCAACTGGGTGTTGGTTCTGGTTCCAGGGTCTGGAAGACTGGAAGAATCCTGGAGTCGTGAAGATCCTGGTTAAAGGGTCGCCAGTTGTTAACCCCTCCGTCTATGGCCCGTGTTGGTTCGAAGTCGACGGGGGTTCTAGTTAGGTGGCAGCAACGGATGTGTGTCTTGAAGTAGTTTTCTTCTATATTACTCTCCGAGTTCTTCTATAGTGGCTCGGAGGACTCTGATAGACTTACTCAAAATGCTGAAGGTTCCGGATTCTTCTTATAGCGTATCCGGAAAGTTTAATGACTAAGTTCTTCTGAAGAGAGCAAGGCTCGAAGGATAAGGTAAAAACTAGCTTCAACTGTAATTTTACTGTTAAAATGTACAGGTAGTGCTCAGCCTCTGAATTAGCTTCTGAATGACAATGGAATAATTTTAGTCGGTTTATATACCCCAAAACTGCTAACATTATTATTATTAAATGCTAAAAAGGCTGTATTATTTTTGCACAATATTTGAAAAGAAGTAAATTTTTTAGCTGTGGTAAGACTTGAACGAGTAAACAAAATATTTGAAGACGAAACCATATTTTTATCTTAAACCGCGACTTTTCAGATCTGATGTTATCATGATCTGCCAAGTTTACTAAAAGTGGAAATCGGACTATGCATCTTTACACTAAAATATGCATATGAGTGAAATTTTAAGGTTTAAGATGTACAATTTTAATGATTAGGCAAGACATGATCTCATTGTTTATAACGAAAGAGAGTGTATACAAAATGTGAACATTGCAAAGCTTAAGTAGGATTCCTTATTAAGCGAAATATAAAAAAATGATTATGAGATTTTAAAAAACAACAGGTCATCAATTATTTAGCAAAGTAGAAAGCAAATCAAAAATTTTATCCAAACTCGCGTTGGGCGATTTTGGTCCTTATGTAAAAATGAATACACACACGTACATACATATGAGTATAGGCATTATATAAAGTTAAATATATAAGAATATACAGGATTATATAAATACATGAACCATATAACATATGAATTTTTAAAAATGGATACTTTTTCTTACAATGGATACAGAGACTATATAAATGAATACAAGAATTACATGAAGGATAAGATAATATAGGAATATGGGAATTATTTATGGTTCATTTTTACACACACACATATATATATATATATATATATATATATATATATATATATAACCTTTGGTTAGCTTCCGCCCGAATTGTTCATTCTGACGAAGGTCAAGCTTTTCACTCCACCTTACACCTACAGTTTAACGTGGAATCCGAACCACGCCCCATCAGCAGCCCAGCGTCTTAACCACTAGGCCACCTAGGGTACCCATTTATCTACCAACCACTTTCTTTATTGTGTGGAAGGATGAACAGCTGGGTTTTGCTGCGCGCCGGCTGCCGTCGGGTCTCGAACCCGGGGCCGATGGATTCGTAGTCAGCGACGCTAACCACTACACCAATATATATATATATATATATATGTTACTGTAAGATTGTGAAACTAGTGATGTCATGAAATCTCTGAAAATTTCAGGGATTTCATGAAATCTAGTATCGCAATCTTACTGACAATTTCAGGGATTTCATGAAATCTAGTTCTGTAACATAATTATATAAATTGCTTTACCAGAATATAAGCGATCACAGCGATAGTGGGCGGAACTTATTGTCTCCTGATTATCAGTTGTGCGCAAATAATATGAAAATGGAAAATTAAAATTAGATCGTAAACTCAAATAATTATAATCACTTGTATTTTATACAGCACTGCGCCAATTATTGTTTGCTGGAGCTGCGTGGTTGGTAAAGTGCCTCGTAGTATGTATGAATATTTGCTTATGAAACTGCCAACATTTCAAAGACTGTGTTTTATAAATTTTGGAAGCATCATGTCCACAAAGTCGTGTTCTAAAAATATCTGAATCCGTTGCAGTTATAATATTTTATGACCAGCTGTTGCCTCACTCGTACCATGAATCCACGTTAAAAGAATCCGTATAAATCCATTATGCAAGTCCAAACACCATCAGTATATAATGAACTTCATTACATTAAAATGTAATTTCTTTGAACTCGTCTACTCGTGATCCTTCCGATTAAGTGAGAAAGGTCACCTTTAAATCATTATCCATTACATCTAATTAAGACATAATGCGTGCAATGTTGCCTATAATACTTTTCCGAATAATATTAATAATGATTGTAATATTAACATACAGTATCTGAATATAGCCGTAACCGTAAAAAAAACAGTAAACATTAACTAATATGGAATTATATAACTTACAAAATTTACAGAAAACTAGTTAATATTTAAATATATTCAGTATTGCAACTCGCATTTGAATGTATCCAAGAAAATCACTTCTTCAGCGGAAGCAAACTGCTCTGATTGATCTTCAAAAACTTCACATCTTCAAATGGGAGTCGCTTGTATAACCGTAAAATGGAGTGTATGGACAAACTTTCTGAAATTTAACTTTTACATTAACATCTAAATATAGGAAAAAGAGCACTTTTCAAGACATTCAAAGACACACACGTTCATATACTGTTCAATATACATGGTTACGCGCATACGAGTTTATGAGCAGAATAAATATTTGTATAACAAAGATATTTAGGGAAAAGATTTTTATGTAGACTTTTTGTATTTTCAGGGTGTAAACTGTTCATGCGTAAAGAAAGCAAATTTGTGTGAATAAATAATATATACTGTCTATATGTATATATATATATATTTTTTTTTGGGACCTTTTCCAGTTTGTGTGCCGTTTTTCATATAATTTATTTTTGCTTTATAAGGCTAACTAACGAAAATATCATGACCTAACCTAACCAATCGTCAAGGGCGTACAGTTAACCTAACGATTGGTTAGGTTAGGTCGTGATATTTTCGTTAGTTAGCCTTATAAGCCTAACTAAAGAGATTGATATTATCACTCATTTTTGATCTGAAAAGAAGCAAAAATAAATTATATGAAAAACGGTACACAAACTGGAAAAGGTCCTCTTTTTTTTTCCCACCCTAATAAAATATAGTCTTGCTCTAAATGTTGTCCCTATAACTAGAAAACTAGAAAAATAGGTGAGCCGACCGGGTCTGAGATTATACACACATATGCGCATCTCCACAAGCGAGATACCGACTTTTTTAAAATCATATATCTAAAACACTAATTAACCTAACCTAATCTTAGTGCCATCGAACTGAGAAGGGTGTGATAGGTGTTTCTGACGCAATTGAGGGATCGAAGGTTGTGTCTTCTTAATTCATTAAATAGTGAGGCACACGCTAAGCTACCCTACTCCAACCTACCCTGAACAAAGTTTAACTGACCTAACCTAGCGTAATGTAACGTAATCAGGACTAATATATCTACTTTCCGACATTAATAATAATAATGATAATAATAATCTTTATTCAAAACGAACACATTACATAAGATATAGATTACATCCATATAGGTTTACACAATATTGACATTAACGTTTAATTTTGTATTTTCAGTGACAAGTAGTTTAATTACAGTATTCTTATCTGAATATGCCATTGGGAAGCATGACAGCTTTTCAGGCAAAAACGTTTGAGAGTCATTTCTATTTTTACAAAGAAAAATAAGAAATACGAGTATAAATGGAAATTATTAGAAAATAAAATAAAGTTGCATTTAGTTAATACTGTTATTACGAATGAAAATTGAAATAATCTTCCAAATAATAGAAAAGAAAGAGGTAAACAATATGGTATGATAATAGAAATAATAGAAAAGAAAAATGGTAAATAATACGGTGAACAGAACATGTTGGAATACCAATAATAGTTCATTTCTATTATTACAAATTAGAAATGATGATACAATCTTAAAATTACAAAAATGCAGATAAATGAAACATTATAATTATAGTGTAATATAATGGAAACTTTTGTGATTGCACCCAATTTAAGATTGTGAATTTTGCATATATAAAAGATGATTTTAATTGTTTAGCAATATTTACAAATTGCAATATATATATATATATATATATATATATATATATATATATAATATAATTATGCGGGTTGCTTCTACAGAGCTTCAATTTAATATTTAGGAGAAATCAATGACAAGGAGAAATGTAAATGCCATGAAAAGTCTTCTTTATTGCGCAACGTTTCGAGCAATACGCTCATCTTCAGGCTGTTTAATAACAATGTGAAATTAAAATCAATATTGAATGAAAAACAAACAGAATTTCTATAACCTCAAATGTCAGTTCTCAAATTTAACTCAAGAATTTTTCTTAAACTTAGAAATCTTAAATTTCAATCTTTCATATTTAGGAAGAGTGATTTGCAGTGTATTAAGAATTTGGCAAAGAACCAGGAGATTGTTGTGACTAGACCAGACAAGGGTAACGGAGTGGTTATTTTGAATAAATCGGACTACATAAACAAAACTAATGAAATCCTAAGTGATCTTACTAAATTCAAACAAATTCTAGAACCTGTAAATAAAGTCATTGTAAGGTTAGAAGACCAGGTTAATAGATTTCTGTCACGACTAAAGTCCTTAAAGATATAAAAAATGATACTTACTCTCAGTTGTTCGCATCTGGTGCTAATCTTGCTCAATTATACTGTCTGCCTAAAATCCATAAAGCTGGAACACCTCTCCGTCCTATTTTAGCTTCGTATAACTTACCCACCTTTCAATTGGCAAAATTTGTTGTTCGTCTCCTGTCCCCCTTTGCGAAAAATGTTACACTATAAATAACTCGTTTGAATTCCAAAAAGAACTCCTGGGTAAAAACTTCGATTCAAAAAAGTTTTTTGTCAGTTTTGATGTAAAGTCACTTTTCACAAATGTACCTGTATCTGAAACTATTGCCATTATTTTAGATAGGGTTTTAGCTCAGTTGATAATTTTCATGGTTTTTCATTGTCTCATTTGAAGGAACTTTTAGAATTGGTCTTCAAACAATGCTATTTCACTTTCAACAATAAGGTTTACCAACAAATTGATGGGGTAGGGATGGGATCACCAGTCGGACCGTTAGCAGCTGACTTTTTTATGACTCATTTAGAAAGTGTAATTTTTAGACAATCTCCCACTCATCTCAAGCCAATTTTCTATCGACGCTTCGTTGATGATTCGATAGCAGTCTTTGATAATGCGGTACAAGCGCAACAATTCTTTAACTTCCTAAATTCTTTGCACCCCAATATAACGTATACAATGGAAACTGAGCAAAATGGCTCCTCCCCTTCTTAGATCTTTTAATTTCGAAAAACGGTGATTCTATTACTACATCAGTTTATAGGAAACCCACTTTCACTGGTTTGGGCATGAATTTTTTTAGTTTTACTGATTTCAACTATAAGATGTCTTGTATTAAAACTCTCCTGTTCAGAGGATATAATTTGACCTCTAATTTTACCTTACTTAATGATGAATTTAATAATCTAAGATCATACTTTACTAATAATAGTTTTCCTGTTCAATATGTAGACAAACTAATTAGATCCTTCTTAAATAATGTTTATAGCCCTCAACTTCCATGTATTACAGTGCCGAAGGATATAAAATATTTCTTGGTACCTGAAATGGGTCCCTTGAATAAGGAATTTAAGCTTAAATTTACAAAATTGTTAAGGAAATTTTTTATCATACTGATTTCCGCATCATATTTATTAATAAAACGTCTTTAGGTAGCTTTTCTCAGCGAAGGATCGAACCCCTGACTCGTTGCGTAGCGGTGTTGTATATTTATTTACCTGCCCCAGGTGTCTCCTTGGGAATTACATCGGCAGCACTGTTCGCTCTCTCAGGGCTAGATTTTATTCGCATATGGGAATAAGTGGCCGAACAGGTAAAATTTTAAAAACTAAGGAAGCCTCCAGCATTCGTGAACATAGCATCAAATGCAAAATTGATGTCACTTTAGACAATTTTAAAATTCTTGGTTGTAATACTTGTCCCAACTCACTAAGAATTTTAGAATCCCTTTTCATTAAAGCATTGTCCCTAGTCTGAATGTTGACTCATCGTCCGTCCCTCTCAATTTGCTATGATCCCTCCTCCTTCCCCAATTCCTTATAATCCCTCCTTCCCCTATCTCCCTCGCCATCCTTCGTCCGTTTCCTCTGCTCAAATTAGTCGGCCTCGGATACTGCTGTGTAAGGTAGATAGCTCCATTGTTCCAGTGTACTATTGGTAATTTTCCAGTGTATTAATTTCACATTTACTACATGTATTTAAAAATAACTTCTTAATTTTTATATGTAAATCTGTATAACTTAGAACTTAACCCTCTTTCTCAGTCTTTTAAAATTTGTCTTTACGAATAGGTTATAGAAATTTCTGTTTGTTTTTCATTCAATATTGATTTTAATTTCACATTGTTATTAAACAGCTGAAGATGAGCGTATTGCTCGAAACGTTGCGCAATAAAGAAGACTTTTCATGGCATTTACATTTCTCCTTGTCATTGGATTTCTCCTAAATATTATATATATATATATATATATATATATATATATATGCACACACACACACACACACACACACACATTAATAGGAGTTATAAAGTGTTTCTTGAGTGAGTTGCGAAACGAAATTAATGATGGTGCTTGTCTGATATTTATAGGTATAGTGTTCCAGATATCTGCCCATTTATAGGAGGGAGCATTTCCTGCAGTTTGCATGAAATAGTTTGGTTTATGTATGAAATCATTGGCAGAGCTGGGCACTTGCGGTTTTTTTTGCGGTACTGCGGTACTGCGGTACTACCGTGTTGGTCGGTACCGCGGAAAGTACCGCGGGAAATTTGAATGCGGTAGCGGTACTGCTGTACTTCAGCGATCCTTTGCGGTACTGCGTTATGCGGTACCGGTTTGGTAGTGCGGTAGTAGTACCGCAGTACCGCAGTACCGCAAAAAAACGGGCAAAAAAACGCAATTGCCCAGCTCTGATCATTGGAAAGCCTCGTATTATAATTATGGTTGGTTTGTTCGAGGGTAATTGTCCTGTGAATGGGCGAAGTATAGTTTCTATCATTAGCAACTTTGTACATACTGATACCGACAGTAAGTTTATACAAGTCATTTAGTTTTAGAATATTTAAATTTCGTAACATTGGAGAGGTATGAAATTGTCTGATATCTTTGTTTGAGAGAGTTCGTAAGCATTTTTTATGGATTACTTCTGCGGATATCGTATATAATTCTTTGTACTACCCGATGCTGTGATTCCATATTGTAAGTGTGGATAAATAAATGAGTAATACGGTGTGAGGAGGACATTTTGGGGAATTGTTGTTTTGAGTTTAAATATTATGTAGCGAAATCTATATATTTTTGATTTGATATGTGTGTGTGGCTTTTGAAATTTAATTTTTCATCTAACTTAATGTCAAGAACTTTAACTTCATTTATTTTTGCAAGAGCAGTGTTTCCAATTATTAATGGAGTGTGCACGAGTGCAGTTTTTTAGTTACAATCATATTTTTTTATGCAGGAAGGAGGGGCCAAGGGCAAATGCCCACAAAAGCATAGAAGAAGGAGGCTCTCTTCTTCTTCTTCTCCCATAAAAGAAGAAGAGAGCCAAAATCAAGGTCCGGGTTTTTCCAGATGCCTAGACACGCTGCGTTTGAAAGATGGGAGGTCATAGACAGGAGGAAAGATGGATTGAGGAAGATTTCTCCAGAGTTGACCGGTTAAGTAGATGAAAGACTGAAAATACCCTTTTGTCAAGTTTAGTAAAAGCTTATTTGCAAACATCCATTTATAGACATGATCTAATTGCGTGTTCACTTCGTTCATTAGGGAGTTGATATCGTGATGTGTAGAAGTGAGTGTTGTATCGTCTGCATACTGAATACTGTTCAATGCTGTTGATCGATAAAAATAATTTACATGCATTAAGAAGAGTAAGGGTCCAAGGATAGATCCCTGTGGAACCCCACCTTCCAATACAGCATATTCTGATGAAATGTCATTTACTTTAACATACTGGTGACGATTAGAGAGAGATGATTTGAACCAATTTAGCATATTTCCCCGTATACTATATGTGTTTAATTTACCTAGTAAGATATCATGTGAGAGCGTATCAAAGGCTTTCGACAGGTCAAGGAAAACTAAGATTGTGTGTTTTTCGTAGTTTAGGTTTTTATAAATATTTTTTAATAGCATGTTGATAACGTCTTCTGTGGTGTGGCCTTCTCTAAACCCAAATTGTGCTTTTGCTAGGATATCGTATTTAGCTAAGAATTTGATTAGTCTATTGTATACGATTCTTTCAAATACTTTACTTAAAGTTGGTAAGATGGAGATTGGCCAGTAATTGGATGGAGAATCAGAGCTGCCTGATTTGAATACTGGACAAACCCTGGCTATCTTCAGGTAATCAGGGAATACACCTTGTATTATTGACTCATTCATAAGTTTCGTGAGCGGGGTTGCTATATCATCTGATACTAGTTTACATATTTTCACTGGAATTGAACTGATAGCAACGCTTTTATTTTTTAAGTATTTTAATGTAGCTGATATTTCGTTTGACAGAATTGGTTCAAGGAAGAATATATTTGGTGTGGGTTGTGGCATATATTGTTGCTAGTGACTGTTTGATTCTGGAATGGCTGCTGCCATATTGGTTCCTATTTTTGAAAAGAAATTGTTTAATAAATTAGCCATGTCTTTGGGATCACTGTAAGAAATTCCATCCTGTGATAACGAACTTAGGGGATTTGTCTTTTCTTTTTTGGCGTTAAATAAAACCTTTAAAGTGTTCCACAATCTTTTAGGATTAGATTTTTGTTCGATAATTTTAGAACAATAATGGTCCACTTTTGCGGTTTTTATGAGCGAATTTAGACTGTTACAATAATTTTTATAGGTTTGTTCATTGATAACATCATTCTTCCATAGTTTATAGAGAGAATGTTTACGGTTTATGCTTACAATGAGGGCTGGAGTGATCCACTGGTTGTTATAGTTATTTTTTTATACGAGTTTCGACTTTATAGGAAAATTAGTATTAAATATATCCATTAGTGTGTTTGAGAATGTTTGAAATTTTGTTTCTATTTCACAGTTACTTTCAGTTATTCTCGACCACTCAAACCTTGATATTTCTCTGATACATTTCAATTTATTATTATAGGTGTAGGGTTTATAGTCAATTTTTACTTTCTCCTGTATTTGTAAATGGCTAATTAGCATTCTGTATGTGGGCAGATGGTCCGTAATATGTAATAGGAGTATACCTGACATACAGTCAAGGGAAGATCGCACCCAGATTTGGTCTAATAAAGTGGAGTTTTCAATGGTACTATGTAGTCTTGTTGGCTTAGTTATAGTTAAATTAAAGCCACTTGCGGTGGCGAGATTATAGAAGTTAACATTATTATTAAAGTTTATTTTAGCGAGATCGATATTTAAATCTCACGCAATTATGCAGTTTTTGTTGATGTAATTAGAAGTTAAAGTTTTATATCTGCTCGCAATAAACGTTGGCAAATTACCATTTGGTGGTCAGTAGATACCTAATATTGAATAGGAAATGTTATTTATATATACCTCAACTGCTAGAGTTTCAGAATGATCACTTATACCTGTCAATTGTTCAGTACTTTTACTTATAGATTAGTGTCTATAAAAATGCTTACTCCGCCGCCTCTGTTATTATTTCTATATATGTGGTGCTCGTGTAGCCCGGTATATTAAAATTTGACTTATTATTTTTATATAACCAGGTCTCGGTCAATATAATACACGTGAATTTTTATTCTAACAATTATAGCTTGGCCGTCAACTCATCAAAGTGATAAAAAAATTAAAAACATGAAAAATGTTTCTAGATTTTTATAGAATTTTGTTAATATTCCGAGGTACCAAAAGTGTTACCTCACAAAACAATAACCCACTTCAATTGTGAATTATCAAACTCTCGACCTCACTTATGCCCAGTTGTCCACACACACACACACACACACACACACACACACACACACACACACACACACACAAATAAATAAAATAAATAAAAAGTCCTAAAATTTGCTATAATAATATTTGCATTAAATGTAAAAAATGAGAATTTCTGAAAAGCAAATTCCAAACCGGAGCTAAAAGGGCTAAAAGTGAAAAAAAAAAATCTTCTATTTTCGAGATAGTTACAGTAGTACAGTAGTTATGCATTGAATAAACTTCCATTGAGTTTATATGTTCAGTATAGTGAAAAATAATATTGTCTGCATAATGATAAAAGTGATTGCTTCCCATTCAATATCATTCCCATTCCCATTCCCATTCCCATTCGCGGTCCGCGATTGAGAATGCACAAAGTAAGAAATTCAAATTTGAGAAAAGTTTCTTGATTTGAGAAAGAATGTCACTCCCATTCGCATTCGCGGTAAAGGCATTAAAGTGAGAATCGCTAATATTTCCTATCCTAAACGTTAGTCTAGGCTAGTCTTAACCCAACGTTAGTCTAACTTAACCTAACCTAACATAACCAAAGTGGGAAAGACTGAGAATGGGATGAAATATGAAAAGATCGAGTTGAGATTTTCCTCCTTCCAGATTCTCACTTTGGGATTTGTCACTCTTCGAGGCGGAATGCATTGAGTGGGATGATACCATGAAAATTGATCATTCCTCGTTTTTGGAATGTGCAATATAATTCATCTGGAATTGAAACTTTGTCAAATTCCTAATTTCATGTTAAATTATAAATTGAAATTAACATTGTTTGAAGTTTATAATTATGTTCGACCTTCACTGGAAATAATTATCTAATTTCAAATGCTACTTTTATGTAATAATTTCATTGATCAAAAGACTTTTCAAATAATGCTGACAAATATCGAGCTACAGTTGGAAAAATAAAACTCGTCAAAAAATTTTAAACTTTTGGAATTTAATTTTCTTCTGCGGACTTCTTTCCATATCTCTATATTAAAATTTGTGATTTTGACCAGAATAACATATATATACAGTACAGTATATAATCAAGTGTTTGTGTGTGTATACACACACACACACACACACACACACACACACACTGTGTATATATATATATATATATTAGGGTGATGCACAAATCATGACCATCGTGGATTTTTAGGGATACCCCCTCATTTGTTCCAATTTGTCACAAAAACACCCTGTGAGAAATTCCAGGTCAAACAAATAACATTCAGAGGTCGCGCCCGCCAATTGAAAATTTGAAAATTACAAAAAATTAGAGTAAAATCAAATTTTTTGAATTTGTTCTTATTTTTGTTGCAGGTTTGTTGCAGGTTGCAGGTTTTGTGCAGGTTTGCTGCAGGCAGAGTGGTAGGTGATGCGTATATGAGCAAATAGCGTTCAAGGAAATCGGTATCGCAGTGTGCTTGTGGCAGTGTCCAGGAGAGGTGCTATATCAGTGAGTCTCTCCGCCTCAATTTCTCTTCTATTTCCTCTATCTTAATTGTGACAAAATGAGATCAAGAAGCTCAACAGATATCTGGCTGATCGGTCAACAAATAGATAAATTGAATCAAAGTAAGCTTCCATCAAAGAAAGAAGTAATTTCCTTATTCATGAATTATAAACATATCAAGAGTGAAACTGTCAGAGAAGCATTAACTTCAACCGTTAATGATGTATTGGAAGTGTGGCAGAGAGCAGGAATACCAACAACCCAGAAATGTAATGTTGTGAAGAAATTAAATAAACTGTATGATGAGTGGCAAGGGCTGAAGAAGAGCAAGGAAAAAAAATCGAAGTTTCAATAGAGAAAGAGAATACATGGAAAGAAAAATTGGATGGACTCTCTGATATTGCGCATGCAAATGCTAACGAGTTAATAACTATTGGAAGATAGAGAGTTTCTACGGCTACAAAGGGAAGGTCGAAAGGGTAAAATGATGGCAGTTGATAAGGATGAAGAAAAACGTCGAAAGGAAGCTGCGAAGAGACATGAAAAAATGGATAAGAAAAGGTTACATGAATCAAGTGCATTTGATGAAACAGTTGTTCTTGCAAGCAGCAGCAGTTCCTGCAGTGATTCACCTGCATCTACGGAAGAAGAAGTAGATCTGGAAGTGCCCTCAACATCCAAAAGAGGCCTTCCAAGAAAAAAATTCAAGATTATGAATGAAAATCTGCTTTCCTCATTGGATGTTGCTAAGATCAGCGACCGATCAGCCTCTTTAATAATTATTCCAACGATCGCAAATGTTGGAAAAGATCCAGAGAATTACAATGTTAGCTACTCATCGATTCGCAGGGCAAGACAGAAATCAAGAAAGAAGTTCAGTGAAAACTTGAAAGAAGAATTTCAAGCTGACAAACCCTTGATTGTTCATTGGGATGGCAAACTCCTCGAAGACATTACCGGGAATGAGGTTGTTGATCGGTTGCCAGTCCTAATCTCTGGCAGTGGAGAAGATCAACTGCTTGGAGTGCCAAATATAGATCATGGCACAGGAAAGGATACTGCAAATGCAGTACATCAGGCGATCATTGATTGGAATCTAATAGATAAGGTAAAAGGCATGTGTTTCGATACAACTGCATCGAACACAGGTCGTAAAAACGGAGCTTGTGTCCTAATTGAACAGAAAATGGAGAAAGATTTGTTGTGGTGTCCTTGTCGACACCATATCCTTGAAATCATGTTGGAAGCAGTGGTATCCCCTGCATTACAGGCTTCATCAGGCCCTGACATTCAGTTATTCAAAAGATTCAAAACAAACTGGAATAAGATTAATCTAACTTAATACGATAAATTAGAAAATTATCCACAAAAGGAAAAAGAGGAAATCATCAACTTTGCAGCAAGAAAAATCAATGAAGATCAACCTCGCGACGATTACAGAGAGTTATTGGAACTGACAATCATCTTGCTTGGCGGTACTCCAACGACTGGAATAAAATTCAGGAAGCCTGGGGCTTATCATAGAGCCCGTTGGATGGCGAAAGTCACTTATTCAATGAAAATCTTTATGTTCAAAAGTCAGTTCAAAATAACAGCAATAGAAGAAAGAAATCTAAAAGAAATTTGTTGGTTTTCTGTTTCAATTTATATTAAGCATTGGTTTTCAGCACCCTGCGCAGCAAGTGCTCCACGAAATGATCTGAGTCTTCTCAAGAATCTTCACAGCAAAAGCACAAATGAACAACTAGCAAATGCTGCTTTAGAAAAATTCAAGAATCATTTGTGGTATCTCTCAGAAGAGTTGATCGCATTGGCTTTCTTTGATGATAAAATCAGCTTTGACACCAAAAGAAAAATGAAGGAGGCTCTTACAAAATCTTCGGAGCCAGATCCTCCAAAGAAGACACAAATAGACATCAAAAACTATTGACAATAAGCAGCTTGAAGATTTGTAACTGCTAACACAAAGTCCTTCTTCAGTATACTCGGATTGTCTTCAACGTTCTTGAGCAAACCAGTAGAAGATTGGCTTCTCGATGAGAGTTATTGGGTTGCAAAGAACGTAGTGAATCACATGAAAGTGTTAATGATATTGCTGAAAGAGGAGTGAAATTGATTGAAGATTATAACAAATTAATTACCAATGATGAACAACAGAAGCAATATCTACTGCAAGTTGTATCAAATTATCGGAAGAAGCTTCCGGACAAAACTAAGAAAACTCTCGTATCTTTGACGCAACAGTAAATTTACGAGTATATCCATTCTATGTATCTATTGTAAATATCTATTGTATTGTATCTGTTTTATGAACAAATGGAAAAGAGGAAGGTGGTATGATAGGCCTGGTGGGGAACTTCCACTCAAAAAAAAAGTAACGTGACGCTTGCTGTACCTCCTGGGTGTCATGGAAATCAGCAAATTTTCAAATGGCGGGCGCGACCTCCAAATATTCGAATTTTGACCCGAAATTTCTCCAGGATCATTTTTCCACCAAATTAAACCAAATGAGAGGGTATCTCAAAAATTTGAAACAAAAAAACATTTTACTCCCCCACTTTGCATCACCCTAATATATATATATATATATATACACACACAGACCGTGCATGGAACCGTGCAAAAAAACCTGAGGGAACCATTCTGAGTTCATTCCCACATATATATATATATATATATATATATATTATCCGCTAAAGGTAGCTTAGTTGTTGAAGGTCTAGCTATTAATCAAAAGGTCCTAGGTTCGAGTCTCGGTTCAAACTTCAGATTTAAGCTATTAAAGTGCTTCTGTGACTCTCCCTTGGTGAGTAGATTGTTCGGATAGTACATAAAGCTGTAGGTCCCCTCCGTCCACGACTTCAGATCAGCGTTTCCAAATTGTGATGTACGCTTCTCACGCTGATCGCAAGACCTACTGAAGGGGGCACGAGGAAGTTAGCAAATGAAGAAAAAGGTAAAAATCGGTACAGTTCCAATAATTTTATTCCCTATCACTGGTATGATATGCGAAGCTTAAAGGGAAAAAAGGGAAAGTCTGCTACATGTCATGTACCTGAAGTGGCATGTAGCAAACTTTCCATTTTGCCCTTCAATCATTTAGAAAACATGCCATAAACTGCTATATACGCTCGTAGTCAGTGCCGTCTTAAGGATTTTTGGGCCCTGCGGCCAAAATATTCTTGGGATCCCTCAACAAGACAAATGTTCGACAAATGTTATTCCTGAAGACTTCAAATTAGCTAACGTCACGCCTATTTTTAAAAAAGGCGACCGCGTAGTAGCTAGCAATTATAGGCCCATTAGCTTAACGTCAATTGTCGGTAAACTTTTGGAATCCGTAGTTAGGGATCGTATCATCGATCACTTAGAAAGTAGAGATTTGATTAATAGTAGTCAGCATGGGTTTCGACGCCATAGGTCTTGTTTAACTAATTTGTTAGAATTATATAACGAAATAGTGCGCGAATACGATAGGCAGAGAGCAGCTGACGTTATTTATTTAGATTTTAAAAAGGCGTTCGATACAGTTCCGCATAGGAGACTAATTGCGAAGGTCAAAGCGCACGGTATACGCGGTCAGGTAGCTAACTGGTTAGAAGAATGGCTTCGTGCTAGGAGGCAGAGGGTCGTAGTTAATGGTAGTGAATCGGGGTGGTTAGATGTAGGTAGCGTGTCCCACAGGGTTCAGTGTTAGGCCCATTGCTATTCGTAATTTACATTAACGACATAGATGTAGGATTGACTAGTAACGTGTTAAAATTCGCGGACGATACTAAAATAGGCGGTAAGATTGTTAACGAGGACGATAGAAATAGGCTCCAAGACGATGTAAATAGGATTATGGAGTGGACGGATAAGTGGCAGATGCAATTTAAAGTAGACAAATGTAAAGTTTTGCATATAGTTTCTCGTAACAATAATTACACGTATACGATGGATGATAGGGAGTTGGCGAGCGTTGACGAGGAAGTAGATTTAGGCGTACGCGTATCTAAGGATTTAAAGGTTAGGAACCAGTGCCTGGAGTCTTGCGCAAAAGCTAATAGATGTTAGGCTTCATAGCGCGTAATTTCGAATTTAAATCGAAGGATATTATATTGCCCCTTTACAAGTCCCTAGTCAGGCCTCATTTAGAATATGCCGTTCAGTTTTGGTGCCCGTACTTGCGCGAGGATATTGATAGGTTAGAAAGGGTTCAGCGTCGTGCCACGAAACTAATTCCGTCATTGCGCACCAAGCCTTATGAAGATAGGATTAAAGAGTTAGACATGTATTCACTCGAAACTAGGAGATTAAGGGGGAGCTTATTGAAGTTTTCAAAATCGTTAATAACATCGATAACGTAAATTTTGACAAATTGTTCACTTTCGATAATAGTAATACTCGTAATAACGGATTTAAGTTGCGTGGCAGACGTTTCATTACTAATATCGCTAAAAACTCTTACGTTAAAGTAATTGATAAATTTCGTTTAAAGTAATTGATAACGGGCCCGTCGTGAACTCTACCAGCGTTAATATGTTTAAAAACCGTCTTCACAGACATTTTGAAAATATTAACGTTGTTTAAAATAAAAAAAAAACAATTAGCAACAGGAGCTCTGGGGGTGGTGGTCGAGGATGAGTCTGTTGACGATGAATGCCAGCTTGTGACATGCCAGCGTGTGATGCCAGCAATAAAATTATTAAAAAACAAAAAAATTAGATTAACAAGAACGTAGATGTAGCTCGTAGCGTAAACTAACCCACTTTTTGTTTAACTTTACCTACTTTTTTTTTTTTCTTATCCTCTCCTTACTTTGCATGTCTGTAACTCTCTTTTCTTGCATGTTTGTAGTTTGCATGGTATGACAGTGAGTTAAGACTGTGTTTGCATGGTTTGTAAGCGTTCTTATTTTACTACTTTTCATCTTTCACCCCTCTCCTATTCTCTCCGACTATTTTTCTGACTTGTCGGTAGTGGCCGGCGGATGATGATGGTGAGTCTTTTTCTCTTTTTCTGAATGAATGTTAACCCACGAGTGATAGGTGTTGTTACTTACTTAACCCCTTATTCTCTTCTCTTCTCTTAACCCGCTACTCTTTCCTTTCTCTCGGGCTAACCTTAGAGTGGATCTTAGGGTCTTTGTTAGCCTTAGCTTCTGTAGATCTGTAGATGTAAATTAATAAAAACATTTATTTCTAAATCAAATAATGCAAGTTTTACACAAATACCAAGCTGCTACAATTACACCAAACCAATTAAACACCTACAAGTCCACTACTAATCTACCAAAGTTGGTCACAAAATCATCCACCACCAGTATACAAAAGTTTTTTGAGCTGCTTCATATCACTAAATTTTCCAATCACTTTGCAATTCCTTTTAGGTCAGCATTTGACGTTTAACATTTTTAATCATGCTCAAATGAGAAAAAGAACGCTCTGCAGTTGCATTTGACATCATCAAACACAAATAAGTGCGATAAGCAATGAAAGCACTTGGGAAAACAGCCTTCAATTTGTGAATTTCCTGTAGTACTCCAAATAGGCGAGTGTCAGCAAAAGCGTTTTGCTTGACAAACAGTACAAAATGCTGAAACTCAAAATCATTTGGGTAATGGACTAGCCTGATTTTTTGTTGCTTTTGATGCTTCCTCTGAAGTTAGTTGAGAGATATTGTTGAGCATTCCAAATTTATCATTGATATCATTATAAATATCGGCCCCTAAAACAGCTGGGCCCTGGGGCCTGGCTTCCCCTGGCCCCCCCTTAATACGCCACTGTACGTATATAGTACATTAATGAATGAAACATTCAGTTTTAATGCTACCTCACATTTATTATAGTACCAATAAATTACACTCCATCAGTGCCACTTGAAGGTGAAATAAAGGAGGGTTGGGGGTGAAATATTGACTTAAGTTTGAAGGGGGCGTTGGGCAAAAAAGGTTTGAGAAACGTCGTCTTAGAGGTTACGAAGGAAGTTAAAAAAACACTTAGACTTTATCATTATATATCCCATTCTCCTTGGACATCAAGTGAATCTATGTGACTTTAACAACTTAATAAAATATTAATATTAATAAAATACTGAATTAAACTGCCCAGCCATAAAAAGAGGAAGAAGACTTAAGGCACTTCGTCCTAGAGAAGGTCAAACGCAATTAATCTCTTCTTTGCCCGTTCCAGGAAACAACGGAAATTTGTGTCTGCAGGCTGTCTCTATCTGACTACGAACATAACCAGCTGCTGCAACTTCATAAATATATATATATATATATATATATATATATATATATATATATATATATATCGAAGAACGACGCTTTGTATAGAGATATTCCGCGCAAGATGAGAGCGAAAGAACGAAACAAATGAAAAAATGAGGTAACCACCCGGGAATCGAACCCGGGATCTTCCGATTGCCGGTCAGAATGATAACCATTACACCACGGGCCTCATTCAATCAAATGTCGTAATTCCTCTACATGACCTCTATCTGACCGGCAATCGGAAGATCCCGGGTTCGATTCCCGGGTGGTTACCTCATTTTTTCATTTGTTTCGTTCTTTCGCTCTCATCTTGCGCGGAATATCTCCTATGCAAAGCGTCGTTCTTTACGTTAATTGTACTGCGTGTTTGCAGTTATAATGTATATAATGTTACGGCATGCGGAGGTGCCCCTTTGGGGCATTGGTTTCTGCGCGCATGTAGAGGAATTACGACATTTGATTGAGTGAGGCCCGTGGTGTAATGGTTATCATATCTGACCGGCAATCGGAAGATCCCGGGTTCGATTCCCGGGTGGTTACCTCATTTTTCATTTGTTTCGTTCTTTCGCTCTCATCTTGCGCGGAATATCTCCTATACAAAGCGTCGTTCTTTACGTTAATTGTACTGCGTGTTTGCAGTTATAGTGTATATAATGTTACGGCATGCGGGAGGTGCCCCTTTGGGCATTGGTTTCTGCGCGCATGTAGAGGAATTACGACATTTGATTGAGTGAGGCCCGTGGTGTAATGGTTATCATATCTGACCGGCAATCGGAAGATCCCGGGTTCGATTCCCGGGTGGTTACCTCATTTTTTCATTTGTTTCGTTCTTTCGCTCTCATCTTGCGCGGAATATTCTATACAAAGCTTCGTTCTTTACGTTAGTTGTACTGCGTGTTTGCAGTTATAATGTATATAATGTTACGGCATGCGGGAGGTGCCCCTTTGGGGCATTGGTTTCTGCGCGCATGTAGAGGAATTACGACATTTGATTGAGTGAGGCCCGTGGTGATATGGTTATCATATCTGACCGGCAATCGGAAGATCCCGGGTTCGATTCCCGGGTGGTTACCTCATTTTTTCATTTGTTTCGTTCTTTCGCTCTCATCTTGCGCGGAATATCTCCTATACAAAGCGTCGTTCTTTACGTTAATTGTACTGCGTGTTTGCAGTTATAATGTATATATATATATATATATATACACACAAACTCAGAATGGTCCTCTGAGAAACTTATATGTTAAACACAGACCGTGCATGGAACAAGGAACTCTTCTTGGAAAATTAAATCCACATAGTCCGAATAAGTAATGGTAAATGACAAATACCATAGTTTTTCTTTTTCATGATGCAAGCCCGACGTGGGCACCGGGTCTCTGGCAAAGAGGTCCCATAAATATAGCTTCCCTCACCAGCTATCTGCAAAGCAGACAGGATCCAGCTTTGGGACATGGATCTAGGGTTTAAAGCAGCCCTGCTACATTTAGATTCTCAATATAAGCAAAAGACTCGTTGCATTCACGTCGGATTGAATACATCAAAGAAAAAGGGGTAACTATTGTATTTTTAGCCAAAAAAACAAAACTTAAACCTCAACCGGGACATTGAGCGTCCACTTTTCAAGGCACATAACACGTCCGTTTAATATACACAAACTCAGAATGGTCCCCTGAGAAACTAATATGTTAAACACAGACCGTGCATGGAACAAGGAACTCTTCTGGGAAAATTAAATCCACATATATATATGGGTAGGTTAGTTATATGATAGAAAAATATGAAATGTCAATTTCCATTTGCGGATTAAAAAAAAAAGGAAAAAAATTAATTGGGAATAGAAATCTTAAAAAAAAATGTAATTACTTTTTGAAACTTTTTCGTCTTAACTTTCACAAGAAGAAAAAAGTCAGAGAAATTAATATCTGCTATTCCTTTAAAATCGTGTTAATCCTACAGAAATTATATATATATATATATATATATATATATATATATATATATATATATATATATATATATATATAATATTTAGTAGAAATCCAATGACAAGGAGAAATGTAAATGCCATGAAAAGTCTTCTTTATTGCGCAACGTTTCGAGCAATACGCTCATCTTCAGGCTGTTTAATAACAATGTGAAATTAAAATCAATATTGAATGAAAACAAACAGAAATTTCTATAACCTATTCGTAAAGACAAATTTTAAAAGACTGAGAAAAGAGGGTTAAGTTCTAAGTTATACAGATTTACATATCAAAATTAAGAAGTTATTTTTAAAATACATGTAGTAAATGTGAAATTAATACACTGGAAAAATTACCAATAGTACACTGGAACAATGGAGCTATCTACCTTACACGGCAATATCCGAGGCCGACTAATTTGAGCAGAGGAGACGGGAATGAAAGATGGCGAGGGAGATAGGGGAAGGAGGGATTATAAGGAATTGGGGAAGGAGGAGGGATCATTTCTCCTTGTCATTGGATTTCTACTAAATATTAAATTGAAGCTCTGTAGAAGCAACCCGCATAATTATATATATATATATACGTGGTGTGTTCAAAAAGTTCCCGAACTGGTTATGCTGCGCGCGCATCACATAACGCGCATGTGCTTCATGTAATGCATGTTGAAGTGTGACTCAGTCTGTGTCCAAAGACGGTTACCGCTTGTTGATATCGTATTTTGTTCTCTCAATATTTATTGTTTTGTGAAGTCATTGTGTGTGTTTTGTCACATTTTGTGCATTTGAATAGTGGCTACTGTTGAAGAACAACGTGTGTGCATAAATTTTTGCGTTAAGCTGGGCAAGACTGCTTTGAAACCCATGCCATGATGAACACAGCATTTGGCAGTGACGCCTTAAGTCGGACAACCACTTTTGAGTGGCACAAGCGCTTTTAGGAAGGCCGAACGTCGACGGAGGACGATGTAAGGGTGGGACGACCTTCCATTTCAAGAACTGATGACACTGTTGCTTGTGTTCGTGAAATGATTCGAGGGAACCGTAGACTGACAGTCAGGGAAGTCGCAAACGAAATGAACATTTCGATAGGATCATGTCAATTTGGGGATGCGTCATGTGTCAGCCAAATTTGTGCCACGACTCTTGACTGCCGAGCAGAAAGAGCAACGTGTTGTTGTGTCTCAAGACCTCCTTCAACGTGCCAATCTTCATGAAAATTTTCTCAGAAACATCGTTACGGGTGACGAGACGTAGGTGTACGGGTATGACGTTGAAACAAAACAGCAGTCATCGTAATGGAAGTGCGCGACATTAGACATTATTCAAATGTACAAAATGCGACAAAACACATAAAACGACTTCACAAAAGAGTAAATATCGAGAAAACAAAGTACGATATCAACAAGCGGTAACCGTCTTTGGACACAGAGTGAGCCACACTACAACATACATCACATGACGCGCATGTGCGTCATGTGATGCGCGAGCAGCATAACTAGTTCGGGAACTTTTTAAAACAACCTCGGTGTATATATATATATATATATATATATATATATATATATATATATATACGCCTGCCAAAATAATGAATATTCTTGCAACAGTATAAAATTTACACAACATATACAATGAAAACGAAAACAGAATAGGAAACCAATTAATTGGTATACTGAGCATAAGTTTTTCACGGTACTCGTCTTGACATCTTGACAGATCTTGAGATTTGGACACAGAGAGAATGAGTTTTGTATCGTGCAAGCCACGTTCAAAATTTGCCAGAGTTTCCTTCACAGCTGCTGCGTATGGAGGAGGTTTTATTTTTTGTATTCTAACCACAAACAAAGTGCTCAGAAATATCTTGAAAGCGTTTTATTTCAGGAGTTCTAGATGCCCTTGAAATGCCTGCAGTTTCATATTTTCCATTGAGTGATCGTTTTGGAGTTGTGATATGTGGCGGAATCCTCTTAAAGTGTACATTCTAAAAACGGTGTTCGAAGTACAAACATTTTTCTAAACACTTCTCTGAGCCAACTTTTTTCACACCGTCAAAAATCTAAGCATGTTTAAAATCTTCGGTGTTAACACCGAAGAGAGGTTCAGTAAGTGTTTATCAATGTAAAACAGCGGTTCACTTATAGACCCTTTTCTAAATATCTTTCTGTACCCACTTTTTTTTACACCAGCTAAAATTTAAACATGCTTAAAATCTCGGACGCTTGCCATAAAAACATTTAGATCATAATCTTTTCAGTTAAGATTGTGTTGGGGTAGTGAAGAATAGAAATGGTGGTAGATTATGAGGGGAGGAATAAAGTAATGGGGTGGAAAAGGAGGTGGAAAGTGAGGAATGGGTGGTGGTTGGTCGAAGGGGTTGTGTATCTTCCTTCGAAACATCTAAGGTCACATGACGGAGGAGACCTACAACTTTAAGGGGATCCAAACCACGGGTCGCTACATAATGTGGACGCAGAGGACGGTCTCCCACCCATCTAATCTCCAGACCCAATGTCACTTAACTTCGGTGATTGACGGGAATCAGTGTTGTACGACATTGCCTTACGACCTGGCCCGGAGTAGAGATAGAGGTGAGGGCAGGAAAGTAGTATGTCTGTGATAGGAAATGGAGGGCGGGTTGGGCAGGAATAGGGAGAGTAGATAAATTTGGGAATGAGATAGAGGCATATAAGTAAAGATATTTTATATCATATTTGAGTTTTACAGGAAAAATCTTCGAATTAAGTGAAAAACTAACAACAGCAAATACTGTAAACGTGTCCTTAATTGATATTTAAAGAAAGTGTGAAAATATATATACAGTACATATTTTGACACTCTCCTATATACTGTAGAAGAGAAATATAGGAGAAAACTGAAGTAGTACTTTATAATTGGATGAATCTTTTTCAATCTCGTCTTCATGTTTCACCAGCAGAAGTTCAGGTGTCTTAGTCGAGATGATTAAGCATAGATTTAAGAAATTTGTAACACGTTATAACATATATTCCGGCAAACGTATCTTCATTAGCAACCAAACTTAAATACGCGTTTATCATTTCACTTGTAATCACTCTTAACCTGTTTGCACACATCACTGAAACGAAAATATTTCAACTGACAAACAAGACCAGAACTCATTTGTGCAGCGCATGCGCAGAGCAAGAACAACTTATGTATACCTTTCAACCTTTCAAATGTTCCGTGCAATGATCCTCATTTCACGAAGGTTAAGCTTGTCGGCCCTCTCTCGAGTTGGCCTAGTGAAGTAGTGAGTTGGTTTCTTGGACTCTCCACCTCACATAGCAGGTACGCCGGCTCATCGGGGATTGTTCTGAGCCAGGCGTCTAATCTTCTTTTGAAGATGTCCACTGCAACACCACTCGTGTTCTTTAGTTCTTTGGGCAGCTGATTAAACAGTTTTGGTCCTCTCACAACAAAACTTTTCTTTCAGGGTTAAGGATGTTCCCTGTCTAGCCTTTAATTTGGGAACACGACACAGTCCCTTTTCTACCTTCCACTGTTGGTTGGGGAGTTATAGGGTTCAGAGTAAGATCAGAGGCTAGTTTCTCCATTATTTTCCAAGTGTAAATAATGTATATCTCGCTCTTCTCTCCAGTAAATATAGATTTAATTCGCGTAACCTTTCCCAGTAATTTAGTTCTTTGCACCCATTGATCTTGGCTGTGAAGCTTCTCTGAATGCCTTCTAGCTGTTTATTGTCTTCTTATATATATATATATATATATATATATATATATATATATATATATATATATATATAAAAACACATTTAATTCCTAAATGGCCATGTATGAAATTTCTAATTATTTCTTAAATATAAGTATGCCATTTTCCAAAACGGCGTTTAAAATGAGAAAAAACAGACTCAATGTATTGATATTTCAACATCTCAATCTCAATGGTGCTCGCAAACAATGTGTTTAAGAGTCTTGATACTTGTGATTATACTTTGAATGATGGTGTTTAGGAGAATAGTGCCTCTAATTTGTTTGTGTGTGTTTTAATTTTACAAGTGTTTAGATTGTTTTGCCATGTAAATTCTAAACACGGGTTTTATAGTGTAGGTGTTTTAACTGTCAAACACACTGTCGAACAATATAGGATGGTTTTTCACGAATAGGTATATATTTAACAAATTAAGACGTCCCTTGTTGAAAACCAGGTCGTTCTTTATAACATTCCAAATCGCTACCCGAACATTACATCAAATCCATCCGATTGAAGTGCAGGATGGAACCAACCAACTTTCTTGATTAGCCATCCTCCATACGCATGCATGTGCCCGAAATAAAAAAATACTCGTTCAAGAACAGAAATATCGGAAATATCACGATAATAAGTACAGTCAGGAGCAATAAATAGAAGAGAGACCATGCACCATGTAGCCATAATTTAAAACAGTAATTAATGATCTTTCAGCGAATTTTACCTCCATTAACTGGACATGAATTATGGTACAGCGTGACAGCTACATCGTATATTATTATTCTTGGCCTTACAGTATGTCCTCTTTATTAATTGTGTACATGTATTCGTAATCAGATTACATTAAATCCATTATGTTAAAGAAAATCCTCTTTGCTTCTAATGTAAAAAGTAAATTTAATGATAATGGAAATGGCTTTATGTGCATCTGCAATTCACAGTTCCTTGAAGGTTTTTTGAATATAATTTTATATCATTTGTATAAAGAATTGAAGTAGGAAAGGTTTAAAAAAAAATTTAAAAACGATTATTATTACAGTTTGAAAGGAAAACAAAAGAAACAACATTGCCTCATCGTTATTCTGAATGTGTTCTATTAAAATTGCTTGAAATTTATCTATTAATAATATTTAAACATCATTCATGAAATATTAAACATTAGATGTGTGTGTGTGTGGTGTGTGTGTGTGTGTGTGTGTGTGAGAGAGAGAGAGAGGAGAGAGAGAGAGAGAGAGAGAGAGAGAGAGAGTTACAAAGACAAGAGGAAACCTTAAAGATCTTTCGTTCCACTCGGGGAGGCTCCTCTTATTAAACTAGTGCATTTTTTAATTATTCTAGCAGTAGTAGGAAACTGGATAGAAAAGCATAAGGCCTCCGCTCCCTCCAAGCCAGAGGCAGGTACGGAAAAAGGTTTGAAGAAAATACCTTGAGATTGGAAAGTAGCCAAGAGAATTTTACAGGAAAGAGGAAAATATATAAACTAACTCGACAATTACATATGCACGCAGAAATCGTACGGTGGAGAGCATGGTTTTATAAACCAATATATATCAGTACAAATACGTATTGTACTGATCGTATATCACCTGTTTAGTATCGTCACAAAAACCTCCAACATATATTTTGATTATCAAAATATTTACAGCTCTATTTACCTTGGTATCGGGTCAACGAAAACTCCGTGGCCCACTCCAGGATAGCTCCAGAAGGATTAAGTAAACTCTCCTTTTCTACACCACATACGCGCAAAGCCATCACGCCGGCAAGGTGATGAAATGATTCTACAGGAAAGGATTGAAACAGGAATTGAAAACGGTAATCAGATTTCCACACCATGTCCTTACTCTTCACATGCACCCATCCACCCAAGAGAAGGCATAAAAAATTCATGCCATACTTTTTTTTTTTTAGTTTTTGTTCATTAGGAAATTAAGTATTTCTGGAACATACTTATCCAGTCTATTAATAAGGCAGGAAAGAATATGAGCGTATTTTTTGTAATTGGATGTCTGTGATGTGTATCTGTCTGCCAACTCTTTGAATGTCGCCGAGTTTCAACTTGGGTCAACCGCTGTGAAAGGTGTTTATGCAGCAACTCATATGTTGAATCGTTCATATTTCGCAGTGTTGTGCCACCACGAAGCAGAGAAAATCTCTTTCCGGCGAGGAATATTAGTGAAAGGTCCCTGTATCTATCCCCGCTTACTTATCCGTTATGGAGAATAAACGTGATTCGTGGGTGATCACTAGGGTGGAGTGAAAAAAACTTTTTTCAGAATTCAATTTTGTAGGGGCACCCAAAAGTTAGTCTGTTGTACAATAAGAAACTTGTAAAATATTAGCTACCTGTGACATCAACTTCACCGGCTACAAGGAGGTCAAAGATTTTGCCTTTCAGGTGCCCCAAAAAATTAAGGAAAAATTCAAAGATTCAAGCGTATCTTCCGTTGTGTTTATGATAGGAAGATCATTTTTGTTTCATTTCATTTGTCTATTTATGTTCTTGAACCGTTTTCTTATATACTTTTCTCCCATTCTTCACAGAAATTTGAAAAATTTGGTATTTCATGAAAAATACTAACAAAAAATAGGAATTGTTATATCTTTCGTTGAGTTTCTCAACTTCAGATGTTTAAACACCATTTTAAGGTTTCCATTTTTTTAGATTTTCACAGATTTAAATTATTTCATAATTATATTATTTTGGTTTGTTATTTATACTCTATTGCATTATAATTTATATCTCTTTTTCAGATTATTTAATTGCTTTGATAAATTTTTATATTGAATCTGATTCGCTAAAAACATTTACAGTCACTAATATAGTCTAATTCTACTCCGACGCACAAAGCAAAATTAGGCATGGCTTCCATGGCCGTGAGTGAATCAGCAAAAAGGAAGACAAGGAATACTCAACAGCTGAATCCAATCTTTGGACCACCAAGGTTCTCACTGATTTATTTGCCTTCGTCCGAAGATATACTTCATTGTTTTCTTTATGTTAGACAGGAAAGAATTAAGTCAGGAGAAGCTAATCCAAAAATTTATGATCTTGCTACAGTCGTTGCCCAAAAAGTAAAGACTGCATGGGATCGTGCTTCTATTCCAACTAGTCATCATAAGACCATAACGCAGCGCATCCAAGATTTGTACGAAAAATATCAAAATGTCTTGAAACACTACACTACAAAGGGCGAAAGACCAAGCATCCTATCAAGCATTACTTCACAAATTTAAACTTCTACAGATCTGCAGAAGCTAAAGTTAACAAAGACCCTAAGATCCACTCTAAGGTTAGACCGAGAGAAAGAAGGGATCACTTTAACATATTGCTTCCCAAAACATTCGGGAAGCAATATGTTAAAGTGATCCCTCCTGGGAAGCAATATGTTAAAGTGATTAACACTGGGAAGCAATATGTTAAAAAAAAAGGGGATCTTTTCCGTTTGACTGCCGCCATTGAAACATAAGAGGTGAATGCCCCCAGCCTTCTTTACTTAGCCTTATAAGGCTAACTAACGAAAATATCACGACCTAACCTAACCAATCGTTAGGTCAACTGTACGACCTTGACGATTGGTTAGGGTAGGTCGTGATATTTTTGTTAGTTAGCCTTATAAAGCTAACTAAAGAAGGCTGGAGGCCCTGATCTTCAGATGATCCCCTTTTTTTCTGAGTACACGATTAAAACTTAAAAATTAAGCATGGATCTTGAAAGTAATTAAAATTGTTTATAAGAAACAAAATTTGAAGGGGAAATTAAGAAAAGTTTTTTGTAAAGTAACTTATTTTGTATCAAGACATTTCAGTTAAAATACAAAAAGTTTAATTATGTTTCAATGGCGGCAGTCAAACGGAAAAGATCCAAGAAAGGTTGATTGGTTAGAAAGAGGTTGGTAATCTAGGCTAACTAGCGAAAATATCACGACCTAACCTAACCAATCGTCAAGGGTACAGTTGACCTAACGATTGGTTAGGTTAGGTCGTGATATTTTCGTTAGTTAGCCTTATAAGGCTAACTAAAGAAGGCTGGGGCCCTGATGTTCAGGTGATCCAAATATTTTACATTCACAAAAGGTGGCAAAACATAATAAGTTAAGTTGTCCATAAATTTACATTTTCTTGACTAGCTAATCTCTAAATATTGTAAACTATTATAATGTAACTGTAATTGGCTGTGTAATGTCCATTTTTGGGAAGCAATATGTTAAAGTGATTAACACTGGGAAGCAATATGTTAAAGTGATATACACTGGGAAGCAATATGTTAAAGTGATCTGAAAGAAGAGAGTAGGGGGTTAAAAGAAGACAATAAGGGTTCAAGTAAGTAGCACAACCTATCATTCGTGGGTTAACATTCATTTAGAAAAAAAGAGAGAAAGACTCACCTTTATCATCGGCCAGCCACTACCGACAAGTCGGAAAAATAGTTGAAAGGAATAGGAAAGGGGTGAAAGATGAAAAGAAGTAAGATAAGAACGCTTACAAACCATGCAAACACAGTCTTAACTGAAACACTGTCATACCATGCAAACTACAAACATGCAAGTAAAAGAGGATAATAAGAAAAGAAAAAAAAGAGTATGAAGAGTATAACAAAAAGTGGCTTAGTTTAGGCTACGAGCTACATCTAAGTTCGTGTTTGTCTAATTTTTTTTAAATATAATTTTGTTGCTCGCATATCACACGCTGGCATGTCACAAGCTGGCATGAATCGTCAACAGACTCAAACCTCGACCATTACCCCCAGAGCTTCTGTTGCTAATTGTTTTATTATTTTAAATGACGTTAATAATTTTAAAATGCCTATCTAAACGGTTTTTAAACATATTAACGCTGGTAGAGTTCACGACGAACGCGGGAAGATTATTTCACTTATCAATTACTTTAAACGTTAAAAGTTTTCAGCGATGTTAGTAATGAAACGTTTGTCACGGAATTTAATTCCATTATTACGCGTATTGCTATTATCGAAAATGAAATTTTTTTTTCAAAATTTACGTCATCAATTTTATTAACGATTTTGAAAACTTCAATAAGCTCCCCCGTTAATCTCCTAGTTTCGAGTGAATGCAAGTCTAACTCTTTAATCCTATCTTCGTCAGACTTGTTGCGTAATGACAGAATTAGTTTCGTGGCGCGTCGCTGAACCCTTTCCAGCCTATCAATATCCTCACGCAAATAGGGTACCAAAACTGAACGGCATATTCTAAATGATGCCTGACTAGGGACTTGTAACGGGGCAATGTAATATTCTTCGATTTAAATTCGAAATTACGCGCTATGAAAACTAACATCCTATTAGCTTTTGCTCAAGACTCCAGGCACTGGTTCCTAACTTTTAAATCCTTAGATACGCGTACGCCAAAATCTACTTCCTCGTCAACGCTCGCTAACTGTCTATCGTCCATCGTGTACGTGTAATTATTGTTACGAGAACCTATATGCAAAACTTTACATTTGTCTACGTTACATTGTATCTGCCACTTATCCTTCCACTCCATAATCCTATTTACATCGTCTTGTAGCCTATTTATATCGTCCACGTTAAGAACTTTACCGCCTATTTTAGTATCGTCCGCGAATTTTGACACGTTACTGGTCAAGCCTACATCTATGTCGTTAATGTAGATTACGAATAGCAATGGGCCTAAACACTGAACTCTGAGGGACACCGCTACCTACATCCAACCACCCCGATTCCGTACCATTAACAACGACCCTCTGTTTCCTGGCACGAAGCTATGCCTCTAACCAGTTAGCTACCTGACCGCGTATACCGTACGCGTTAACCTTCGCAATTAATCTTCTATGCGGAACTGTATCGAACGCTTTTTTAAAATCTAAATAAATAATGTCAGCCGCTCTATGCCTATCGTGTTCGCGCATTATTTCGTTATAAAGCTCTAACAAATTAGTTAAACAAGATTTATGGCGTCGAAACCCATGCTAACTATTAACCAAATCGCGACTTTCTAAGTGATCGACGATACCATCCTTAATTACGGATTCCAAAAGTTTATCGACAATTGACGTTAAGCTAATAAACCTATAATTGCAAGCTACTGTGCGGTCGCCTTTTTTAAAAATGGGCGTAACGTTATCTAATTTGAAGTCTTCAGGAATAATCCCCGCTTCCAGTGACTTATTAAAAATTTTTGTTAAGGGGCCTACGATAACGTCTTTCAAATCTTTCAGAACTCTAGGATAAAGCGAGTCAGGGCCTGGAGCGTTGCTAACTTTTAGCTTATCGATATAATGTGCAATCTCACCCTCGTAAACAGTTATTTCATTCAAATGGTATCACTACTAAATGGAACGATATCGTCCACGTCGGGGACATTATTTACGTCTTCTACGGTAAAAGCTGTCGCAATAAAGTTGTTAAAAATACCCGCCTGAGCGTCGGAAGCCAAAGCGCCGTTAGCGTCCACTAGAGGGCCTATGTTATTTTTATCGGCTTACGATTATTGACGTAGTCCAAAAACTATTTTGGATTATATTTACTATCCACAGCTATAAACATCTCTAAATTACGTTTAGCATTCCTAACACATCTTTTAACCTGACGTCTAAGCTCGATATATCTATTAAAGTTAGCTACCGTGCCATTGCGCTCATTAAGTCTATAGGCTCTGCTACGCTCGTTTATGAACTCGCCTACAGCAATGCCTCGAGCATCGTCGCTAATGCGTTCCTGAAAAAGGCGACGATATTCAAACAACGATGTTCAAGGAATGTAACCTAAGGGAAATGAGAGGTTCCGTTCTCAGATTTTTTTGTAAAAATTCAGGATTTGGCATTACAAATACAGTGCAATACACTCGTTTAACAGCTCAGTCACAGGAAAAACATCACTAAGAAACTCTTCAATTCAAACCTTTTATTTAAACACGAAAATTTATAATACGAACGAAAAAATAAAATTTGAAATTATTTTCAAGCAAAACATTTGTCTACTGTTCAATTTAAATCTTTTATTAAACATGAAAAGGGGAAAGAGTGGGGAAGAGTGAGGCTGCCAGGCGTAAGACGACGAAATAGACAAACCAAGACGATGCTATTGTAAATCTTACTCGCGAGCAAGCAACGATGTTCAAAACAACGATGTTCAAGGTATTTCTATATTTCCCTTGTCCATCACTTGGCCCAACCATGATTTCTAGCGCGCTTGGGCCTACGAGGAATAAACTCCCTTTCGATATTCAAAAAACTTTCTTTAAACGCCTCCCAATAAAAATTTGCGTCATTACCCATAAATAAATTATCCCAATCCACTACTCTCATCCTATCCGCAAAACTATCAAAATTGGCCCTACGAAAATCAGGGACTCCTATTACGTTACTATCATTACTGTTTTCTAACAATAGCTTAAACCTAATAATTTGGTGATCACTACATCCCAAACTCTCACCTACTTCTAAACCGACAATATTTTCGTCGTTCGTCATCACCACATCTAAAATATTGTCACCGCGCGTTGGTTCGGTAACCATCTGTCGTAAAAATTTATCTTCCATGAATTCAATCAGTCTCAAACCCTCATCATTACCAGTAAAAGTCTCGTAATTAACGTTAGGGCAGTTAAAGTCTCCGACAATTATACTATCCCGATTATTAATAAAGTTACCGAGAAGTGTGTAAAATCTAGTATCGGTTTCGAGGGGTTGAACTGAAGGTCTATAAACAACGAAATTAAAGCTAATACTACGTGCCCTAACTTCAACGCATATTAATTGCTGCCGGAAATTCTATCGTAACCTCAATAGCACTAAGGGAATTACGAATGTACAACAAAATGCCGTCACTAATCCTATGTAACCTATCATTAGTAAAAGTTTAAAACCCGCTATATTAAGTTCCCCCAACAAGTCCAGAGTCACGGTATTTAACCACGTTTCCGTTATAGCAACTATATCGTAGTTCCCGGAATAAATTATCGCCTTAAATTCGTTCAATTTATTTCTAATACTACGTGCGTTACAATAAAAGACGTTTAAATTATTTTTACCACGGACCGGCGTTTTAAACTATTTTTCACGTCGGGCCGGCGTTTCCCGGACCCACAACGTTTAACGAGGGCTTCGACCTCTGCAGCTTTCGAACGTTCTCATCGATTAACCTACCTAGCCTAGCATTCCCTATTTCATTGAAATGCACTCCACCTTTTATAAAAAGGATAGGATCACTAAATTCTGACCACAGCTTTACGAAGGGTACATTTTCCTGAGCACAAATCTCTTCTAGCTTAGTGAGAGCAAGTGTAGTTTACGTCCCCCTAATGCAAAAGGGGACACAAACTACACTAGGTCAAAGTTGGGGAACGTAAACTACACTAGGATCTTTAGGAGATATTTTTTAAATGAATCCATCAAATAAAACGTTAAAACTAACGAAAATATTATAGCAAAAGCACCCCCTGTGTAATTTTTTTATTTATGGTCAGATTTTTATGAAATTTTCAATATAGAGGTTTCCAAGGGCGAACATCAGAATAGCGCACACCATTTTTGAAAAAAAATGAAAATTTTGGATCACCTGAAGATCAGGGCCCCGAGCCTTCTTTAGTTAGCTTTATAAGGCTAACTAACAAAAATATTACGACCTAACCTAAGCAGTCGTCAAGGGCGTACAGTTGACCTAATGATTGGTTTGGTTGGGTCGTGATAGTTTTGTTAGTTAGCTTTATAAGGCTACCTAAAGAAGGCTGGGGGCCCTGATTTTCAGTGATCCAATTTTTTAAAATGTTTTCTAAAAAAAAACAGTTGATCTAACCTGGCCTTCAATGTTATTTCGATGTCCGCCATTGAAGGCTCGGTTAGGTGAACTGCACGTCCGATTAGGTCAACTGTATACCCTTGACAAGTGGTTAGGTTAAGTTGTGTTATTTTCGTTAGTTTTAACGAAAATAACACAACCTAACCTAACAATTGTCAAGCATACAGCTGACCTAACCGGGCCTTCAGTGGCGGACATCGGAATAACATTGAAGGTCCGGTTAGTATTTGAAAACCTCTATATTGAAAATTTCATAAAAATCTGACCATAAATAAAGAAATTACACAAGAGGTGGGTGCGCGCCAATATTACGACTTAACCTAACCAATCGTCAATTTATATTATATTGACGATTGGTTAGGTTAGGTCGTAATATTTTCGTTAGTTTTAACGTTTTATTTGATTAGGTATACACGGACAAAGTTGGGGAACGCAAACTACACGAGGATAATGTAGGGGAACGTAAACTACACTAGGATGATGTAGGGGAACGTAAACTACACTAGGCACCATAGGGGGACGTAAACTACACTTGCTCCGCTTAGTGCTAAAAAATATTGTTTTTGACGTAATCCTAAGACCTAAACCATGTCTAGGGGTAATACCTAGAACTAAAGACCTGTCTGACCTTGCCTTCAGGGACCTAATTAACACCCTGTATCTCTCCAAAAGGTCAGGTATTCTCGTATCGGGCCTATACGAGTCGTTGCCCCCCTACCATCTTCACCAACATCGAGTGACGGTAGGCAACATCAATCCTATCTACTTCTTCTCTAATTCTGTCAACCCTGGCCCCTGGTAGAAAGACCCTCCTCCTCTTGGTTGGATTCCGTTCAACGAACTCCTTATCCATATGATATACTAAGGAGTCCCCAATTAAAATCGTTTCCCCCTCGTTCACATCCCTATTCAACTGAGCGAAAGGGTTCGAAGCCTCGATAGGGGGGGATTCCTATCACCTAACGTACGTGGCCTAGCTCCACCCTACTCTAAATTCCTCCCCGTCTACTAATCTCGGGCCTACCTTAACTCCTTCCTCAATTCTATCTAACCTTCCCGATAAGCTACCTATACTAGAAACTAGGTTCCTAATCTCACCCTTCAACTTACTAACGTCTTCAACGTTAGTATAAGTTCGACCTTCGTCAACCCTAAGCCTACCCCTGCCCTCATCAAGCGTTGCAAGTCTTTCCGTCACCTCGTGTACACTACGTTTTAAATCCACTATCTCTTCGGTCAACTCCCAAAAGAAACAAACCGACCTCTCGGTAATCGCCATAGGACCGCCGTTATAATCTTTAAAATCAGTACACCACTGATTAACCCCACACCTAGCACACGACACTTTCTGCGACGGCATCGCGCAAGTTAAAGTAGTTAACGTTTATAACCGTCACACGTTTAAATTAAATTAAGCCGGCACGCTTTGAAAACTTCTAAATCACTAAAAACCGCAAATATTCAGTTATTTAACTATAGCAATGTGAATATAAACGCAAATATATAAAATTCAGAACTTTCCAAAAGTAAATTTACCGGCAATATCCAAAAGTAGAAACAATATCAGAGAGCCCAGGGAATGCCCCCGCTCAGTAAGGAGTCTGGCCGACGAGTATGATTGCTTGATTGATTAAGTTTAATGGTGCACCAACCCAATGGGTTATTAACACCAGAACGGAGACAGAATATGCTGCGAGGTTAAGAGTTAATCACAAGTGTTCAGGGCATAATAGATGGGGAAAAAAGGACAGGAGAGTAAGAGACCCATCAGCCAAAAGGCTGACTCTGTGGCGCTTGAAAAGAGGGCATCTAGCTACATATGCACTCATGCAGGGAAAGTGAAAAAAAAAAATAAATAAATAAAGAAATAAAGAAATAAAATTAAATGAATGCATACAATTGGGACTCCATCAAAACGTTGAGCACAGGATGAGGAGGAAAGTATAGGCTGAGAGTGGAACTTAGTTGAAAGGGTAGAGTGAGATCTCGGCACACAGTCTGAAGACGCAAACGGGCAACATTATATGCCAGACACTCAAGGAATACATGGGAGAGGGTAAGTGAGGCATGACAAGGGTAACTAAAAGCAGGAGGGCTATTGGTGAAGAAGTGCTGGTGCGTAAGGCGACAAGTACCAAGGCGGAGCCTAGCCAGGATCACCTGTTCTCGTCGGGATAAATTAGGTGATGGCCAATGGAGAGGAATTGAAGGGGCTGCTGTAGAATAAGGGGCCGGAAGTGAATTCCAAACCTCCTGCCACCAACTCTGGACATGAGACTGGAGGAGGGCCTGCACTTCACGAGAAGACAGTTTGAGCCGTGATATTTTCGTTAGTTAGCCTTATAAATCTAACTAAAGAAGGCTGGAGGCCCTGATCTTCAGGTGATCCCGAATTAGTACTTGAGAAAAGACGCACAAAAGATTGGATTTCTCCAGAGCAAATTTTGAAAATTTCCGAAGTAGTTATACACTATTGAAGTTCTAATAAGTGAGGATGTCAGAGTTACCTGGAGCTCATATTGGGATCAATTTAGAATATTACAGGACAATTTTAACCCACTAAAATAGTTTCCTCCTTGTCAACCAAGACGCCGAAATAGTTTAACATTGCAATTAGCAAAGCTATTACGAAAAGAAATAGAGCCTGCAAACTACATAAGTCACATTCCAACCTGACAAATTCAGAAAATTATATAAACCTACGTCGGAGGGTTAAATCCTTAATTAGGTCAGCTAAACATGATAAAGAAGCTAGAGTTGCCTCACTCTGTAAAGTTAACCCAAAGAGTGTTTTGCTTATATTAATAGCAGAGAGCCAATTAAAAATTTTGTAGGGTCCCGAAAGTAAAAAATGGCATGCTGAAATTCACTGATATAATATAGTCAATACGTTAAATGAGATTCCGTTACAGTCTTCACGGAAGTAGATTTAACTGAAGTACCAAATTCCCGGATTACGTATGACGATGACCATCCCTAAGAGCCCACATGGCTCGGTATGCAGAGGAAGATTATAGAGATATGGTTGGGAAGAAAATGTAGCAACTGTAAAATTTGGTGGATGAGGAAATGTGGCCAAGGGTTTCTCTCCAGGGCTTGTAGAGCGGAGAAGGAATCAGAGCAGATAACAAAGTTGTGATGATGCAGCATGTTGCGAGAAATGTACTGAACTGCTTGAAAAATGGCATAAAGTTCTGCCGTAAAAATGCCACAGGTAGAGGGTAGCTGCCAAGATGTGGTGACAGTGTCAGTGACAAAGGCAGATGCTGTTTGTCCATCGAGAAGTTTAGAACCATCTGTGTAGATAAATTGGGAGGCTGGTAAGGACTCTATGAGGGCAAAGAAATTACTTTGTATGACGACAGAGGCTACCAGAGACTTTGAATAAGGAGGTCATAATTGAAGGGGAATGGAGTTATCAAATAGAGGGGGAACAGCCCGCTGGAGTGCAGGTCATGAGCAGAAGTGTTAAAAGCAGAGAAAATCCTTTGAACAGCAGCAATGAAGGGCAAAAGATGGGGGCGCTGCAGATAAAATTGGAACAAGCAAAAATCCAGGTACAACCGGCAGACAGGGTGATGAGCTATGCTGAAGGTGCGGAGAAGGTAAAAAGATCCAACCGTAAACGGCGAAATTGTAAAGGCATGATAAGAGCCTCTGCTTCCAGGATGTCCACCTGGGTACAGCGCAGTGTGCCCACAGCAAGTCGAATGCCTCGATACTGGAGCCTATCTAATTTAAGGATGACAAGAAGCAGCAGGGGAATAAAAGAAACTTCTAGTCAATTCTTGATCGAACCAGAACTTTGTACAGCCGGAGTAGGGTATCCCTGCAGGATCCCCACGTCACGTTGGAGAGATATCCCAGGATAGAAAGAGGCTTGGTACACCGATTTTTGATGGAGTTAATGTGGGACTTCCAGATCAGACTTTGATCGAAGACCATCCCTAAAAGTCTATATTCAGTTACTCGAGCAATGGGAAAGGAATCTAAGTGTAGTGGATGATGGTCAAGAATAGGACGTTTGGTGAAGACCATATAAGGGGTTCCAAAAAACCTTAGCCCCCCCAATTTTCAGCTTACATGTTTACTTATATCGAAATAGTTTTGTGATTATAAAAATACATAAAATTCTTTATTTATTGCAGGTATTAAAATTACTCTAGCTGATAAAGTGATAATATAATGGCTTCTCAATTAATTGGTGATTCGGAGAGGCAACGTGTGATAGATCGCATACGAGCAATAATATTTCGGGAAGCTCGTGATGCTGGAGCCACCTTTATAACACGTTCATGGGTTGCCAAAAAGTTGCGAAGAAGTGAGGACTTCGTCAAAAGAAATTGGAATAAAACTTTGGATGAATGTGAAATGGATACAACCAAATCTGGGCGCCCAAATTTGCCACTCTCTCAGGAAACAAAGGACATCATTGAAAGCGGTACGCGTAAGCGGAAAAACAGCTGTGCTAAACTTTCTAGAGAGATCGAAGTGTTGAGAGGAAAGATCGTTAGTGGTGAGATCATTCGACTGTACCGTCATGGGCAAGGTTTAAAGCCTTGGCATGAACTTCCAAAGCCAAGAAAAACTCAACTTAACATCGATGACAGAATGTGGTTTGCCCATTATCTTGATAATTGGGATGTGAATGATTTCATGCATTTAGCTGTCCCCGATTAATTTTTTGTTTACGTAACACGTCGGCCTAACTACCAAAATGATCGAGTGTGGGCCACAACACCAGATGAAATCGATGACAATGAACATTATCGCGAATTATTAAAAAGTCCAGGCTGTGTTGGTGTGTTTGTTTTGTTCACTGCAAAGAAGCTCATGTGGGTGCTGAAGCCAAATGGTCAGAGTTGGGATGGACAGTATTTTCGTGATATTATTCTATCCCAGCATGTCATTCCTTTTCTAAGAAACCCAAACAATGTTATGGATGTCGATCAGGTCACACTTCTGCACGATAAGGCCCCCTGCTTTAAGGCATTAGCCACTCAACATTTGTTGCGGAACCATGAGATCGATTTCTTTGGAAATGAAGAATGGCCAGGAAATTCTCCTGACCGGAACGTCTGTGAACACATTGGATCAGTTATAAAGGACAAGGTTGAATGTCTCTTGTTTCAAGAACCTGCAGCAAATCGATTTTCGAAGGATACAATGACGCAACACATTGAAACTGTTTTAGCAAATTTGCGTAACGATCAAGATCTATTCACGTCACTTTTGGCAAGCTACCCAAAGCGAATTCAGGCTGTCTTGGAAGCCAATGGCGGAACACCAAGTTTTAATTGTTTCTCATTAAATGCAGGATTAAATTCTCTTTTGTAAGGTATGTTTAGTTTTACTGTACCTCTAATGGTTTAGGGCTTTAGGCCATGGGCGGGGGGCTAAGGTTTATTGGAGCCCCGTACTTTGTTTTTGCAACAGAAAAGTTCAATCCCCAGTCATGAGACCAGTCAATTAAAGCGTCTAACATGTCCTGAGCATATTTTAAGACCTCATGGAGGTCACCCGAAGGTACCCAAAAGGCACAATCATCAGCATACATGGAGTATGAGACAGAAGGGGGTGCAGCGGAGAAGATGTCGTTGATCATAATCAGAAAGAGTATGGGGCTAAGTACACTGCCTTGAGGAACCCCTGTCTCAATCTCAAAAGTCTCTGAGAGATGGTTATCAGAATATACTGATATACGTCTGTGCAGCAAGAAGTTGGCAATAAAGTTAGCTAGATGGCCACGCAGTCCCAGATTGTGTAATTTAAACAGAAGACCATGATGCCAGATTGAGTCAAATGCCTTGGAGATATCAAGAAACACAGCCACAAGGTATTCACCTCGTAAGGCAGTCTCCCGTACACCACATTCCAGACGGGTAAGTGCATCAGTGAAGAGAGTGTTACAAACTTCCCCATTATCAGAGTGAAAAAGATATGCGAGAGCTCAGCTTCGGCTATTTTATAAACAAAGGGTTCAGTGTAGTTTCGAATGCTGTTGACAGTAGCAAATTGCAAGATGAGCATGTTGCAGACCACTGCCGGGTCAGAGTATGGAATGCCATCTTTAACTAAGACCTTACGTGGCAGCATAGAGGAGGAGCCTTGAAAGACCCAGATTTTTCTCCAGACTACAGATGAGGGTGCACCAAAAGAGATGTTAACATAGTTCCTCCAAGAGGTTCTCTTAGCTAATTTTACAGTGCGCCGAGCAAGTGCTCGAGCATGTTTGTAGTTGATAAATAGACGTAGAATTGGGTTCTTTCGAAAGCTACGGAGGGCATTCTTACGTGACAGAACAGCAGTTTCACATTCAGCAGTCCACCATGCTGCATTATGCTTAGGATTAACGGTAGTTGACTTCAATGGGACAGAGGCAGAGGCGCTGTGAGTATGGAGGTAGAAATGGCTGTACAATCCAGATCGGCATCATGAGAGGGAGGAGGCAAATTGGCTAAACGGGCATAAGCACTCCAGTCAGCTTTTTTCAGATTGAAGCGGAAACGTCGTTGAATGGGAGGAAGGGAGGATGTAGACTGCAGAAAGATAGAGAAATGGTCACTATCAGAAACGTCAGAGGATATGGACCACTGGAACTGGTGGGCCAGTTCTTGACTACAAATGGTCAGATCAATGGAGGAGAAAGTCTCTGTAGCATCAGAGAGGTAAGTGGGGGTGGGTAAATTAAACAAAAATAAGGAGTTGTCCAAAAGGAAGTCAGCAAGGAGGACCCCAACAAGAGTGATGGGCATTGAAGTCCTCTAATAAGATGAAGGGAGTTGGCAGTTGCTGTACAAGATCATCAAGCAACTGTAAGGTAAGAGAAAAGCCGGGGGGCATGTACAAAGAGCAGACTGTAGTCGCTCTACCAAAGAGCGGAACCTGTGCTGCAACTGCTTCGAGTGGGTTATGTAATGGAAGGGGGAGTGCCAGGAAGAAGGGCATGAAGCAGTAAAGCAACACCACCTCAATGGGCATTCCTATCTTTTCTATAGAATGTGTAGTGTTTGAAATAAGGGGAGAATGGTTGGGATAGGCGAGTTCCCTGTAAGGCAATTAAGGCAGGAGAATAGGTGCTAATTAAGTTCTGCAACTGGGGTAGTCGTGCACGAAGGCTCTTGACATTTCACTGCATAAACGTGAAAATTAACGGATGAAGAGGAGACGCATCCCCTCGGCGGAAGTAAGTTTTTATTCGGAACAAGATTATTTATATTAGCATAAGAGGCAAGTCTTTTAACAATTTGTTGAGGAGATTTATTCCTGGACATAAGGTCACGAACATCCCTCACCAGCTGCCAATAGTTGGAGCTGGTGAGACCACTGACAGCCCGAAGGCTCTTAGAATGAGGAGGCTGAGAGGTAAACTGGGAAGAGGGAGACGTGCCAGGAGGGGGCAAGGAGGGCAAATGACCGTATGGAAGCGAAGAGGTGTCTCTGACAGTAAATGGATGGGGAGATGGAATTGTAGGAGGTGCAGAAGAAATCGGAGGGCATGCCAGGGAAGCAGGGAAGGCGAAGGCTTGGGTCTAAGATGGACAGGTGTAGTTGGGGGAGAATACTAAGCTGAAGGGAGATGTGGTGGGCCTGTCTGGCTACCTGGGAAAATGACCTATCCAAGACTGAACAATGGCGTCTTGCCTCTGAGATAGAGACATTATTCAAACATTTGTATCGCACTATAGCCTTCAGGTATACTGGGCAAGTGGAGGAGAAGGCGGGATGGGGAGCATGACAGTTCGCACAACCATCCGGACCTTCACAATCTGGAGAAGAGTGAGACCCCCACACCCCCCACAGCGGGGCTCATTCTGACACACATCTCGGCCATGACCAAATCGTTGACACTTAAAGCAACGCAGAAATCTCGGAAAAAAATGATCAACAGTATAACTGAGGTAGACACAATAGATGTTAGTAGGGAGAATCTTCCCACCAAAGGTAAGTACCAAGGCTCTCGTAGGAATCCTGTCCTTACCTCGTGTAAGTCATCTCACATCCAAAACACCGCAAGGTTTTAGTTCCTCCAAAATATCCGCAACTGAATCAACTAGCAATTCTGGTGCACGAATAATGCCTTGTATCGTATCAAACTTGGATGCCAATTCTACCTTAATATTGTACTGGTTGTTCAAGAAGGAGGTTGCATTAAGAAGGGTTCGCAGCTGAGATGGAGAAGCAGTCTGAAGTAACAAACTACCACTCCTACAGTATTTGATAGACCTAACCTCCACAAAAAGGGCCTCAATACCCCGCTTAAGGGCAAAGGGACAGAGCTTAGTGAGCCGAACATTATCAGAGACGGCAGTCATATAGACATATGAAGCGTAAGAAGGAATTTCATGATGTTGGTCACAACGCAGGAGGGGCTTAGTCTTGAAAGGAAGAGTAGGGGAAACTTTTATCGCAGAACCGGACTTAGAACCAAGAACCTCACAATCACTGGAAACTGGACGCACATCAGCATGCCCACCTAAGGGGGGCCAGGAGCTATGGACAACAGAGATAGTGTTAGTACTAGAGGGCAGGGAAGCTAGCACTGAAAAGGAGTTTGTAACAGGCACAGTGGTGAAAGGAACTGGTATGTAACTCTGAAATTTCTCTGGGCGCTTAAAAGTGGGAACAGCCTTAAGGCAGTCTGAGGACCTAGCCCTTTTTAATGCTTGAAAGCCATCCAAATCGCAATGCACTTTGGCAGAAACAATAGACTACTGGAGGGCAGAAGCACCCCCATCCGCAGATGGGGTTGCCTGTGAAGACATATGTAAGAGACGATCGAAAGATGGTTGGCTATCCGAACTAACCCGAAAGACCTAACCGAAGGTTAAGCCTGGCCCTGGCCAAAGCCTAGAAGCCAGACCCTCTCCCGAAAAAAAAAAGAAAAGGAAAAGGCCTAATAGGGATCCAGCTAATTCAGCGCACAATCGAAATAAGACGATTAAGTAAATCTACACAAACACAAGCCGGGGAGAAAAACCCGCCTTAGAAATTAACAAAATCACTGAAACACGTCCAATCAGCACGATTGGCAACTCCTCTGGAAGAATCTCTGTCTGGAAGAATCGGCTGACGAGTAAGGAGTCTGGCTGACTCAATGAAGCTCACTGAAGCTCTTTGATATGGCTTTTCGTAAATGTGAAGACTTCCTGACATGTCGTTGTGAGAAAGACCAAAAAGTTCCTGTTCTGGAAAGGGATTTCCTTAATGACCAACGAACGTCTCGAAAAATTATGATTGGGTCCGTAGATAAAGTGGTCACCAAAACGATTGAAAAAAGAAAAAGGCTACGCAAAAGTATGAGGAATATATACAACACGGATCTCGAAAGGAATGAAAGAATTTGATACTGCTGCAACTGTTTCGTCAAGTTCCAGGGAAACGGACAAAAGCAGTGAGCCGTTTAAACTCAAGACAAAGCCATTAATTAATCCCGGACCTTCACAAATGAGAATACGGTTGCCAACAGTGGGTAGAGAATGCGATCGAAGAGGAATATCTGACCGTGCTGGGGCAGATCTTGCATCTACTGTTTTTTCAAGATTTAAAATTAATTAGTAGTGAAGATACTTCTTCAGGGATTGACAGAAGCAAGATAAGACGAGAAAGGAGCAAGATTAGAAAAGATCTCTGAAGATATCTCAACTTTCAGTTCAAGTGATCATGTTATGGATCTCTACTTTGATGGAAGAAAAGATCAAACAAACGTTATGATAATGAAAGGTAGTAAGTATCATTCTAGGATTACTATGGAAGAGCATATTGTCCTTTTGAAAGAACCAGGCTCAACTTACTTAGGCCACATACTGTATCTCCAGAATTGAGCACAGCAAAATGCATTTATAAAGGCATTTTGGAGTTCTTGGGATGCAAAAATATCAGTGCTAGAAATATTGTTGCCATTGCCTATGATGGCACTGCAGTCAATACTGGAATAAAAGGAGGCATATTAAATAATTTGGAGCAGAACTTAATATAATCGAGTATTTTTCAGGCCCTCTTTTCGACTTCTGCACAGTGCTTTGACGCTTTGAGATCATTACTGATAAACTCCTGAGTCTTTCTCTAGATCAGTCTCAGTCAAGTTCCTCCCAAAGAGAGAGTAATAGGTCTTTGGATTTTTGTAACCTCTGTGCATTACCTTACATTTGTTAAAGTTGAATGGAATCTGCCAAGTAGCAGACCATTAGCTATGAAGATCGTTTTGAAACGTTCTTCGCCCTCCCTCCTCATTACCTACACTACTTCCTAATTTGATATCATCTGCAAGTTTAGAAATTGTATTTAGGAGCCCGAGGTCTATATCGTTAATATAGATCAGGGGTCGGCAACCTTTTGAACGCAGTGTGCCAGTTTACAATTAATGCCAACATTTTTACGGCCCTGCGTGCCAACGATAATTTTCCGCTCTATTTCAATCTCAACAAACAAACCAAAGCGCTTTTGATTTGTATTTTAATCAAAAATACATACAGACACATTCATATTGCCATCTCAATGCTCAAATAAATCAAATAAAATGATATGATTATCAGTATTTTTTTAAATTAAAAAGAAGTATATAAAAAGGACATAAGGACAGTTTGATACTGTCCTTTATATTTTTTTAACTTCAATATATAATAATATATACAATATATAATATATAATATTCAGTATAATAATTTAATATAATTTTATAATTTCAAATTTTTGGGGGAAATTGCAATTTTGGGGAATCACTTGGCGTGCCTTGAACAACCACCTCGCGTGCCAACTCTGGCACGCGTGCCTATCTTTGCCGACCCCTGATAGATGATAAAACGTAAAGGACCCAGAACGGAACTCTGTGGAACCCCACTGGTGACGGATGCCCACTCGGAATCCACTCCATTTATTACCACTCTCTACTTTCTATCTCTTAACCAATCTTCAATCCAGTTAAAAAAGAGCTCAGTAATTCCGAGTCCTCTAACTTTACTCCTCAATCTCGCGTGAGGGACTTTGTCAAAGACTTTGTGAAAGTCAAGATACACTATATATATATATATATATATATATATATATAATATATATATATATATATATATATATATATATATATAATATATATATATATATATATATATATATATATACCTCGGTGGTGTAGTGGTTAGCGTCGCTGACTACGAATCCATCGGCCCCGGGTTCGAGACCCGACGGCAGCAGGCGCGCAGCAAAACCCAAACCCAGCTGTTCATCCTTCCACAGAATAAAGAAAGTGGTTGGTAGATAAATGGGTACCCTAGGTGGCCTAGTGGTTAAGATGCTGGGCTGCTGATGGGGCGTGGTTCGGATTCCACGTTAAACTGTAGGTCTAAGGTGGAGTGAAAAGCTTGACCTTCGTCAGAATGAACAAATCGGGCGGAAGCTAACCAAAGGTTACCAGAGGTTATGAACATATTATGGAAAAATTCTAACAGGTTTGTGAGACAAGATCTATGTCGCCTGAATCCATACTGATAATAAAAATTAAGTTGTTTGATTCGAGGTGATTCATAATACGCTCTGTAATAATGTAATCTAATAGGTCGCCGATAATTAACGTTAAACTGATCGGGCGGTAATTACAAAGATTTTGCTTATCACCCTTTTTAAAGAATGGTGCTACATTTGCTAATTTCCAGTCGGTTGGAACTTTCCAAAATCCATATGATTGTTTGAATATGGGTACTAAGCCATCAACAGTATTGTGGGTAACCTCTTTTAATACCCTAGGAAGAAATAAGTCAGGACCATGCAGGGACGTAGCTAGGAATGTCCCAAGGGGGGTGAACTTCAGCTACGTTCGTCAGGTTCCGTGGTGACTCGGTCGACCCCATACAGTTAGGGGGTCTGGGGGAGAGCTGGACGCTCCCCCAGCGGGGTCCATGGCGGAGCCCCGTAAGCCAGCGTATTTTAAGCTTATTTTGTGTAAAAAGTGTCTGAAAATGTCAGTGCAACTGCCATTTTTGAACAGCCACTATACAGCCATCCACATGAAATATGTACCCTTTCCAACAAAAGTTTGGATAGGACAGTCACATTTGTTCAATCTGAGCTATATTATGATGTAATTACTTGTATTTTCTGAAATTTGAAATCAGGTATTGATCTTACAGTTTTCATATTTAACAAAGAAAGTAACTATTTTATTCACACATTTATTGATTTCATGCATACAATTATTTAGAGTATACACGTTTAACAGTATAGCATATCTATGAATAACGAAATCATTAGAAGAGATCCAAATGAAACTCTCACTTATAAGGCAAGTCAAACGGATGGAGAAACAGCTAGATCAGTTGAGACAGAAGAAAAGCACATATGTTTAACATATATAAAATTTTAAACAGGATAATCGCATGGAAAAATAATTTAGGGGCTACTTGACAAAAAAATATGTACTTTATCAAATATGCAATTACTTTACTAAATCAAAATCGAATACTTTAGTAAATACGCACTTTACATTTAGGTACACCACAAAATCACATTACCGCCCACCGTCCGTTTTATTCCAGTAACAAATTGAGTCGTCTCGACTTTTTTCTCGCAAATCTATCCAATATTTCGGACGCATCATCTAGAGTTAGCTTGTCTCTCTCCATGGCGATTAAAGTTAATCCTGTCAGACGATCTTCAACTCATTCTATTTCGTAGTCATGTCCCCGCGCTTCATATTTCAGGAGTTCAGTACGATACGTGTTTAAAAAAACGACACAAAATATCGCTCAAATAATATATATATATATATATATATATATATATATATATATATATATATATATATATATAATATATACATACATATATATATATATATATATATATATATATATATATATATATATATATATATATATACACAGACATTCCTTCCATTATATGCAGGGGTGGCCAAGTTTTCTGGACCCAAGAGCCACATACGACGTTTTTCAGATGTACGAGAGCCGCAAAATATTTTAAAAAGAATTTAATTATTAAAAACATATACACATACATATAGTTATACTCACATTATTAAATTGTTTAATTACTGCTTGTACAAGGCTTAGTTTGGGTCTTCATTTTGGCTGTTAATGCTTTAAAGTCTGGCTGATGTGATGTTAAGGCGGTATGAAGAAGCTCAGTCATGTGTTCGTTAGTGAGGGCAGCACGATGTTTTGACTTTACAAACTTCATTACCGAGAAGAGTGCTTCACAGCAATAAGTTGTCCCAAAAACTGAGATAAGTCGGAAACTGGATTTCCTGAGGTGAGGATACTTTGTCTCTGGTACTTGCTTCCAAAACTCAACCGCAGATAAGCTTTTATGTATCAACTTTAAACCCACGCCCTCCTGTAGCTCCAAAAGTTCTGTTTGTATTGAAGCAGCTTCCGTAACAAAAGGTGTGGTAACAGGACAGCCATCGTTGACGACATCAATCAGGAAAGGATTTACAAGAAATTCGAAGCATGGTTTTAGCTTGTTTAGTTCATCAAACCTGAACTGAAAATCATCAATTAGTCCTTCTAATTTACCTTTGTATTCCTCCAATTTACTATCTTTTATTTCAATATCAGGAAAAGTGTTTGCTCGGTTTTTCAGGTGGGGAAAATGGTCAAATTTTTTTGTTACTAGATCTTTTTGGAAGAGCTTTATTTTATTCTGGAAACTGAAAACTGTCTGTGTAAGGTCAGAAATGACCTTATCCTTTCCCTGAAGTGCCAAATTTAGATTTTGAAGGTGTTTTATTACATCAGTAAAAAACATCAGAGCCTGCACCCATTCGTGATCTTCTAATTGTAGGTATGACTTTCCCTTTTCTTTCAAGAAATCAATGATAGACTCCAACAGTGCAACAAACCTATTCAGGAGATTACTAGTTGATAACCACCTTACAATACAGTAGAATGAAAGGTCATCTGGCTTTTCTTGAAGATCCAGCTCCTCGATAAAATTTCTAAATGCTCGGTGCGTTTTTGCATTTGAACGAATGAAATTCACAATTTCTAGAACACATTTCATAACACTGTCATACCTAAAGTACTTGCTTACCAAATAACCACGGTGAATGATACAGTGAATAAAGAGACACACAGGATACTTGGGATCGCGTGTCAAGAGCCCAACTAGGCCTACATTTTGTCCTACCATAGCTGGTGCTCCATCTGTTGCAACATTGACAAGTTTATTCAATGGTACTTGAGCATTTGATAATGCCTCGTCATGTGCGTTCTTTATGTCAACCCCTCTGGTGGTTTCTCTTAGGGTCATTAAGTCCAAGAGTTCTTCTTTCACATTTCCATCGCCAGTAACATAACGAACAAATATCGCCAGATGAGGGTTATCTTTAACCCTTTCATTGCCAGGTTCCGTTTTTTATGCCATTACGTCACGCCGGAAAAATGGCCTAAATTTAATTAACTTTCGACATTTTTGGGTGGGGGGCCGAAAAGTCACTGTATCAACTTGAATTAGTTACCCATAAATCCTCATTTTCTCTAGTAATGTCTCCAATAATAAAAAAAAATTCTTTATGGATAACAATTTTATCCTGACCAAAAATTGGATTTTTATAATATAGCATATAATCACCAATTTTTGCCATAGTTTAGGGAGTTCATTTTTTTAATTTCTTATTTTCCCTATTTTCTGTTGAAATTATAAAATATAAGAAAGAAAAGGGATTGCTTCTTGAAGAAACGAGGCTTATGCTTATTATTTTTAATTGTGACGTCACTCTTCGCGTCGATGATGCCTGCACCCATTGCGCCATGTTTAGTCCCTCGCAAAACCTTGCAGCAGACTACTAAAAGGATTTCTTATTTTACTAAAAGGATTTTTTTTTTCATTATTTTTTCTGAAAAGGAGTATTTTTTATGCAAAAGAAAACTTTTTTTACAAAAAGGACTGTCATTTTTTGGAATAAAGAATTTTTTTAATATAATGTGTATACATTTTTTGACACACCCTATATATATATATATATATATATATATATATATTATTTAAAACATGTAAAATGTATTTAGCAAAGATAAGCAAAATTAATATTATATCAAATAATTTTGAGTACATAAAAGAAAATAAAGGTAAAAACGCCAACACCTACTGGTAGGTGTTTGGCAGTTGCCACAGAACACCTACCAGCACTGATCTTGGAAATACGTCTCTCTGTAGTGTAGCGGGAAATAGAAATACTTGCTATTTGTTCTCGAAACTTTGTGTTATCTGGAGCGAGAATTGCAGTAACATCGGCAATATTCTTCTTTACAAATTCTCCACTACTGTAGGGAAGTTGAGCACGAGCAATATTCCATGCCATAACAAAACTAGCTTCAGTAGTTAAGTCAGCTGTTTTACACAATGATGAAAGTACAGTTTGTTGGGCAACTAGGCTAGATTTCAACATTGTTAACTTAGTCTTCCGCAATTCTGATTTGGGAGGAAATTCCGTAATAAAATTTTTATGGTTAGTTTCATGATGACGCTTTAAGTTACTGGCTTTAAAGTGATTGAGTGCCACGTGGCAGATAAGACGCACAGGTTTCCCACCCTTAACAGTAAAGGCAAAGCTCTTCTCCCACTCCTGCTTAAAAACTCTATTTTCTTCTTCATATTTCCGTTTCTTACACTTTGTCTTTGTCTGCTCAGTCATTTTAATCAACGAAGGGGTTGTATAACTTTCACTTGTATAGCTGAGAAAAATAGACACTACAGTATTTGATCTAAGAAACCAATTTTAAAACACACTCACTCGTTACTACACGCGGCCCGCATGGTAGCTCGAGGGGTACTGGACACTGGTGAGTGGCGATTGGTGTTAATTACGTAATTATCCCGTTTAGTGCCTGTCACGCAAAAGAAATTGTCATACGCATGACGCATTTTATTGTCAATTCAATTTTTCATTGTTTTTTTCATTGTTTTTTTATGTGAAAAAAAATTATATTTGTATTATGAATTTTGTCTTTTATGATAAATACAATAAAAACCAAAATTGTCTCGCGAGCCGCAGTTAACAACCTCGAGAGCCGCATGCGGCTCGCGAGCCAGGGTTTGGCCACCGTTGAATATATCATAGCTACCAAATTGTTAAATGTTATAGTTTGGCGGTGAACCTTGGTTGTAATTACCGCAGTTTTTTTCCTGGACTTTCCAAGGGGGAGGCGACGGCCTCTGTCGCCCCCGCCTTGGCTACGTCCTTGGGACCAGGTGATTTGTACTTATTCATCTTATCAATTAGTTGCTATATCTCATCTCTGGTAAAACTTATGGTCTCTTAGGGATGGTCATCGTCATACATAATCCGGGAATTTGGTACTTCAGTTAAATCTTCTTCCGTGAATATTGTAACGGAGATCTCATTTAACGTATTGACTATTCTTATATCAGTAAATTTCAGCATGCCATTTTTATCTTTTCGGGAACCTACAAAATTTTTAATTGGCTCTCTGCTCTGACATCCTCACTTATTAGAACTTCAATAGTGTATAAACTACTTCGGAAATTTTCAAAATTTGCTCTGGAGAAATTCAACCTTTTGTGCGTCTTTTCTCAAGTACTAATTCGGGATCACCTGAAGATCAGGGCCTCCAGCCTTCTTTAGTTAGATTTATAAGGCTAACTAACGAAAATATTACGACCTCACCTAACCAATCGTCAAGGGCGTACAGTTGGCCTAACCATTGGTTAGGTTTGGTCGTGATATTTTCGTTAGTTAACTTTATAAGGCTAACTAAAGAAGGCTGGGGACTCTGATCTTCAGGTAGTCCCTAATTCGAACCCTGAGGTCAAGCCTAATCAAATTATAATCACTTTACTCAAAGTTTCACCAATAGTAAAGTTAGAGACTAGGTTATTTGCGCTCGTGAATACGAGATCTAGTTTACTATTACCCTGAGGAGGACCGTCAACCCATTCACTTAATAAATTATCATCTGCAAATTTCATGAGTCTTGAGCTGTTTTGTTTTCCCAATTTATATTACCGCAACTAAAATCACCAAAACTTTATTCATTAATCTGCTTAATCGATTAAACAAGTTTATATCCTTTTAAACAGGGTAGTCAGGCGACCTGTATATTAGAAATAGATGCACTATTTTATTGTTCAAATTTACTTGAATTCCCAACATTTCATTAGCAGAAACAATATTACTATTTACCGGGTTTAGGAAGTCACGGGCATATAAAAGTACTCCGCCTCCTTCCTTTCCACTCCTATCTTTGTGAAACATTTTGTAACCTACCATTTCAAATTCGCCTGCAACGTCCCTTGATTTAGGATGAATCCAGGATTCAGTTATTCCTATGATATTAAAGTTCTCCGGTTTGATTAGCGCTATAAATTCCATTAGTTTGTTTCTAATTGACCAAACATTGAATAACTTCATCTTAAGAGATTTTAATTTACTGTTTCTCCTATTTGACCTGTGTAGTAATGCCTAGTTAAGAATATTAATTTTTGTTAATTAAGATAATGTTTAATGTAAATCAATTACTAATAATTATGAAATTACGAAAAAAGTATGTTTGTTAGATTTAAATTGTTTAAAATGGGTAGAGTTGGCAATCCTGAACAGAGGCCCACAGAGCAGACTACCCCCACAAGGGAGTGAGTCTTTAGGCACATTTCACACTAATAATTAAATTACAACCTGTAACTAATCTATACCTGCCAAAAAAAATAACGGAAAATTTTCTTACAGTGGCTACACAAATCTCAAGTTCACAATCTATTCCCGCGATTCCTCATCAACGATCGCTTTACATTTTGAAACAGTTATTTGTATAGTTATACAGTTACTATCAGGGCGACATAGAAAAAATAAGAAAAAGTTTACATAAAATACTGACCAAGCGCGCACATACTATTTCACGAAAAACACGACAATTATGGGCAATAATCGCACCCTTTCACTTATAATTTCATTACATAATAATCAGTACATTAATTTCCTGGACGTTGTTTAGATAATTTTCAATCGCAGCTCTCCTGCTCACTTGCTAGAATGCAAGGGATTGCATCAATCAACATGCAACAGGGCAGCACGCTATATGGTTCCGCTCTCTCTCCAAATGGCGAAAAAAACAAACAAGAGACGTCCAATTCTAAAAGGATCAGGGGGGGGAGATATACTGAAAGCGGGACCACGCACTGGAATTGGACGGAATTTGCAATTCTAGAAGTCGATGAAGAAACTCGCCTTGTCTCATCTCCACTTTTGTCGGTGAACGCTGCTCTTCCTACGTCCAGCTGAAAGACTCTTCTACTGGCAACAATCAAACGATCACTCCGCCGTAGGCCGTTTTCCAACGAACCTACTCTATGTCTGTATGGAGAGTACAGTCTTAGACACCCGTTCAAGCTCACGTGGCTTGCCTACCGCGTGCTAAAACACATATTTAGCGAAGCATTCGAGCAGCGTGACCAGCTACTGCCCGAAAAATATCAGTAGACCATCTTCGATCGAAACTTTCGTGTGCCAAGACCCTGCACACGAAGTTTCTCTTCTCTTCCGACACTGTCCTGCGCAGTCTGGGTTTCTCTTCTCTCTCTCTCTCTCATTGGTGGTCGATCACCTATCCGGTCGACTAAACTCACTTGATGGAACTCGGATTCAACTTGGTTGACTCCAAACCGAGCCTCTCGAAATTTTGAAAAAAAAGTTTATTCGCAACGTGTTTCTGTACTGCTTATCATTTCATATTTAATTTCTTGAATTTTCTCGACAGTTCACTTCGAAACACTAACTACACATTTGCTCTGGCCAAATTCACGGAAAAAAAAAAATGACAATCTGAAAATTTCGCAAAAATTTAATCACATCTAGCTACCAATAAGGTCACTTATGGCAGTTACAGCGGAGAAGATAAAAAAGGTCATAAAACGCACGAAACAAAATTATACAGTATAAATATAAAAGCGCCCATACATAGTAACTGTTAGTATAATTTAAGAAATATTATTGTTCAAACTACCGTCAGAAATCACATCAATACTTAAATACAAAAGACAAAAATGAACCCCAGAAACTTCATGTCATCCATTCTCTGACAATCATGAACCCTCTTGCCCTTTGAGGAGGAGCACACAAAGACGCCACAAAAACGTTACTGGCTATCTAGAAGGCTCCATTTCCGAGTGTGCACTTGAGCCAATGTTTTAAATGCATTAGTTAACCCCGACTGAAGGTTTAAACAATAATAATTTTCCAAAACAGTTATTAAAAAGTAAAAAAAAATTAAATATTACTACCAAAAATTATTTTAATACAGTAATTCCAACTTGAAACGTCAAATTTCATATGAATTGAACTCGCAATTCGCAAATTACATCTGACAGACAACTCTCTCCTTCAACAGAAACCCCAGTATGGTTTGCAAATCACAAAAATCCCAGTAATTTATCGTTTCCAAGTGAAACTAAAAATTTGCATAGTTATACTAAATAAGAATATATAATATGCACTCAAAAATACACGTAACCTACTGTAAACAAACAAAACATTGCCTAATTGAGAGCGGTCGCTTTGTTTGTAAGCGAACCTCTATACAAATATCCCTACGTAACCGAATGAAACTGCATTATATCCTGACATAATTTTTTAATTTTTTTCTATGCAAACGCTCGAACTAAAAAAAAAGGACATTTTTCATTTCTAATACCCAAATTAAAATATCAAATCAAAACATCTTTTGTAATACAATAAATTCCAAATAAAAATTTTACCATTGTCATTGAACTGGAAGAAAGAAAGAAATAAAAATCGGCCTACCTATAAAAATAAAATTAAATGAATCTATAAAACAAAGAACCAATATGAAAACTTTCTACGCAAATTTCTGTAATTCGAAAAAAAAAATATAATATCCAAATTTCATAAAATATTTGTACCGCCGCAATTTTAGACCTATAATTAATAAATTCAATGTTATGCGCGGAAAGAACAATTTAGAATTTAATGCATAACATTTGTGCTTATTAAAGAAAAATCCTATGATTATTTATGTTAAACCAATTAAAATTTTGTTAAATAACTAAGAATTTACTACTCAATAGACAGATACCGTAGTAACGGTTAATCTCCGAACAATATTTAACGATAGGCCTACAAGAAATCCTTCAGTACAATACAATAGCCATTTTACCAAATATGTCGGAATTGTCGTGAAATGAACGAAAGGAACGGAGAGGAAAAAAAAATAGATAATCAGCCTTCTTACCAAATTTTATGAGTATATAAATATATATAATTATATATATAACTAATATATACGTATAAGTTAATAAGTAAGTATATAATTAATGAGTATATAAAAAAAATAAAAAATAAAACATAGAAAATTTCACAACACAATTTATCTGTTTCAGTTAAACGAATTCTGCTTATTTTGAAATTTAACACAATCCTATACGGCCAAATCTGACAAATTTAATATGTTTAAGATTATTTTTCGATTGTCCCTTAAAATGTAACGTAATCCTATTTTAGCGCGAAGCGAGCGAAGCAAAAAGCCCGTAAACCTATATAAACAATCAAATAATCCTATTATTATATACAAGCAATCGAAATATAATCAAAAATCTACCAATGAAGCCCAGAAAATTTTACATGTTCATGAAATGTTTTACAATCGGTACAAATTTTCGCTGAAACATTTTGACAGGACCGTATAAAATTTATTTATTTATCATTATTCTGATCACAATTATCACTAATTCCAAAAGTTCAAACACAAAAAGTAAACAAAGGTAAGCTGAACAGGCATAACAGTGGAAGAGACGAAAAAAAGAAAAATTGAGTCCTCAGGCAGCACGATAATTTTCAAAACTATGTCCTCTCCGACCTAATGAACGAAATTTAACGTAATAATGACTCGCAATATTGAGTCGGACAAGTTTTTCTACCGACTCTGTAACGACTAAAATAAGTGTTGAGTCTAGACTCGATCTCAAACAACAAATTTTGACGCGCAAAAAATTTGAAGCGACGTGACTCAGAATAATTTGGAAAACAATGGGCGCCATTTTGAAATTACATTTATAATGAATTTTAAGGAATGAAAATCGAAATTTGCCTGCAAACGGGGTAAACTTTGCATTTACATATTTTAATAATCGAAATAAAATATTCATTAACGCTATTGGCTATTTTACCGGGTCGGCAGAATTTTAATCGAAATAATAGCACGTGGGTAAGCCTCATACAAAATATGATGTAAGACCGCCGCTAGCCACCAAATATAGTGCTCACCCTTTATTATTTTATCTTTCTCTTCATTATTTTCTCTACTATCGGCTCTTTATTTCATTTATCGTTTGCTTTCTCTACACTCTTTTTCGCCGTACCGTATAGAGATTCTGGTAGCCACGCCGAGCCAAGACTACGAAAGTCCGTTACAAAACAAAGGGGGAGTTTATTAACACTCTTTTAACACTTTTTATTATTTATTTAACTCCGAAATTGGTTTAAGTAATTTAGGCGGATGCGAGTACGGAATTTCTATTATAATAATTTACGTCGGAGAGGGGCACAAACAATTAATTAAATTTTACGTTACATGACGCTAACCTCACGCTTAACGCGCCTGCCTAAAGACTCACTCCCTTGTGGGGGTAGTCTGCTCTGTGGGCCTCTGTTCAGGATTGCCAACTCTACCCATTTTAAACAATTTAAATCTAACAAACATACTTTTTTCGTAATTTCATAATTATTAGTAATTGATTTGCATTAAACATTATCTTAATTAACAAAAATTAATATTCTTAACTAGGCATTACTACACCTGAGTCGTTCCCCGAAGCAGGCGAATCAATTAATGCTAAGGGGGGAACGCGGTCAGACAATGCACAAGTAGGATTAACGACTGACGGAGTAGGATTAACTACTGAAGGAGTAGGTTTAACTATTGGCAGAGTACGACTAACAATTGGTGGAGCAGGATCATTTACTGGTTAGAGGGGGTCCTAATGTAAAAAGATTATACATGTTAATGTTAGAAGATCGTCATATTTCTTCATGCCCTTTTGATTAAAATGAATCCCATACAAGCCAAAGTATTACCCGCTAGTAGGATGGGCGCAAAAGGAAATAGTGCAATTGCAATGTCGCAAATGTTGATCAATGTTGCAAGCCCTCCCCTCCCATTTGTTGCAAGCCCCCTCCCCCTTGTTGCAAGACCCCCTCCCCACCCCTTGTTGCAAGGCTCCTTACCCTCCTCCACCCCCTTGTTGCAAGCGGGGGAATCAACCTAACCTAAGAGAGAGAGAGAGGAGATAGACCATCCTTCGCCTGGATCTGCCAGACGCATAATAAAGTTCTTGATCTTTGCACTTGGCGTAGAAGGTCCTAATCCGCCAATTGGCTTAATCCGCCAGTTGGTTTAGAAGGCTTAATCTGGCTTAGAAGGCGTAAATGGCTTGTTCAGGCGTACATTATTAGGGTTGAGTTGCCAGATTGCGCTAGTTATTTAATTAGAGCATATATTCTTGACAGTTGGCTTACAAGACTTAAGCAGCCAGTCGGCTGTACCAAATGGCTGATTACACCTTCTAAGCCGACTGGCTGCTTAAAACTCTAAGCCAACTGTCAAGAATATATGCTCTAATTAATAAATAGCACAATCTGGCAACTCAACCCTAATAATGTACACCTGAACAAACCATTTGCGCCTTCTAAGCCAAATTAAGTCTTCTAAACCAACTGGCGGATTAAGCGACTGGCGGATACATATATATATATATATATATATATATATATATATATATATATATATATATATATGTGTATATATATATATATACAGAGTATCCCAAAAAAATTTCACACATCATATTAACATATATATCAATAAGCAAAATAGGCGGATAGTAAATAGATAGCAAATAGGCTTCTTTAATGTTTAAATGTTCGAAATATCAGCCAGCAGCGTCAATACCTTCATGATTGTGCTGCTTACTTTAATGTTTTAAATGTTCAAAATGTCCGCCACTAGCATCAATACATTCTTGACAACGGCGCGCAACAGATCGGCATACTGTTCGGATTGTTCGGAGTGGAATGTTGGCACAGGTTATTTCAATTTCGTGTCTGAAGGCCTGTAGTGTCCTTGGTTTTTCAGCATACACAGTGTTCTTCAGAGTGCTCCACAAGTAAAAGTCTAAGGGTGTTAAGTCAGGAGATCGTGGTGGATACTCCGTACATCCCTACGTCCTATCCATCTTCTAGGAAAACAAACATTGAGAAAATTTCTAACGTCATTGTGGTAATGTGGTGGCGCGCCATCCTATTGAAAGTAACACTCTTCTTCCAAAAAAAAGAGCTCTGATTGAAGGTAAATGTTGTCTTGCAGCATTGATAAGTAAGCAGCACCTGTGACAGTGTCCTCAAAGAAAACTGGCCCTATCAGTCCTCTGGAAGACAGACCACACCACACTGACACTCCTGGTTGATTAAGTGCTTTCTTCTGTTACGTTTGGATTTTCGGTGGCCCAGTACACACAGTTGTGTCGATTGATAGTACCAGTAAGTTTAAAAGTGGATTCATCGGCCCAAACAATGAAATCAGGAAAAGATTGTTTTTCATCACATATGTGCAAAAACCACTCACAAAATTCTTTTCGACGATCTGGATCGTCCTCATTCATTGCATGGAGCAGTCTAGGTATATACGGGTTCCACTTTTCACGTCGCAAAATGCGATGAACGCTGCATTTAGAAACACCAGTCTCACGAGAACATTGCCTTGTAGACTTATTTGGAGAGTTTGTGAAGGCCTGTAACACGGTCTCAACACTTTCACTGTCAGTTGAAGTGCGACGTCACGTAATCTTGTAATTGTTACCCGTGATGGTCGTAATGTTCCAAACTCATTTCTCCAATGTCTCTGTACCTCAGTCACATTCTCCGTCTTCCAGTAGTGCTTCAGAATCCACTTACGTTGGACAAACGATAACTGCAATGCCGCCATTTCCTGTAACAAGGGATACTACTGTTATTTAAGTCCAATACACCATTACTATACTACTATACTACTATTACTAAGTACTATAAATATACTAATACATCAGCGCATATTACTATCATCTAAAGTGTGCATGTTGATATATATATATATATATATATATATATATATATATATATATATATATATATATGTTAGTATGATGTGTAAACACTTTATTGAGACACCCGGTATATATATATATATATATATATATATATATATATATATATAATTAAATGATATCATTTATGTATACAACCAAAAGAACTAAATAAAACACCACGACACCATTCAGTTTATTTAGAAGAATTATTGGAAATAATTTCACGAAATATCTAGAAAATAAATATACAATCAAAATAGTTAATTCTCTACACAGTTTATGCGAGGAATATATGCAATAAAAATAATAATAGTATAAGAAATACGAACGAAGTATATATATATGTACAATCAAAAAAATAATAATATAAGAAATACAAAAGTTGAACAAAGAATATATATATAATAAAAAAATAAAATAAAAAATAATAACAAGAAATACAGTTTTAAACGATGGAATATAATCATCACAATAATAGTACAGGAGAAATCTATATGTACACATTTATATTAAATAATTAAATATATAGAAAATAAATATACTGCAAAACCCTCAAAATACATACACTTTATGTTCTACTGCGCTTAACTAAAACACTAAACTCGCGTGTGATCGAGTCTACAGTTACATCACTGTTGCTTTGCACTATGCAATAAAAACGATTTAATATTATTTCACCGCTCAAGTTATAGGGATGCCTATACTCGAAGTAAAGGGCCTTCATTTCGTTCAAAACTAATTTTGTGCCCACTTTACATTCGGTTGGCAAGTTATCTTTAAATACGGCCAGAATACAATCAAAAGCACGCACAAGTAGGTCATCGTTAGCCACAACATCATTATTAAATACAAGTTTATAAACACTCCTTTCCAGTCGACGGTTTATTCTTACCGATCTGAGCTTTGCAATCGTGAACTCTTCTTCACAATTCATAGCGGCACTTGAAATAATCTTGTAAGTCGTAACGACAGCTGCTCATTATATAAAGAAATAGTTCTTCAGGGTGAAAGGGTGTAGGTGAGCATCCCTCTACCGCTCAAGTCCTTTGTACCAAAGTTCATGATATTTCGAAGAGTAAACCTTTTAAATAAGCATCCACCTCTAGACCATTCTCACCTTGTTCAGTCCTACACTCGGTAAACCCGTCGAGCAGAGCGGTGTATGCGTATTCAAGAACCGTATCAAAATAAAGCATATCCGTAACACGCGCATCTAATATAGGCTTCAGCTTGCGGAAAATGACGCTTTCAAACATTTTGTCGAGGATGAAACGGTTTCGCGTAGGGACAAGAACGTTATTATCAGAAGCATTCTTCCACATCAACCTTATATCAATGTATTGCTGATCGTTATTTATGCACAAAGTACCAACAATAGCATATGAGGGGGTATCACTAATCTGTTCTCTTCTTGTACCTACACCTTCAGGTAATTTATAACGATCTTCGCTCCACTTCTCAACTATCACAAAGACTATTCATCTCCTCAGCACTTAAATAAACAACATTCCGTTTACTAGAGTTTGTGTACAAGTCGTTTCAAGTAGATAGTTAATGGCACCGGTTTTACGCCTGAACACGCGCAATGAGTTCGTCACGGACACATCGTACACGGCATTGAGAATGCTGCTCAAAGGAAGCTCCATCGTATTCTATTGTGAGGAGTGTAAGTCCGACCGGTTGAAGCTCTGAGATGACTATGAGCCACAGGTGGGCGGATCGACTGGACGGGAGATGTAGAGGAGTAAGTCACACCATAAGCTGATGAATCGTGTGTGGCGTTATTCCAACGTGAAAGAATCATGTGAATACTTGTATCCCATTATACTGGGTAGATGTTTTCAGAAATTTTCCGATACATGAAGCAATATCGGTTTTAATGTTTTATCACTCCCCAGATTGCGCACTAGACATTTTCGTTCACTTCAATGAACTAAACACTTTTTATTCACACTCTGGCGCACTATTTGAGAGAAACATGTTCCCATATTTTTCCTTTTTGCTTAGCAGACAATACTCGTCTCTAAATTCTATTGAAAACTCACGCAGGCCTTTAGCCACAACCTCACTACAAACCTCGTTATGATATGTATTAATGTAGTGGTAAAAATACTTCAGATTCTCCATTATGACAAGATTTACATTCTCGGCCGCAGGATACGAGTACTCGGTACGATGCAACATGACATAATACCGCTTGTCACACCACTCATCAACAAGACTCACTAACCATCACCGTTGCTTCTCTTCTGCACGTGTTGTTTCTTCCACTTCCCGGTATATGTAGGCTTTTATAAAGTTTAATCCTACAACATAGTGCAATACATCGCTTGCACCACGAAATCCTGCACTGCTCTCGCCAGAATAGCGGTAGAGTATTTGTACCTCTTGTTCCTCAAGCTTCGCACAGTTCAATGTAGCCTTAAAAGTATCAAAGGAGGGTGGAATAGGGAGTCTTTGAGTATCCACCACATCTTCACACTTTGATGAATACCACTCCATAAACGTCGAACACGCAATATTAAAGGTAGCCACTACTATTTTTCTTCTACGTGGGATTTCGTCAAATACACATCTGAGATCCAGAGCTTGAAGCGGTCAACTGAGCACGCAGAGTAGAGATCTGCCCAGGTAGTAGCAGGATTCACGTGACTATTGATCGATCATACATGGGGGTGGAGCTTAGAAATTTCTCCTGTGCATACGCACACACACAAACACACACATACACACACACACACACACACAGTGACCCAGAGCTGGGCACTTGCGGTTTTTTTTTGCGGTACTGCGGTACTGCGGTACTACCGTGTTGGTCGGTACCGCGGAAAGTACCGCGGGAAATTTGAATGCGGTAGCGGTACTGCTGTACTTTCAGCGATCCTTTGCGGTACTGCGTTATGCGGTACCGGTTTGGTAGTGCGGTAGTAGTACCGCAGTACCGCAGTACCGCAAAAAAACGCGCAAAAAAACGCAAGTGCCCAGTCTGTCACACACACACACACACACGCACGAACACAAAGTAGAAAGTGAACCGCTAATTGAACACGATTTATTTAAAAATATAACATCGAATTATTCAAGGTATATATTTACAAATACGTGTAATAACTAAAATAAACATATCGTTAACAAGTAAATATATATATATATATATATATATATATATATATATATATAAAATATATATATATATATAACAATCAAGGATTATGGTATCCAAAGGGTACAGTACCATAGGTACCAGGCACCTGGTAACGTTTCCTATAGGTGTTACGGCATACCTTCCTACCCCTAAGTTCCTTCACGCCACGTAGCGTCTGCGGTCGAAAATTGTGGGTCCCCACAGTCAGTTGGGGCGGCTGGTCGCCCTCATCTTCTAAGCACACTAGATACTTCAACGATTCAAAGTTAACGACCCCCTGATTCGCCTGGTTGAGTGTGATACCCTTAGCCTTCACGATATATTTCATATCCTCCCCCACCCTCACCCGTACCCCGTAAGGTTTTGGCCCTGTTGAGACAAAAGAGTCGGCGTATGCGATGTCTCCACACTCATCCTTGATCTCATCAGTCATCTCCGAGGAATTCAACAATAGGCGGCATGTATTCACCATCCCTCTCTGTGAATATCACACTATCTATATCGGTGTACAGAACCGTCCGACCAAGAGAATGCAATAGACCCGAAAGTTTGATGCGTGCGTAGGCCGTTGTGAAGTTGGCTACATGTATGTTTGTAACGCGCGATGTGTCTGTGGCCAATTCGGTAATGATGTACTTTATTATGTAAGTATTACCTACATTCACGATCTCCATGACCTCTTTATTGGGAGCGTTGGCATAATCCCAGACTACACTATAACTTTGGGCCAAATGAACGTTCCCCTTGCCTGTATTCTATGCAAATTTTCCACAAAGACTGTTTAGACACAATTTGCGAACGGTCAAGCTGTATCCCTTCACGGTCACGGTAACGCTGAATATATGTCGATTTTTCATCTTCAGTATGAACTCCTCGTGGATATCCTGATGCCTCTACCTTATCGTACAAAAAAGTGTTTATATATGGCGTGATAAGGTTGGGTAGCTTCTGAAACCTCCACAGGGCTTGTATATACGCCTCTGATCTTACGCTGGTTGGTTGTGTGATTACAAGCCTCATTGTTCTCCTCTGCGCACTTCACGCACAGAGGAAACATAAGCTTGTGGTCTATAACGACAGGTAAGATCGGCATCCATAAATCGCGAGGGGGGTAGCACATCTATGAGAGATCGACCGAAATAGTACTTGTTCAAATTTGTTGAGAACACCTCGATGGTGGGCAGGTCAGGTCCTCACCAGTTTTTCAGGCGCACCTACGGGGTACGGATTGTTCTTCATCACGTAGGGGTATAAAGAACAGAAGTCGTAGTAATGGAGTTTCACGTCCTCCGTAGACGAAAAGTATAGCTTGAAGGGATTTGTACGCCCTCCTAACAAGCTATCACCGCATTTGAGAGGATCCAGCACCATTGAATGCTTGATCGCGTTTACTTCTTCACGGTACTGTCCATCTGTTTCCATCTGTGCATCATACTCATGCTCCCACAAGACCTTGTGAGTGAACTGGGCACCTATAAGGTGATCGCGGGTGCGGGTCCATGAAAGACTGTCGGCAGGAGATATACCGTGGATATCTCCTACGATCCCGCACTCAGGACGTGGGCATCCGTGCCACCAGCAGCCGTTAAAGGAGTACACAATCTTCTCACCAGTGGCACGGTTTTCACTTAGACCATCAACCCAAAAAACACGACCATTAACCTTAATGGGCACTTCCCACGTGTTGTGGACATGCTTTATGTATACACCTGTCTGCTGCTGTATGTGTATGAGCCAGTAAATAGCTTTGTGCCCATAACTTCGGGGGTTGTTTCGGTGAATGACGGCTAAGGTGTCTTTAGGCATGAAATTGTTCTTGAACACCGTAAAGCACAATGAGGCGATGGTGGTTGCGACTTGCAACGGATCGCATTTGAAACGGTATATGTACATCCTTCTAAAGGCCTGGAAACATACTCTAAGCACGCACACATCATTCACGCAATAGCGCTCACATCAGCTATACTACAAGGATTAGATTCATTAAAACTGTTGTAGTAGCGGTCAAAATCTTCACGTTCACCTGTACTCATACTTTCATAGTTAAAGTTATGTTTGGGTAGAGGTAGTCCTACGTAATTTAAAGTTATGTTCGTGAGGAATGTGTAAGGGAAATATCGTTTTGAAACTTCGGAGGCTACGCCCATTACCTTGGGTAGCTTTGCTAATTTACAAGGTGTGAATAATAAAGTCTCTTTAAACTGTACATTACCTCTTACTTGCATCTGTATAAGCTTGTTTCCTCTTTTCAAGGGATCACCTGTAAATATCTCAGATGACTCATGCTGAAGCAGCTCCTTATAAAGGAAGTGTGTGTCAAATTTTGCACCGTTATGGGCAAGAATATACCCAGTCATTTTTTTTAACCTGTCCGCTAACTTGACAATATACGACACAAAGAGTCTCACGGGACTGTTTGTTCGTTTACCACATTTGTGACACTCATCACAATGACCTCCATGCACTCGTCACATATAGTCTGGCTTACAAGTAGATGTGGGATAACTTCTTTGGTTTCAGCAATCGTATATGTCGATATCGTAATACAGTATACAAGGGCTATTTTTAGGCTTAGCGACTTTCATATAACATACATGCTTTACTCCAACCGCCTTATATTTCTCATGGCATGTAGAATAGTGAATTTCATCGCATTTATGCTTGAAATTCACCCAATTATCCGTCATATGAAACATACCACATTCAGAGATTCTCATTTTCCTGCACGTGCCATTTGGCTTATGGAGATCAAAACAGTTATTATTGAAAAATGTGCGTCTGCTTACATCACAGTCCCTCTTCTCAGCTTCAACCGCACGACTTTCACATTTAGAACTTTTACACTGCGCACATACCATGTGGCATTCCTTACAATGTTTCACTATATCATCCGCAAACTCGAGACACCCCTTACATAAATCATGATGCCTTCCATATTTTCGACTTTTATCATAACTCGCGTAAAAAGCCCTTGTGTTGCGGATGGGGCGATACGTTGTCCCTAACAGCCCTAAAATAAGTAGGGGTCTTGTACGATCTCTCACACAGCTTTTAAAACATACACAGTTCTACGAAGATTATCCATTCCAAATACAACTATACGAACATTCATTTCCTGTTCTACCTTTCTCAAGCTCTTCAGGACCCATATTACTCAAACTCAAGTTTACAGTCTACAGCTAGTTTACGGGCACGCTCCACTACCGTAGGCAACCAAATTTTTGGAGCCCGTGTATTTAGCACAGTGAACATATGAGCTAAGACTACTGCTATAAAGCCGTAAGCATGAGCGGCGTTTATATGCCGCCTGTAATTAACCAATTAACCGGAGAATTGAAATTAAGAGTATAAGGTGTGGCACTATGACCCGCAACACGGAATACACGGTCAATATTTTCCATGAAGTTGTCAATATTGAAGGCTGTACTACTTTGAGAAGCCTGCATTATACGGTCCAAAATATACTCTATATCTACAGCTGCCAAGCGTCTGAATGGTATTACTACCCAAAAATCATCTACATCCCCGTCATCTGACCTGAACCCGTAGGACAGCCTCGTCTGACTTCACGTTCTTCGCAGTTCTGAAGGGCAAACTCCACAGTACGTTCAACTACACGCCACAGTCCGTGTTCAGCACCATTGCTACACATCTACCTAGGATCAACCCTGACTATATACCGATTTCTGGTCAGGGCTGGGGTGGGGGTGGCGGTGCGCACCAACTCGAATGTTATACCAACCTCTACAGCACGAGAAGCTGCTGCTGGTGTGGAGGATGTACCCGGAATTGAACAGGAATAAGGGGGTACATGTTTATTTGAGGAAGGTACTGGTGCGGGGTTTGTGTCGTAAGACGTAGAAGGTTGGGGCTCTATTACTGGGGGTCTAACAACCGGCGCAATCCTGGCACGCTTTATACATGACGTGGAGGGCTCTTCATCATGCCTCCGCTTTGAATTGTCGCGTGTTAAAGGTATCGCTGGTGTGGACTCGTTCGCCGGGATGGAGTCTGTGACAACACCTACACTGTTATCGAGGTCGTCTGTAATATCGATGATGGGGACATGATGCTGTGACTCATCGTCATTCACGGTTCTGTGGAAGAAAAGGAAAAACCAAGACTGTAGAATATAAGGAACACCACTTAAATTTTTATTATATTTTGTAAATGACCCCCTTAGGAGTGTGACTTGTTAGAGGTGGATTTTGTAGAAAATTTCAGGTTCACGAGCCCATTCACATGTATTATATCTGGCCTTACATGATGAGGTAAAACGGTGTTTATTCTTAAAATCATTAAAGAAAAGGGCGAGATGTTTTTAAAATTTGTCCATGGTTACATGGTGCTATTCGACGTATTAATCAGCGTTCAACGAGTACCACGATGATATTTTATTCCACAAAGGTGTATATGACATTAATTCGTCAAAGGGAAATGAACATACAGTCATTGTAATTGACGATCTCATATTTGTCGAGACATTTACAGTGTTCTTCCACCATCTTAACATTAGCGTGTTATCAATCAGAATTTACTTTTCAAAAATAGATACATGCGTGATGTGTCGTTAAATGCACAATATCTAGTCTTATTCGCGCAACGTAGAGATGTATAACAAATTGAGGTATTAGCCAATCAAATGTTCCCGAATCAGCGTAAGGAGTGTTTGAAAGTGTATAAAGAAGCTACACGTTTAGGGTGCTTCTAAGAACGAATATATTTCCAAACGAGCCTGAAACGGTATATATTCCAGAATGACAAAGAGGCTAAAGAAATACAATGAAATAATAAAAATCTATCATCGACTGCCCCGGCAATGCAACAGATGTTTGCTAAAAATATCGACCCCGACTTTTTAAAATGCATCTGTTTAATCTGTCTTAACGTTATAAATTGTAATGTATCAATGAAACCCCCTCAGAAGGCTCGCCTACGCCGTTACAAGAACATAATACGTACACTCTCTCGTAAAAGTCAAACTGTGGGGAAAAACTTATTATTGTAGAAAGAGGAGGGTCATTCTTCCCAATCATATTAGTGTAATGAAGAAAGTGGTAGTGATTCCACACGAGGTGTATGCTTCACTGCAAAGTTCAAAGAGTCCAGACACGGTTCTAGAACCCCGTAAAAGCAGGCTTAAAAGAATGGAAAGCGAATTGTTAGCCCTATTAAACAGTGAAAAAACACTGATAAGAAAAGAATCTTTTACCAAGAAGCTCTGCAGAAATTTCGTACGAAAATTATAAGAATCTGACAGAGATTCCCGTGGTTATTAGGCACAGCACAGCCAACGATGAGCAGTCTTTATAATCTATTGAATGAGGATCCCACCATACAGTGGACCGATACAGGTGAGATCATTGTGGAAGGAGCAAATGTCCCCAAAACAATGATAGGAAATCTGAACAGGTTAAATGACTTGGAACATGCATCGCACATGCCACAATTGAGAAGGCCATCACCCCGAGCGGGAGCACCTCTGAAGAGGAGAAAGAAGAAGCTAAACAACAACAACGGTCAACCCTATCCACGTGCCTCTAAAATACGCAAATGGTCAACATATTAAGGCGTTATTATGACATTTCTAGCACAGCCTCCTACGGAGGCGTAGATAGACTGTACAATAGGGTGTATCATGCTCATTGAAGCGCGAATTTCAAGATTGGCAGTATGTATTCCTATGTAAAATTAAATTTTAGGAGGGGTTTGTTTCCTTGAACTTTTGATAAAAATCACATTTAACTTTAAATTTCCACTTTTTCTTTTTCTGGTTATGTACAGAACAGCTGTGCAGGACATATACTGTCGTGGAAATGTAACAGATCGGTTTTTACCAAACGAAACCATTGTAACAGCTGTTATAGGCTACTAGAGTTTCACTGTGATAATTTTCTATGTTTCAGATACAAAGCTTGGTGAAGATTGTGTAGCCACCATGGCAAAGCAAGGACGAAAGACCAGAAAAAGTTCTGGTTCAAAGCTGAGTGATCTGATGGGTCCAGGCAAGCAGTTATTTCCCGCAGAAGTTCCAACCTGGAGAGCTGTGTTTCAGAGAGGAATCCTCCACCAGGAAGAGAAGCTGCTTCTGGATGATATGAAGAGAGCTCAGTACCCTCTGCAAGATTTGGCTAAGGAATTAGCATCACTGGTACTGGCACAGTGGCGCAAAAGCAATGCCAAATTCACTCCTCCTATGATCATTCAAGAGAGATCCATTGCCAGGAAGATTCTTGTCCGGTGGAATGAAATGATTGACCTAGTGAATGGCAGAGTGAAGGCTGCAAAGAGAGAAAAGAGAATAAATGAACTTGATACATTGTTTGACATAACCTGCAGAAATGATATCACTCTCTGTGGAACTGAAGCATCTGGCTGTTCTGGCTGTGCTGCTAGAGTTCATGTCAACTGTGACTGTCCTCTGCCTCAGAAGATTCCAAAGCTAGAGCTAGAGTGGCTCAATTACCAGAGGATCAAAACCTCAGAAGTTTCTGGCTTTCGGATGGTATCTGTTGATGTGAAGGAAACAGTGAAGCAGGTGAAGGCTGCTAAGAGGAAGGAGGGAGAAGAGAAGGAAACAGAGAAGAGAAACAGAAAAGAGCAAGAAGAAAAGGAGCTACTACTTAGAGCTGATGATGGTGATGATGATGAAGATGAGGTGACTTCCTTGCAAGAGTCTCCAGGCAGAGCAGCTCCTACTGCTGACACAGATTTTTCCAGTACTGCACCAGGCACAAGCTCCAGTGTCAACACTGACAAAGTCTCCACCTCTGCCAGGAGGAACTACATGGATATCTCAAGCATTGCTAGGGCTGCAGTCAGGTTGAAGGTGGCAAACACTCTGCAGCAGCCATTGCAACTGGTTTCTTGAAAGATCTCATCAAAACTGGCCATCTATCTGCTAATAAGGCATATCTAGCTGTTGACAGGATGAAGATGTGGAGGGGCAAGGAGTCTGTAATAGATGCCTCGGTGGAGGCCCTGGAGAAAAGGATAGAGGGAGAGGAGATCAAGAGAATTTTCTTTGATGGAAAACAAGATAAGAAGACAAAGATCATGAGGCACAATGAAGAAACTGGCCGTTTCCATCCTGATATTACAACTGAAGAGCACTATAGTGTTACCTGGGAACCTGAGGGGAAGTATCTCTTCCATTGTACACCAGAAGAACCTGAAGGAAATGAGAAACTCGCACTGAAGATAGCTCAGGCTCTATTTGAGTGGATTAGTTCTCATGGTGCTAAAGATTCTATTGTGGTCTTTGGTGATGACCCCACCAACACAAACACAGGACCTGATGGAGGAGCCATCACTCACCTGGAGAGACTGCTAGGTCACAAGTGTCACTGGCTGATATGCCAGTTGCATATTAATGAACTCAGCCTCAGGCACATGATCATCAAGCTTGATGGTCCCTACACGCACAAGTCTGGGTTCAGTGGCCCAATAGGACTCTTTGAGAAGATCAATGACATACCTGTCAACTTTAGCTTCAAGACTCTGCCAGGAGAAGAATATATAATTGAACTGCCAGAAGACATTGTACAGAACCTTAGCATTGATCAGAAGAACTGCTACCTACTGATCAAAGCTCTCGAGACAGAAGATTTGAGCAAGGAAGTTGCTGGTCTGAAGTGTGGCCCACTGAATAAGTCACGCTGGCTGACTACAGGTGAGGCTCTGTTGATGCTGTGGATGAGACAGTATGGTCTGAAGGGGGAGGTGTTGAAGAAGCTGGAGGTGCTGCTGAAGTTCTGCCTGGACTTCTACTTCAAGATGTATTTTGAGATCAACGTGAAGCACCACATGAGGTATGGACCTCACCATATTGTGACCGCTCTTGGACTGCTGAGAAGCCAAACCTCTGAAGTCGGGAACATAATCACTCATGTGATAGTTCGTGGAGCATATCATGCTCACAGTGAGAACCTCATTGCCTCTCTCCTGTGCAGTGAGGACGAGGAGGAGAGGGCATGGGGGGGTTGAGATGATCAAGAAGATCAGAGGTAAGTCTGATTATGGAGACATGAGTCTGAGAACTCATAGAAACCCTAAACTGAAATTTTATGCCACTTCTCCAATTACTCTGATTAATTGAGATAAGGAGAAACTGTATGAGCCACTTTCACTTGTAAGATGTCAAGATGAGAAGTTGAGGAGCTTCTCAGGTCTCTACTTGAAGTTGAGAACTTCTCAGTTCACACTCAAAGCTGTGAAAGAGCAGTCCAGGAAGTTTCAGCTGCAACTCATGCAGTGTATGGCAAGAGAGAAAAGATGGTTTTATTCGTGCTAGGATCGATCACAGAGAATTGTCGCCAGTTTTCAAGTCAAAGCAAGACATTATGAACATGTTTTAGCTCTCTACAAGACCTGCTACACAAATCAAGATGCTTTCAGAAGAAAAAATCTCAAAACATTCAGTTGACCAGCATATTATTACAAGCTGGGGTGGAGGAGGGACTTATACAAATATTAAAGAAGAATTGCAATTGCAGAAAAAAGGTTGAACGTCACAGCAGCTTGCGGAAAGGTGGGGGCAGCTGCCATCACACTCAGTGATGCCGAAAATGAAATAAATAAAAATTGGTGGAGGCGTTTCTAAAAAAAAAAAATGGAAGACCAAGAAAGAAGAAGAAGAAGATTCTGCCTGTTGAAGAGAACAGCTGCGAAATGTGTGGTGTATAGGAGACTAAAAATCATACAATTCCTTAGTTTTGGCCATTTTGGGTGATTTTGGTTATTTTAGGGGTTATGAACCACTTTGGCTGATCTTAAATGGGTCCAAGCCTGCCCCTAGAAATGCTTTAGGGTGTATGTGAACAATATGGAACATATGGAGGTCATTTGAGCTTACCAAGTCTTTGAAATTGGCCAAAAATCCCATTTTTCGACAAAAAAGTGCGATATTGAACACTTAAATGCGATTTTTCGCAAAAGCTGCAGAAGAGGAACCCCTCTTAAAATTCAATTTTACATAGGAATACATACTTCCAATCTTGCAATTCCAAGTTTTCCAATATTCGACCTGAGCATGATACACCCTACTCTACAGAAGTGTTTACAATGATGGAGTAAGGAAAAAAGATGTTGAGAGTTTTTTGCGGGAGCCGGACGCTTATACACTTCATAAGCCGGTGAGAAAAAGGTTTAAAACAGCCAAGACAACAGCTGCTTTGATTGACTCTCTTTGGCAAGGAGATTTAACAGACATGCAAAGATATTCAGTGCATAACGATAGTTACCGCTACATCCTATTCATAATAGATGTATTCGCTAGATATCTGTGGCTAATTTCTCTGAAATATAAATCGCCTGAAACTGTTGAAATAACCACAAAAACGTTGATGTTGAAAGAAAACAGGGTTCCTGGCTCTTTCTGTACGAATACGGGGAAAGAATTTATAGACTGACCTTTTCAGAACATGTTGACAGAGTTTAATATCAGCTACTACACTACCAATTCTATACATAAGGTCTCTTTAGCTGTAAGAGTTCAACGTACCATAAAGGAACGCATGCACCGCTATTTTACAAATAAAAACACATACATATATATAACATTCTGGAATCATTGGCCTCATCATACAACCACTCACACCATCGCACGATTGGGACAACACCTTACGAGACTTTAGAAAAAGGTACGCGCACAGAGCCTGATGTGAGAAGAGATGTTCATAGAACACCACACATCTGCATGTTTCAAAATCATTGATTATGTAAGGCTGTCGCGTTCGGGAAATAAATTCGCGAAGGGATTTAAGGAAGGTTGGACACGTGATATTTTTAAAGTTAGGGCTATGAGACCTAAAGGCGAGATAATGTATTACGTTCAAGATTTGAATGGGGAAGAAATCGCAGGTTTTAACCGCGAGGAGTTGCAGAAAGTGACATTTAATTTAGAAAAAAATGTTTAAAATTGAAAAAATTGTAGGAAGCAAAGGTTCAGAAAGAGAAAAATGTACCTGGTGAAATGGCTAGGGTGCCCAGAAAGCTTGAACACCTATATAAAAGCTGCTGCAAAAATGAATCTTAAATAGAATGCAACATGGCGCCCAACCATTTCTACGTCACACTACCTTCCTCTTCGTCTCTGTTTGTACATCCTAACAACACCCTAGCCAACTTTGTAGCAGAAATCCATGAGCCCATTGAATTGGGTCGTGATTCGTATGAGGTGGGATATGCGAAATTCAGTTGGACACCCTCTTTTTAAATATTGATTATAAAGAACCCGTTTTTCGGTTCTTAGAGACTTTAATTAGTGTGAAAAAGCCGGAGGAACTCGGGATGAAACCATACATATCGCCCGGACTGGGGATGCACAGTATTACAATACAGTAGTAACACTACGTCCGGGCCGTTATACTACGGCTGAGGATGTTGTGAGACTTAAACGTAAGTTTAAAAAAAGCTCAAATATTACGGCACATACTCTAATCCTAAAATCACAGACTTACAGAAATATTAAAGACAAAGGGCTGTTCAAAATTATAACCGATGGGCGTATCGATCAGATTTCCAAAGAGATACTTTTCACGAGGTAGAACATAACTTTTCCAGCCTAATGTATCAAATGAAATTGGAGAAATTGGTTGCTGGCAATACAGCCCCAGACATATGTTATATTTACAACAATATAGTGGAGCACCAGTTTGTTGGGGATACCCAGCCACGCCTGCTGCGCATTGCTCACATTCCCAATCATAGAGGGAAGAGCATGAGTTTTACATATGACATGCCCCATTATGTGACTGTCGCGACTAATCTAATAACCAATACCTCAATATATATATAGAACGATTGAGGGAAAAAATTTCCCATTCGGTGGGGAGCTTAACAGTGAAGCTGCACTTCGATGCACTGAGTTATAATGGACAGAAGCCTTTCACAGTCTATCGACGTGTGAGATACCAGCGTGGTAGTGGACTTGGATCCATTTTTTCAACCATACTACGTTGTAAATCGGAGCTGTCCATCTTTGACATGCCCCCAACTCAAGTTTCTATTGAGCACAGTGACTTTATTACAATAAGCTGTATGCACATATATGCTAAACTACGTATAGCCCATTCTGATGGAACGGACTTCGATGACAAATATGCTGCATTCTCCGAAACAAACTTTCTGCACTCCATATTCAGCCAGTGTGATGCATATTTAAATTAGGTCAACATATCGGCAGGAACAGGGTACTATCACCTACAAGCATATCTGGAAAATGTGCTGAACTTTTCCAAAGACTGGAAGGATACTTTTTTAAGTGCCGAGGGCTATTATCAAGCTAAACACGAAAGTAGTATAAAGGACAAATTTACACATTCTAAAAAGATATACGACTGTTTTCGACGCCTGCATACAGACTTCACATTCCAGGAGAAGTTGCTTGTGAATTGGGTGGATATGAAAATAAAGCTCACCCGCACGAGTCCTGAGATCTGTTTAAATCTTGGTGCTGATCAAGAAGAGGGTGCAAAGCCCTTTGTGATTCAAATTATGGAAACATACCTACGTGTACACTGTGTGAAATTAAGTTCGCCTAAACAAATAGAAATTGAGAAAAATTTACTACATGCCACAGTAAAATACCCAATTAACAAAGTACAGATCAAACTATACACAGTACCAGCAGGGTTGGCATCGAAACAAATAGAAAACATCGCCCTGGGAGTTCTACTTAAAAGGATATTAATTGGAATGCAGGACCACGCTTCGGTGAATGGAAATATAAAAAGAATGCCTTTAAATTCGAGAATTTCGGCCTTAAAAATATAAATCTATACGTCAATGGCGTTGCGTTGGGCGGGCTATGGATATGGATTATTCATCAGACGCTGTGTTCCCGCTTTGCGCTAGAGCATATAGTAATCTGGCCCATATTGCAGGTGCTTGTGATCTCGGGATTGGGGTAACGCAGAAAGGATTCATCGATCAATTTAACCTTTATCCGTTTGATATCACATCTGACTTATCTGCTAGTGTAAATACACACTTAAGTCCACAACAGAGTGGAAACATCTCAGTCAGATTGGAATTCGCCAAGCCGATAGACGCTCCTATTAGTTTACTAGTATATCTCGAGTCACACGCCCTAATAGAAGTTGACAGATTTAGGAGCGTTGTCACTGACTTTTAAAGTGGACGCGAATACATTTCAGAGAGTATTGAATGGTGACCGAATCACGCGCTCCAAATTTATCGAGAGAATGCGGTAGTCTTATTGTGAACACGGATGTTATTGGTGGTGAAGGGATTCATTGGTTTGCAATCTATTTTAAAGATAGGGACCGCATGTACTATTTTAATTCACTCGGCACTGAACCCTGGTGTGACCCTGTTATTGTAAAATTTCTCGAGCAGTTGCATATCCCCGAAAATGTATGGAATGCATACCGACTACAAGGATATTTTAGTAATGCTTACGGGATGTACTGCCTTTCATTTCTCATGAATATGTCACGTGGTAAGGAATTTATAAATTTTTAAAAAATTATTCGACCCATCACACTCGACGAAAGGACGAAATGGTATGCAGACAGATAAAAAACCGTTTTCCAATTGTGCACTGTCGTTGTATAGTATGATGTTTTGATCGTATATATAAAATGAATAATTGCATCAATATTGCCTCCAATAATATTAGTTTGTGTAATGTGTAATCTGTAGCTTATTTAAAATGTAATGGAAACTAATTTAAGATGATTATAAAATTTTTACTATTTTCTAAAACATGATTTCTATCATTTAATAAACTGATGAAAATACATTGCGTCTTCTTCTTACCCGAAACACACGAAAAATAAAAAAAGCTCTTACTTGAAACATAAGAAAAGAAAAAGCTTACATTATTTCGTTAATGATGTTGCATTCGCTGGGTTACTGCGCGGTAAAACTTCTACCTCCGTATTCAGGTCCACCACATGCGTTTCTTGAAAATTACACGAAAGAGTTACAATGTAAAATATCAAATGTCTTCGAACCGCTCAGAGAAGTTTGTGACCCTTTAAGGGAAAATGCCGAATAACATTTCAAATGAATTTATTATGGAATTTATAAAATTATTTTAATACTTGCAGAGGAGTTTTGATTGTTATAAGTTTAAAAAAATCAACGATTTTTGATGAATAGAAATATCAAAACAGGACTTTACCATAATATTAATTACTATTGCAAAGTAATCTATAATTATAAATTGCGAATACCTGCTATTTTAATGAGGTATTTTACTATAAAATGTAATAAGATGAAAATAAATTGCTAAATCCCTCCATATTTATATGATGAAATAATCGAAACAGAACAGTGCTGAAGAGCTTTCTCCTAATGACATCCTCAGGAACACTAAAATATATAACAAGTTCGCGAATAAATATATTGGCTACGAAAAAATAAAATTACAGGCACATAAATTTTTATACTTGCATTTCAACTGCAATCCTTGTGCCGGATCGTGAGGAGCGTCATTGCAAATACCATCAACGGTTTGCGTTGGAAATAATCTATCCCGATCGGTTGCGTTAAAAAGATTAATTGTAGACACCGCGGCTGTGTTTCCATCTTCATATAAAGCCGGTAAACTGTAAAGATCCGACTGACCCATGACGGAAGGAATGTGTTTGTTTATTCACTGGTGAAAATAACTGCTGTGAGTTCCAGCTGAAAAAACTAATTTTATAGGCATGATCCCGAAGCACTACCCCCAAAAGATTAATAGGCAGTTCGTAAGTTTTCCGATTAGCTGTTAATGTAACTTGGCAGGCTATGATAAATTTGTGTACCAATCAGCTGCTGTAATACCGCTATAACGGAAACACGCATTGGACAATGAAGTCCTCATCGGTCACCTTCACGAATAATGAAGGTGTGTCATTATCAAATTCGGTTTATTCTCGCCACAGATTTAATTTCAATGTTCTCATCTCAAGGTGAATGAGTGAATTGCTCACTCGCACGCTCTGTCACGGTGCCTTCAAGTATTTTGCATTATTATATATTTGCAAGCATACTACTCTCAACTTGACCTTCAACTTTCCCCATTTTAGACACGGATTAGATTAGGTAAAGTTACATTGTTTATGGAATCCTAACCATGGTTCGCTACATCATCTGAATACGTTTCCCCGTTCAACTACTACTACCAAGCGTTCAATAATATATAAACTGAAATGTTTTGGAATAACAGGAAAAGTAGGGCAATGGATATATAATTTCTTTAGTGAGCTGCGGCAAGTCGTTACAGTACAAGGAATATCTTCATCAGAATCAGAGGCCTCAGCTCAGTACCACAGGAAACAGTATTACCGCCATTACTCTTCATAATCATGCTAACTGACATAGATGAGGACGTTATCAGAGCCAGCACAGTAATATCCTTTGCCGATGACACAAAGATCAGTAGAAAAACAACAAACTTAGAGGATATAGGATCTCTACAAACCGACATGAACAGAATCTATAAATGGACGGAAGACAACAATATGAAGTTTAACACTGAGAAATTTCAGCTGTTACGGTACGGAAAAAGGGAGGACCTAAAATCCATGGAATACAAAAGAAGATTAGACGCCTGACACAGAATAATCACCGATGAGCTGAGTGTACCTGGCTATGTGAGGTGGAGAGGACAAAAAGCCAACAAACTACTTCACCAGGTCAACTCGAGAGGAGGGCGACAAGCTTGACCTTCGTGAAATGAGGAATCATCGAACGGAACACTTGAAAGGTTGAAAGATATATATATATATATATATATATATATATATATATATATATATATATATATGCAGAAAAGATGGGCCAAGGCAGAACGCGTGCAAAAGTGCCCACCCTCATAGAAAAAGAGAAGTCGAAATGAACGTCCAGAAAAATGATGCTTTTTTCTTTTAATTTTAAAAAATTGTGTAATGTTTAAGGTGTCTGTGTAATGTATATATATATATATATATATATATATTAGAAGAGAGAGAGAGAGAGGGAGAGATTTATATTTATACTACATTGTTTAAAGTGTGTATTTCTTATGTTGAGACGAGAGAGAAAGGAGAGAGAGGATGCGGGTGGTCAGTTAGAATGTAGGGCATCTGCGTTCCGATGTGACCGTTTCTTTGGATTTCGATTGCCTTAGGCAATTCACCTCTCTCTCTTGTGCATTTTTACGCGTATCTGCCCCGTTCTCGTTCAAAATAATAATGCGAAAAATAAATATTATTCGCATAGAATATTTACAATGTTTATTGTCAATTTTAATATACTGTAAAGAATGATTCTTAAGAGGAACGAAAATTTTTTTTACGAAATTGAGAAGTAAATGGACACTTTCGGGTTACAAGCGGTTTGACAAAAGTAAATAGATACTTTCGATCTACAAGAGGATTGACAAAAGTAAATAGACACATTCGGATTCCATGTTAAGCTGTAGGTCTAAGCTTTAGAGTGAAACATTGTATTGACATGTGCTTTTATATGGTAAAGGAAACCGTTCTAAAGTACAAGATGTCAAGTAGCAATGTATTTGAACCACCTTAGACCTACAGTTTAACATGGAATCCGAAACATGGTACGGAATCCATCACTAATTTTTTTTATTTTATTCGTGTTGGAAAATAGTACACGTATCTTTTGAACAAATTTAGTTGGTGTTTAATATATATATATATATATATATATATATATATATATATATATATATATTATCTGACAACCCTCCATATATAAATAAATAAAATAAATAGTGGTATCTGGCAACTCCTGACCCTCTATATAACAGCTGTTGGTCCCCTGAACTCGCATAATGCGTCTGGCGATGCCAGGCAATGGATGGTCTCCCTCTATCTCCTTCTTAGGTTGAGTCTTACCTTCTTAGATTAGTATACCTCTTTTGGGGTGAGGCCGCCCCATCTTCTCCCCCAAGGACTCTCCTCCTCCTTCCTCTCTCTTAGGTTAGGTCAGTGGTTCTGAATCTCTTGATCGCGGCACAATTTTGAGGCGAAAAATATTGCGCGGAACGGTACTTAAAATATATATAGAAAAATACTAGTACAAGATGTAAAATAATATTTTAAAATCCCTATAACTAACTTTCCTTTAACTTACCTTATTTAATTATTCACTATTAATAATTAGATACTTGAGCTTGGTATTTTTTTGTTATTTCATCAATATTCGGGCGTATGTATGATAGGCAAATTCTCATATCATCTTCAACGCAGCGAAGTCTTTCTCTTTTTTTACATTTAATGGTTGTAAGTGATGAAAATCCCAATTCACAGAGATATGAAGTAGAAAACTGCATCAAAACAGCTAAAGCTTTTTTTGAAATTTCAAGATATTCATTCATAATGGAAATCCAGAAAGTATCTAGAGGAGATTCTGCATGTTTGATCTTCAGACTACGATCAGTTGAAATGGATGCCAACTCTTCTTGTTCAGATATTTTCAAATCAAAATTAGTGGAAATGAGAATGAATGGGTTCCTGATCTAAATCATATTTTTCTGTATTTAATGATGGAAAATATCGTTGCATATTGCCTTCCAACGTTGTTAAAGATCAACTATGAGAGGAATTATTTCTTTGGAATGAGTTTGAGAAATCAGAGGAAACATTTCACAATTACCATTTTTAATTGCATTTTTCCAAATGACTATTTTTTTCTGAAACTCTTAACTTATCAGTAGACGTAAGAATGTTTTAATTTTTCCCCTGCATACTGGTGCTCAGACTATTAAACTGTTTGAAAATCTCTGCTCAATATGCCAGTTTGGTGCACCAAATCTCACAACTAAGATATTCACAAAATTTTTTGTTTCCTTCTTCAAAAAAAGTTATCAGCTCTTTTTTCAGCTCATATACGCGACATAAAACCTTCCCTCTTGACAACCATCGAACTTCAGTATGTAAAATTAAACGATCGTATTGTGCATCCATATTTTTGCAAAGGTTTTCGAACAGTCGTGTTTTTAATGGCCTCATTTTCACGAAATTAACCATTTCGACAACTTGATCTAGTACATTTTTTAACTCAATTCCTAATGTCTTTGAAACAAGTACTTCCCAATGTAAAAAACAATGAGTGAATATGGCATTTGGATTTTCCTTTTTTGCAAGTGTAGTGAATCCTTTGATTGACCCGATCATGGATGGAGCCCCATCCATACAAATACCAACACATGACTTCCAGGACAATTTCCATTTTGCTAAAGAGCCAGTCAAAGTGTCAAAGATGTCTCAACCTCTTGCCACAAAAGAATTGATTAACTATATTATTTTCGTCAATAAAACGAATAAATGCCAAATGTGTGTTCAGCCACTAATATCAGTTGATTTGTCAACTTGCAAAGCAAAATCTGAATTTTGAAGTTTATTACATTCGTTTTCTTCTATGTCAGCTGATAAATCTTTTATCCTGCTATGAACAGTATCATTAGAAACAGGAATCTTCATAATTTCTTTTTCTGCTTCGCTACCAAACATTCTCTTAACAATTTTACCCCACACAGGTATAATAAGTGACTCCGCTATAGTATGTGGCTTCATTTCTTCGCAATAGCTTCTAAGATTTCGTAAGAAGCTATTTGAGCTTTATCAGACAATTTTATGATTTTTCAAAATTAATTGCTTGTTTTGATTGCTGGCATAATAATCTTTTGAAATAGTTCAAGTCTTTTCCCTGATCATTTGGATGTTTAGATGTGAAATGTCTTTTTAATTTGCTAGGAACCATACTTTCATTCGCCAGTTTTTCACCACACACACACATAATGTGAGAGTACAATTTTCATTTCCATACCAAGAAAAACCGAAACTCAAATAACTCTCATCATAATGGCAATGAACAGTTTTGGAAATCTTCCTCAATTATTTATCTGGGTGTTTTTCAAAGCGTTATTTTCGTTATCATTGTTTTCACAACCATCATTGCTGCGTTTTCTTATAATAAATTTATCCATTTCGAGGGTGCTGCAATTATATCATTGAATAGATTTAGAATAACACTGCAAAAAAATGTGTGTGAAAATGTGTGTAAAATGTGTGTAAAAAATGTGTGTGCATCCTTGTCTGTGAATATGTTAACAACCGAGGAAAGAATATTTTTAGCTGAGTATGTGTTCCGAGCAGGCGATAAGTATACAGATGCTGTGAAACAAAAATTTCGTGAGAAGTTTCCGGATTCGTTGTTCTACATCGTAATACTGTACGCAATTTAATCCGTAAATTTCGGATAACCGGTTCGGTGGCAGATGCAGTTAGAAATGGTAGACCTACTGTTTTATCGGAGGAAAAGCTTTTGGACATTTCTGATAAGATGTTGAAAAGCCCCTCTAAATCAATAAGAAAATTGGCTCAGGAGACTAACGTCGCTGTAGGTACTGCGCACAAAGCTGTAAGACAAGAACTGAAATTATTTCCATACAAAATGTCGGCCGTGCAAGTGGTAAAAGCGACTGATCACGAGAAGAGAGTGTATTATTGTGAGTGGTTTCAAAATTTCATCAGAGATAAAAGAATCGATGTGCTGGATGAAACCTTTTACACAGACGAGGTGTGGTTCCATCTGTCAGGCTACATAAACTCACAAAACAGTTGTTTGTGGAATTCAGAAAATCCTCGCTATTCATGAAACACCGTTGCACGACCATAAAATCGGCGTTTGGGTTGCAATATCAAGAAAGCGAATTGTCGGTCCCATTTTCTTTGAGAACACGATAAATGCTGAACGATACTGTTCAGAAATTCTGTATCCATTTATTGGACAGCTAAACGAAATGGAAATACTGAATGCATACTTCAGCAAGATGGTGCCACGGCACACACTGCTCACCTTTCGATGGAGCTACTGCATGATGTGTTTGGGGAACGCATAATTACAAGGGGGCTTTGGCCTCCACGATCCCCAGACTTTACGCCGCCCGACTATTTCTTGTGGGGCAGCAAAAGGTGTTGTTTATAAAGACCGCCTGAAGACAATTCAGAACTTAAAACCCGCAATATCCACTTGCATTGCTTCAATGTCAACCAACACTTTAAAAAAAAGTGTTTGACAACAAGTGTAGACGAGTTGCTCTGTGCCTGCAAAATGGTTGAAAACACTTTCAACACTTGCTGTAAAATCAAAAGGTTACGTAATAAAATCACTAAATCATGGTTGAATGAAAACATTGTAGTTTTTCAATTTCCTATGCGTTTAAATAGCATTGTGGAGAGACTTTTCGAACGCACTGTATAATAATAAATAATTTTAAATATATGTACGCTATATATATAATGATTATAATCATATCCTAAAAAGTAATTATAAACCTAATAGTTGGGGGTTATACAAAATAATCCGTAACAGCAAATTACTATTCTGTTTTTATGCAGTTTAATAGGTAACTGGCAACTAGATTTACCAACGTTTTCGGACGTTCTCATGAAATCACGTGACATCCACCGGGTTTTAATAATTATCTTTTAAATCCTTAAAAAATTACTTTAATTTTATATATAAACACACAGAAATACCTTTAATTATAATACGAAAATTATATTTTTCATATTTAATTATGTTTTTTATTATTATTATTTCATCAGCATCATTTTCTGTAATATAATAATCAAAATTATTTTTGCAGTTTATTAAAGTTCCCCAGAAATGGTTTTTTTTTTTGGTAGTTGAAACGTTTTCTTTGGCTATTCAAAATGGGACTACTTGGAAATTTAGACCGAAACTTAGTTTGTTTTGGATGAGACTTTGGTTTGAGACTAAATATTTAGCCGAGACTAAATTTTCACATCAAAATACCAGTAGAAATATAATTGCCGTCACTGTTTCGCAGCACACCTTAGAAGGCTTCGCGGCACACCGGTTCAGAACCACTGGGTTATGTATACCTCTTTTGGGGGGATGAGGCCTTCTATCCCTCCTTGTTGCAAAACCCACTCCCCTTTGCAACATTCCTCTCCCCTTTACAACATTCCTCCTCCCTTTGCAACATTCCCCTCCCCCTATTGCATAACCCCCTTTACAACAACCCCTCACCCTTTGCACCAGTGAACAACATTTGCAACATTGCAATTGCAACTGCACTCTACCCTTTTGCGCCCATACTACTCACGCTATCTAAAACATGTAGGCCGAAAAATGACAACATTTATTCCTTTACTGTTGCAAATGCGTTTTACTCTATTGTTTATGCTAATAGCTTTACTTACGATACAACCACCAGCATGCATTCTTGGAGAATTCCTACAACCATTCCCATATCAGTTTTTTTTTTCAAGACAGAGGATTGTACACTACAGGCAGTAGTGTATCATTTCAACTGTACAATTTAATTTATTTTTATCCATTAAATGCATATTTTGATGTAAACAAAATAATGTGCATGTATGAATGATTCCGATATAAAAGCTTACAGTTAAGACTTCCTTGTAATTTCTTTGCGAAAACTATAAATAAATTTACATAAAATACTCTATAACACCAAATAAATGAGTCCACGGGATATAATGCGCTTTGAAAGTCTCATCAGAGGTTAATTGATTAAACCATTTATTTAGTTCAGTAACTGGGACCATTCATTAAAACCAGTTGTTTCAAAACCAATTTAAAAAGACCACTTAGTCCCTAATAGGTAAGATACTCCTTTGCTAGTCAAGTACCTTTTGAAGAATTGTAGTCGTGTGGAAATTTATAAAAATTACAGGCTGTTAAAAATTATGGAATATTAAAATAATGCATTCTGTTACCCAAAGTTGCATGAACATTTACTGCATCCATTTAATTATAAAAAGCAGAAAAAGGTGATTTTGGGAATCACGTTCACATATCGAGTTTATCGAAAGGATCTTAAGGAATCATAAGAATTAAGAAATCGTAGAGAATGTATGAGCAATATATATATATATATATATATATATATATGAGAAACACACACACACACACACACACACACACTCTATAGTGGGATTTTCTTTATAAGAATTAAAATCATAATTTTTCGAATCTTACCTTATTTCATAACAAAGAAGGGGTAGAACATGAATTCTAATTATTAATTAAATTCTGAATGTGTCATTCTTACATTAAAAAATATATTTAATGGCATTTATAATGTAATGGCATTTATAATGCAATTAAATGTAACTTAACATTTTATGACATGCAACTAAATCATATTTTGTGACAACTAATAAGAAAAATAAAACGACACTTGAGGCTGCGTGTATGTTACTTTAATTCTTTTCCTCTTATTTGTTACTGTTTTAGCATGCGATATTTTGAATAGTTTATTTTGTTATAATATAATTCTATTACAATTTTATGTTTCACGTAAATTTTTTTGTTCTTCTTATCTTTACAACAGCGGTAGGGAAAAAATTGCACATGCATTATTTCTTCCAATGAAACGTATAATAATGGTAATAGATAATATCATCAGTGTTCTGCTGTAAAGAATACACTGGGCAACAAAAAAATTTTTTTCGTGTCCCAAGAATGAAAATACCTTATTCTTATAGTATTTTCTGTGCTGAATCCAAATAAGTTTGTAAAATTTCTCTATCAGGTGTGGTTTTTGTGTGACATGCAATTTAATTTTTAAAAACCCATATAGTTACATACTTATTAAAATATGATCGAAAAGACACCTGTAGTTTAAAAAGTAGCTTGTTTTGATTTTCTGCTGTGCTTTGCCTCAGGCATGTCTCTCTTAAGAGTCCAGCAATAGTCAGCCAGCATACTTGGGCTCCATTTGCCTTGGTAACGGTTTTCCATGGCAGAAATATCCTGATGAAAACGCTCACCATGTTCGTCGCTTACCGCACCCAGGTTTTCCGGAAAAAAGTCCAAGTGAGAGTCCAAGAAATGAACCTTTAATGACATATTGCACCCCATTGCTTGGTAAGACTTAAGAAGATCTCCTACTATTTCAGGATAGTTTTCGGCCTTGTGATTTCCCAAAAATTTGTGCAGACACTTTTGAAACTCTGCCACGCAGCTTTCTCAACTTCATTCAACTCTCCTTCAAATCTCTCATCTCTTAACAATTCTCTGATCTGAGGGCCTACAAAAATGCCTTCTTTAATCTTGGCATCACTGATCCGGGGAAACTTATTTCTCAAGTATGTGAATCCTGTTTGCGCTTTATCCATCGCTTTAACAAAGTTTTTCATAAGTCCAAGCTTGATATGCAAAGGAGGAAGGTACACTTTCTCAGGGTCAACAAATGAACTATTCACAACATTTTTCTTGCCTGGAACAAGTGAGGTGCGTTTTGGCCAATCCTTCTTAACGTAGTGGTTTTGCTTGTCCCTACTGTCCCACTCACATAAAAAACAACAGTACTTGGTGTAACCTAGCTGCAACCATAGCAAAAGTGCAATGACCTTCAGATCTCCACAGATATTCCACTTATATTTCTGATACTGAAACTTTTCTAAAAGCAACTTCATGTTGTCGTATGACTCTTTCATGTTTGCAGCATGTGCAATAGGTACAGAAGGAAATTTATTTCCGTTGTGAAGAAGGACTGCTTTCAAGCTGACTTTTGAGGAGTCAATGAACAATCGCCACTCATCCACGTTATGTTCATGACAAGAGCCCCCATGACTGAATTAACATCTTTACAAAACACAAGTCCATCTTCATGGGAGAACCATTCTTTGAATTCATCATGGCGGCTGCGGAAAAAACAAACTTTAGTGTCACGTTGCAGTAGATTCCAACCCTTTAATCTTGAACCTAAAAGTTCAGCCTGCTTCTTAGATAATTTCAAATCACGAACTAGGTCATTTAGATCTCCTTGTGACAGTAAATGTGGTTCATTGGAGGAACAGGTAGCCTGGAATGTTGGATCAGAAATGTCTTCATCTTTTTCCTCGTGATATGCTACAGCTACGTTTGATTCCTCATCACTTAAACTTACATGTTCAGAGGATTTGGTACTGGAAGTTGAGCACTGTGTGGAACTGGTCTCATTGCAGACGGTAGATTAGGGTATTTCATAAGGCTCTTTGTTTTTGAAGTGATCCCCTTTGTATTTACCAGGCAGAAATAGCAGTCTGTTGTGTGATCTTTGGGTTCCCTCCAAATCATTGGAATAGCAAATGGCATGTGACGTGAACCGTTTAGCCATCCTGTAAGTAGTCTTACACATGTCACACAACAAATGTGAGGGGCCCAACTCTTGTCCTGATCGCCTACTTTACATCCGAAATAAAGTTCATAGCATTTTTTTACTAATGGTGTAAAGTTACGTTTCTGGGATTTTAAAGTTAGATCACCACATACATAACAAAAGGAATTAGGATGATTCAGACAGTTCCGCGGCATTACAAAACATCTATATGAATACAACACTGGTGTAAAATTAACAAGAAGCAACAGACACTAGCTGTTAACACTGTGACATTTACAAGCAGACTGACTTGGAGCTGCTCTACATACAGAAACTAGGCTCATGTCTGAACAGGTACAAACATGTTTCAACCTGCACAGTCTGCTGCTCCGACCAAATTTATCCTGCCAGCATTATCAGAACTTTCTCCCCAAAGGAATAAATTGTACTAATTTTACAGAAAAATTAATACAACATATACATTAATATTAATATATTTTATTATAGTTATATTAATTAATATAATATATTATTATATTTATTATTTTTATAATGTTTTATATTATAATATTGTTATATACTTAATTATATATAATATGTTATTATTTTTTTATCCGGTGATCATGCTAAATGAGGAAAAAATGACCATAGCGTCACAAGTAAACTAAGCCTGATAGAAAAAATCTGATTTCATATTTAGATTCAGCATGAAAAAGTACACTTAGAACACCCATCAAAACCCTTGTGACAAAATTGTTGTTGACCAGTGATATTTGTATAACTTTACACAAAAATAGTTTTGATAATAAATGCATTGATTTCTCTGTAGAATTTTCATTTGTAAAACTGGGGAATGATAGGATGGGGTCAGGGAGGAGGTTGGGGGTTGGGTTTGGGTCTGAGGGACAAAATATTACTCTACAGCTTATGAATTACTTGCCTTTGTTTATTAATTAAAGCAAATGTGAAAGCAAAGGTTATTTATTCAGAAAGTGAAAATTTATTTTCAACTGTATTTTAATATGTTATATGGGGAATTTTAAATATCATTTTCAGATTATCCTCCCATCCGAACTTGACAGAAAGTGCGGAATGGGGAAGAACTGCTCATTATTATTTTCCTTTTTATTTGAGGGATTTTTATGTTTTGTGGAAAGTGGCGTGTCACAAAAAGACAATATCTTTGGTAGAAATTCATAAAATTGTGAAAGTGTGGCGTAATGCTACTGCACAATTTCATAACAAATATTAATTTTGTGGGGAGAGGAAAGGTTGAAATTTTCAGTATCTCTCCCACATGTTTTGCCTCTTTGTCAAACTTATTTCCGCGTCTCTACGATCTTACCAAGATCGATATAGCTTCGTGTTGTTATTCATAAAATGGTGGACACAGTTTTTCAGTTATAAGGAGTTATATACAAATTTCTGTTAGTTAAATCTTTAGCAACAGAGAACAATCTCCCTATCAGAAGGTGTCTATACCGTGTAATACTGGAAATTGTCCAATAGTGAAGGAAAATATGTTTTGTTTACTTATGTCTGTATCTGTATCAGTGCACTTTTCCTTTTCCTGCATTAGTGATATAGCGATTAATCGGCATTGGCACCGGCAGAATCAGCCTTTCTTTGGGATCGGCATCGGCAAAATTTAGCCAATTCTCTCACCGATTCTTTGAAATTTTAAAATTTTCACTACAAAACAAAATTTATATTTATAGAAAACTGAACAGACAAAAAACACTACTTATGATAACACTGTGTAATAGGCCTGGTCGAAAAAGGGAAATTTTTTTATTTCTTAAAAAGTACACTATGTGAGAAGGTTTTTTATCACTTTAACAAAATATTAAAAAAGTCAAGAATGTGCTACCCTACTACCCCTATCACATGCCCCTCCTCCCTTTTTTACCTTCATGTTATATGTTACATGATAATTTGTTTGTTTAATGCCTGATATTTTTATGCTCCAGATAAATAAAAATAATTTTTCAGATAAATAGAAATAATTTGCATTTGCTTTAATTATAATTTGAATTATCATAAATTATAAATTACATATAATTTGATTTTACTTCTGAATATAAACTATGACTACTAGAAGCAAGTCCTCAAATGCAGCCTTTGGATATCCTACGGAATTCCCAGCAGCCATGAATCCTTCAAAAGCAGATGTTGTGAGACTACCTTTTTGTGCGCCGTCGTGAAGAAGCTAAATGAAAAGGATCAGCAACTGCTAATGATTGTTACAGGGTTGTTGTAAAAGATACTGAAGACATTTGGATAAAATTTTCTTTTCCTACGATTGACACCAAAGGTATCTATCTTAAAGTCAGTCGACTAATAGAAGAAGCCCCAAAATTGACCAAGTTTCCGTTACATCGAAGAAATGATGAACTGTTTGATATATCTTCTTGTGAATGCTATAATAAGGGAATTGATAGGAAATCTTGCATGTGTAAGGTTAAAATACCAATGGCAGAATGGGAGTCTTTTGTGGGTCAAAATCAAAGACAAAATCAGTTAGGACCAATTGATCGCATAGCTAGTTCAACAAAGAAGAGATCTTTAGCAAGAGCCCAAGAAGCACAAAACCGTCAACTAAAAGCACAAGCTGAAATGACTGAAGCCACCAATGTTTTACCATCGGAATTTATAGAAAATACCGAAGAAAACATGGATGTAGATTCAAAGAGTCAGGATGTAGATTATGAGGCCAATTTAGAATTGACTGAGAATATTCAGACCAGGCACTCTTATAAAAACCTAGCATTAACAGCAGATCGTTATCATGTAAGTTGTAGAGCTGCAGCTGCAATAGTCAATGCATTAAAAGATATGGGGATCCTTAACCACACCAACATGCTTGACAGAAAGAAATTAGAAAGAGAAAGAAATCGCATGGGTGAAACAAATACTTTCAGGTCTAAATCCGAAAATATGAAGATGGAGTGCCTTGGATTTGATGGAAGGAAAGATAACACATTAACTAAAAGTGGAAAGATAAAAGAAGAACACTATGTTATTGTGAAAGAACCTGGAAGCATCTATGTAGACCATGACACACCAGATAATGGAACTGCTCGCTGCATAGCAGAAGAGTTGATAACTGTATTATTACAGACTCGAACAGCACAGATACTATCAAAGTTTTACTGTGTGATGGTACTCCTGTAAATACAGGAAAAATTGGTGGAGCCATAAAACTGGTTGAAATTCATCTTAACAGACCAGTGCAGTGGTTGGTGTGCCTCTTGCATTTGAATGAGCTGCCTTTTATGCACGTCTACAAAGCCATTGATGGTAAAACAACAGGTTCAAATACTTTTGTGGGTTCAATTGGGAATAAACTGAAAACAGATTTAACAAAATTGGAGGTAGTCAAATATTTTCGCGTAATTCCAGCAAATGTTGTGAAGGAGCTAAGCAGTGATCAAACATATCTCTATGATATGCGTCTGGCAGTGCAAACTGGAGACACTTCTCAAGATCTGTCCACTCGATCCCCAGGTACCCTTCACCATGCTCGCTGTTAATTCTAGCGAACAGTGTCCTTCGATTATATATCTCAACGCCAAATCCCGATAAAAACCTTCAAGATATAATCAAGATTATTATGCAGTTCTATGCTCCAGGGTGGTTTGGATGAAATCTCATCCTAATGCAACTGATGGTGCATATAACTTTTGTCATTTAATGTGCTTGCTTCGAAATTTAGATGAACAACATAGATCAATCATAGAACCAGTATTAAAGAATAACGCCTACTTTGTACACCCACAAAATATACTCATATCCATGGTAACTGACCAGAGACTAGAAATTAGGGAGTAAGCTATACAGAAAATCATCCTTTCAAGAACAGGATTTTCAGGTACCAGAAACTTTGAGTTGCCTCGAACCCTCAATTTCCAATCTACTGACTACACCGAGATGATCGATTGGCAAAAAGAGATCATTACTCCTCCATCGCTACTAAACAATTTTAGCGACGATGAGCTACTACAGGCTCGATGTAAGCCACTGGAGATAGCTTCTTTTCCATGCTACAGTCAAAATGTGGAAAGGGCAGTGAACCTAGTAACAAAGGCATGTCAGGAAAGAATAGGATATGACAACCGTCAAAAGTTTATCTTAAACTCATTAGAATCAAGGCGAAAACTGCCCAAGTTTGAATGGAAGGCCCAATGGAATGAGTAAGAAACATATGAAATAAAATTTCCTAATGATATTGAAAATTTCTTCCCTTTTGATGTGATGAGGAACAATGAAAAAGTGAATGGAATTTTAGCACATTTATTATACCTCTAATTTTTTCTTCTGAATATATTGTTGTACTTAATTAATTTTATTAATACTGTACATTATTAAATAAAATATTATACGTTAATAAAGATTTATGTCATCAAAAAACTTGAATGTAGAGTAAGTCTCGTATAAATGGAATATTCTTCAATATAGCCCAAAAAGTGAAAAATTGTGCCAGGGGTAAGAGGCTTTAAACAGCGAAAATAATTTATGAGGGGGTTACTCTGTTCCATTCAAACCCCTCACAATATGTCCCTTTTCAATATAAAATTTCGACCCGGCCTACTGTGTAACAAAAACATGGAAATTTTCTGTTTATCACTTTTTTTTTTTTAGTGTTTCTTTATGAATTTGGTTATGTTGATTACGAAAATGATATTGGGTTCTTTGTTGCAGCCCTTGATTTTTTACAAAACCCAAAATATGATTTTTCATGTAAAGATACTACTTCTGCGATATTTTAATTTATTATGAAAGTTTTACCATGATAAACAGAAAGAAAAAAACATCTCTTTATCAAATTAAGTCAGTACATCATCTTAGAACAACAATTATTTAATTAAAACAGCATGTCTCAGGTATTAGGACATATTAATTGGGTCATTTAGAAATGATTTTTTGATCGGCTGTTTCTTTTGTGATCACCATCATTACTTCGAAGCAAACACCAGATGTAGTCACCCATCATGGTTGCATCCACCTTTCCTTATACCTCTTCTCCATAGTTTGAATATCCTGATGGAACCGTTCACCATGTTCTTCACTCACGTCACCTAAATTTGCTCCGAAGAAGTCCAAGTGAGAATATAAATAATGAAGCTTCACTGACATTTTACAGCCGTCTTTCAAATTTCCAATCAAATTTTCAACAAGCCCTTTGTAGTTTTCACTTTTGGTATTTCCCAGAAACCCATGTACTACAAGCCGAAATGCTTGCCATGCATTCTTTTCAACAGCAGTTATTTTGTCTTCTAACTCTTTGCTTGCCAGCATCTGCCTTACTTGTGGTCCAACAAATATCTTTCCTTTGACTTTGGCTTCAGACATTTTTGGGAACATTGATCGTATATGTTGGAAGGCATCACCATGAGTATCCAAGGCTTTTACAAATTGTTTCACAAGCCCAAGTTTAATATGTAAAGGTGGCAGTTGGCAGCAAGACCTTGTCTGTTTGAACAAGAGCATTGTTTATGACATTGTGAGTACCAGGGTTTAAATGATCTCTGGCATAGTGTTTAAATGTTCTCTCACATAGTGCTGGCCTGTTGCTCTGCTGTCCCATAAACAAAGGAAGCGTGACAACTTTGTATATTCACCTTGCAATCCAAGTAGGAAACCCAGCATTTTAAAGTCTCCACAGACATCCCATTTGTATCTTTTATAGTTGATCTTCTCCAGTAAATGCTTACATTTTCATAGTCTTCTTTTATGTAAACTGAGTAAACTACAGACACATTGATGGATATTTATTGACATTGTGCAGCAAAACAGCCTTCAAACTTCTTGTTGAAGAGTCTATGAACAGTCGTCACTCTGTTGGATTTAGTTCTACACCCATCTCCTCAAAATGACCAGCCACATCAGAACAATAACACAGAGACTCATGAACTGTGTAGAAAGATGCAAAAGCCAGATGCCTTTTCCTGTATCTTGAAGCCCTGCAGCTAGTATCTAATAAATTCCATTCTTGGAGACGTGATGTTAACAGCTTTGCATTGGATTTAGTAAAACAGGTCACTTACTAAGTCATCTAATTCTTGTTGATATGGGAAGTGTGTAGATTTATTTGATGATGCTCCTTTGAAGTCACCCTCGTCATCCTGCTCACTAGATGATTCCACTTCTGTCGTTAGTTCTAAGGAAGGTGGATTTGGAATTGGCAATTCTTCACTGTATGGAATTGGGGCAATGTAAGATGGTATGCTCGGGTATATTATATGTCTTCGATCTTTAGCTTCCTTGTACTTTGCAATGTCAACCATGCAAAAGTAGCAGTAATCATGGTGGTTAGTGGGCGCTCTCCAAACTCGAGGAATTGCAAATGGCATAGACTTGCGACAACCACGTAACCATCCTTCCAATGTTGACTGGCAGCTACCACAGCAGAAGTGAGGTGCCTATGACTTGTCCTCGTCACCCATAGATATTCCAGAATAAGTTTCATATGCTAAGTAAAACTTAGTGCCAACAACAATCTTGTACTTGACCTGGTTTGGGCCAATGTAGTATCCGCAAACATAGCAAAATGAGTCTGGACAGAGCTTACAAGCCCTAGTGCTAGCCATGAAAATCTGAACAAATTCAATAAGAGTTCAAAAATATTATTAAAACATTGAAATATACATACAATAACAAAGAAAATTTGAGAAAACCTTCAGTATATTTAATATATGCAAAAATCATGAAAATTAAAAATTTGTATTTCTATAAAATTCTAGTGACAGTAGAGAAAAACAAATGCCAAAATTAAAATCATCATACCTAAATAATCACAGAAACACTGAAAAATCAACATAAATTTTTTTTTGTTACACTGTAATTTATACTCATTTCAGAGTGTAATAATTTACAAATATTTTAAATTTTTACGAAAAAAGCAAAGCTTAATAAATTCCCCATAAATTTACAGTTTCTCTAACTAGCTAATTTCTAAATACCGGGTGATTACAAATGATCTTCCCGATTTTAAACATTTATTATAAAAAAACTAACAAAACTACAGTGAAAAGCAAGATATACAAATAAAGAGAAATTCAGAAAGTTTTATTTACAAGCTATTGAAGTTTAATATGAGCTCCTTTTGAGGTTACAACATTCCTGAATGAACATTTGCCTGATCGTTGGATCGGGCATGGGGGTCCCATTCCTTTGCCTGCTCGTTCGCCCAATCTACCCCCCCCTTGACTTCTTCCTCTGGGGCTATGTCAAAAATGAAGTTTTTATTTCATCAATGGGAACATCTGTGGAACATTTTAAGGAATGGATACATGAGGCTGTCAGAAAAGTTCAGTATGATATGCTGCAAAATGTATGGAGGGAAACAGATTACCATTTTGATATCTGGAGAGCCACAAAAGGAACTCATACTGAACTTCAATAGCTTGTAAATAAAACTTTTGAGTTCTTTATTTGTATATCTTGCTTTTCGCTGTAGTTTTGTTAGTTTTTTATAATAAACGTTTAAAATCGGGAAGATCATTTGTAATCACCCGGTATTATAAACTATTGTAATCTCCTACTCCATATTAATAATAATTCTGTATTAAGTTGTACTTTATATTTTATATATTAAAACATCTTATGTTTACCTTACTTTAAGTATTTTAATAATTTTAAAAACGCAAATTTCATATTCACTTTTTCATTAAATTGGTCACCAGGGACTTGAAATGTTAATGAAAAATTTTGTTATCGTTTACATTGTTGAAGAAAGAAAATACCTTTATAGGGAAAGCCAATTACTTTAAATATTGGTATTCAATTTATAAAACTAAAATAAAATTGCGTTAACTTTTAGAATCACTTTAGCTACGCAATATGAGTAACAAATTCTGACGCTGTATATTGTGGAATGAGCTAAAGAAAAGCAATTAAACAAATTTGAAATGTAAAAATCTGAAAATTTAGTTTTCACATTAGATTAGTAAAATATGTGAATGAAACTGATTTTTTAAAATATAGGCAAAGAATCGGCATCGGCTAAATTTTGGAATCGGTGGATCACTATTTTAATATATATATATATATATATATATATATATATATATATATAATACACACGTACGTACGTTTGTATGATGTACATCAAGGGTGGCACACTGGTATAGGTATGGTTTAGAAAATGAAGTTACTCTATAGGTATTTGTATAGAAATAAATTTTCAGAACGGTCTAGTTCTATATCAAGGAGAAAGTAAAATAATTAGCCTATGATATATATATACAGGTGAGTCAAAAGTAGCGCCCGATTTCTGTTTTTTCGGCTGTCAGATTCTTTCTGGGAAGTCATGTTGTTAATAATTGTCTTGCAGATTATTAATTTTCTTAGTTTATTTATTTTTGTTTTTGTTTTGCAGGGTATTGCTGAGAGTTTGGAAAGTTACTGAATTTGCACCAAATTGAACCATGAATTACCTTTCAATGAATCAACGCATTGCGGCCGTGAAACATTACTACAAATGTAATGAACAACCAACGATGGCGGCACGCCGTTTGGCACAGGAATTCGATATTAACCCACCCCAGGGAAGAAACATACGATTGATTGTCGAGAAATTTGAAGCAACAGGGTCGGTAGCCACTGCAAAGAAGTCCGGTCGTCCGAAAACGGCAACGAATGTAGCTAAGGCTGAAGAAGCCATCAGGAGACTGGAACAAAGTCCGCAAAAGTCAACTCGCCGTTTATCTGCAGAGTTGGAAGTGAGCCAATCAAGTGTTATCCGTATCCTTTACCAGAAAAAATGGAAACCTTACATTCCACGCTTACTGCATGCCCTTCATGATGGAGATGACGACCGCCGTCTTCAATTTTGCGAAGAGTTCTTAGCTAAACTTGACGAAGAGGACACAATGCTAGACAACATCTGGTGGTCAGATGAGGCATGTTTTAAGCTTAACGACACAATTAACAGACACAATTGTGTCTACTGGGCTGCGGAGAACCCAAGAGTGACAGTTGAGAAGGAGGTAAATTTACCTGGCGTGACAGTTTGGGCAGCCATATCTCCATTAGGGATAATTGGACCCTTTTTCTTTGAGGGATCTGTCACTGCAGAAATTTACCTGGATATGCTGCAAACCTTCTTTTGGCCCAGGGTACAAGATCAGGACTGTTATTTCCAGCAAGATGGAGCTCCACCTCATTATGGACGTCATGTTCGTCAGTGGCTTGATGAAAACTTTCCCGGAAAGTGGATCGGCCGCCGCGGTCCGATCGAGTGGCCGGCACGCTCCCCAGACCTTACACCTCCAGATTTCTTTCTTTGGGGCTCATCAAAGACCTTGTTTATCGTGAAAAGCCTCGTACCATTCAGGAATTGAAGGCTCAAATCACTGCAAAGTTTGAGGAAATTGATATCGAACTCTGCAGGCGTGTGTGCCACTCTGTGCCTGCTCGGCTGCAATTGTGCATCGATCACGAGGGAGGGCACTTTGAAAATTGCAAGTAAAACAGCTTGGTACAGTTCCGTAATAATTTTCCCCCGAATAAATGGTTAGATAAACATGTCATTCATTTATTTCTACCTTCTTGTACACTGTAATACAAATGGCAAACAAACAATCAACTGACAGAAATCGGGCGCTACTTTTGACTCACCCTGTATATATATATATATGGGCAGTTCCATGTAACTAGTGTCATGAACACTGAAAATTCATATTTCTCATATTGCCCTGAAAGGCAATGGATGTTTATTTGGGCATATCAGGGGTGAGTACTGAGTAGTATAGCCGCGTTTGGGTAGAGGAATTTCGGGTGCTTTGAATCCTGCCCCTGGAGGGGCCCCCTGTCGGCCTCCGCCTCCGTTATAAGGGGGTCTCCTTCCTTAAGTTCCTAACCCTTTTATAGGGCCTCACAGGTCTTAGTGAAGGGCATTTGCCCCTTGCAGGGCCCTCTTCCTCCTTGGGGGAAAAAATTTAATTTTCCAAAAAGTAAGAAAATTAAAAACGATTCATCCTCGCCTTCTTTCACGGGAAAAAATCCTCCTGTGGGGTTCTTTCACGGTCTTTCATGAGACAAACAAAAACAGACAAAAATAAACAAACATTCGAGTACTCTTTGTTCCGGCACGTTCTGCCAGCGTTCCGTCGTGTTCGTGGCTTAGTTGCAGGGATAGCAACACTTTCACACATCAGGCTGACGTTCTGTATCAGGTCTTGACACTCAATTTTGAATCTTATACCCTTAAGCAATAGAAATGAAAACTTAAAATAAACATATGAAAAAAGGTTTATTAAACCTAACGAGAGTATGCATTGACCTCAAAACATACAATGACTTGCATTGTATTCCCAAAGCATATTATTATAATTAATACCACATTACCTCTTCGACTGTAATTCCATTTTCATATGTAAACAAATGCGAACATCATAAAAAACAAATTCAGGTTAAACACGTTTTAAATCAAAAACAATTTTCTTTGTTTAATATTTGTATTATGAAAAATAAAATGAAGATTTATTTTTTCAATTAAAAATAAATTAATTTCTCTCTTTTTTTTTAAGGGAAACTGATTTATTTTCATCTGCTCTGAAGCTCAAATACAAGAACTTTTTACACATTCATAATACATGCTTAATTGTTTATCTACTTTTGAATATGTAGCTTTTTGTCATTTACATCGATATATAAATATCTTCTTGTATGTGAACTAATAATTTTACTGCACATCAAATTTCGTTATAAAATTGCGTGTTAAAAGAAATTTCTCTTTAAGCGCTAAGGCAACGTAATTTTAAAAATTTAATGATCTGCTATTTGTATAAACTGTAATATTATTATTATTGCTACCAATTATTCGCAATAAATTACACGGGTAGCATTCATCATGAACAGCAAAGATTACCATAGCTAATTATATATATTATATATATATATATATATATAATATATTATATATATATATATATATATACAGCGTGTCCCAAAGAAATGAATACCCACTTTGTTCGATAATACCAGCTCTGAGGATAATAAATATATTACTTTTGTTTTTTGTTTTTAATAAAGAATTTTCTCCTGAATCTAAATATGTAATTATTTTTATTAAAAATTGAAGAACAAAAAAGTTACAGATGTTTAAATTATAATTATTATTTTCGAGACTTCATGTGCGATATTTTCTAATATTTTAACCGACTCTTTGAGATACTTATGTTTAGTGTTGATATTGAAGCATAAATGTTGTAATTATTAGTTAATTCAAAAAATTTACAAATTCCATGGTTGAATGACACTTTATATAAGATGTTCGACGTCTTCCAGAACGTTGTTTTTGTAAGTTTTGCACAGTGCCGTCGGTTTCAAACTTATCTCGTATACGTGCAAAAATATTAGAAAATATCGCACATGAAGTCTCGAAAATAATAATTATAATTTAAACATCTGTAACGTTTTTGTTTTTCAATTTGTAATAAAAATAATTACATATTTAGATTCAGGAGAAAATTCTTTATTTAAAAACATATAAAAAGTAATATATTTATTATCCTCATAGCTGGTATTATCGAACAAAGTGGGTATACATTTCTTTGGGACACGCTGTATATGTGTGTGTATATATACATTTCAACTGCAAAGAACACGCAGTATAAATAACGTAAAGAACGACGCTTGTATAGGAGAACATTCCGCGCAAGATGAGGAGAGAGAACGAACAAATGAAAAAATGAGGTAACCACCCGGGAATCGAACCCGGGATCTTCCGATTGCCGGTCAGATATGATAACCACTACACCATGGTCCTCACTCGATCAGAAGTCGTAATTCTCCTACATACGCGCAGAAACCAATGCCCCAAGGGGGGCACCTCCCTCATGCCGTACCTATATATACACATTTCAACTGCAAAGAACACGCAGTATAAATAACGTAAAGAACGACGCTTGTACAGGAGAACATTCCGCGCAAGATGAGGAGAGAACGAACAAATTAAAAAATTAGGTAACCACCCGGGAATCGAACCCGGGATCTTCCGATTGCCGGTCAGATATGATAACCACTGCACCATAGTCCTCACTCGATCAGAAGTCGTAATTCTCCTACATACACCCGTCGTTCTTTACGTTATTTATACTGCGTGTTCTTTGCAGTTGAAATGTATATATAGGTACGACATGCGGGAGGTGCCCCCCTCGGGGCATTGGTTTCTGCGCGTATGTAGGAGAATTACGACTTCTGATCGAGTGAGGACCATGGTGTAGTGGTTATCATATCTGACCGGCAATCGGAAGATCCCGGGTTCGATTCCCGGGTGGTTTACCTCATTTGTTCGTTCTCTCTCCTCATCTTGCGCGGAATGTTCTCCTATACAAGCGTCGTTCTTTACGATATATATATATATATATATATATATATATATATAATATATATATATATATATATATATATATATGTGTATATATATAAGTATATATATATATATCAACCCTTTTAAAAAACTAGGATGACTGCGAATACATGCAGTTTATATTTCAGAAATTCAAATATCGATATCTTCCTTCATAGTCATATAGGTCATCCAGTTAACCTATAACGGCTGTTCTAAACCATGCATGAAAATACATTTTCAATAACTCAGCCTAGTCATGCATATTCGGATAGATTCAAATACTGAATCATCAATTCCGTCTCTAAACAACCACTTAAACATTATTATCAGTATCATAATTATTATTATTTATGTACAAGATTATTAAAATTAAACATTTGATTTCTACAAAACAGCTGGCAACTCAATCTTTCAACGTAGCACCACGTGTACATTATACTGTTTAATGCTCCTATTTCATTTCCTGTAACCCTATTAACCCCTATCGAGGTTTCGAACCCTTTCGCCCATTTGGAAAGGGACGTGAATGAGGGGGAAACTATTTTAATTGGAGACTCTTTCGTGCGCCACATGGACAAAGAGTTCGTTGAACGGTATCCAACCAAGAGGAGGAGGGTCTGTCTCCCAGGGGCCAGGGTTGACAGAGTTAGAGACGAAGTGGATAGGATTGACGTTGCCTCCGGTCACTCGATGTTGGTGACGATGGTAGGAGGCAACGACTCGTATAGGCCCGATACGAGAGTGCCTGACCTTTTGGAGAGATATAGGGGGTTAATTAGGTCCCTGAAGGCGAGGTCAGATAGGTCTTTAGTTCTAGGTATTACCCCTAGGCACGGGTTGGGTCTTAGGATTACGTCAAAAACAATATTTTTGAATAATAACTCAGAAGAGATTTGTGCTGAGGAAAATGTACCCTTCGTAAAGCTGTGGTCCGAATTCAGTGATCCTAGCCTTTTTATAAAAGATGGGGGTGCATTTTAATGAAATAGGTAATGCTAGACTAGGTAAGTTAATAGACGAAAACGTGCGAAAGCTGTATAGGTCGAAGCCTTCTTTAAACGTTGTGGGTCCGGGGAACGCGGGCCCGACGTGAAAAATAGTTTAAAACGCGGGCCCGTAGTAAAAAATAACTTAAACGTCTTTTATTGTAACGCGCGTAGTATTAGAAATAAATTAAATGAATTTAAGGCGATAATTCATTCCGGCAACTATGATATAGTTGCTATCACTGAAACTTGGTTAAATACCGTGACTCGGGACTTGTTGGGAGAACTTGATATACCGGGTTTTAAACTCTTTACTAATGATAGGTTACATAGGTTTGGTGGAGGCGTTTTGCTGTACATTCGTAATTCCCTTAGAGCTATCGAGGTTAAGTTAGATTTTCCGGCAGCAATTAATGCGATATGTGTTAAAGTTAGGGCGCGTAGTATTAGTTTTAATTTTGTTGTTGTTTATAGACCTCCGGTTCAACCCCTCGATACAGATACTAGATTTTACTCACTTCTTGGTAATTTTATTGACAATCGGAATAGTATAATTGTCGGAGACTTTAACTGCCCTAATGTTAATTACGAGAATTTTACTGGTAATGAGGAGGGTTTGAGATTGGTTGAGTTTATGGAAGATAACTTTTTACGACAGATAGTTACCGAACCAACGCGCGGTGACAATATTTTAGATTTGGTGTTGAAGAACGGCGAGAATATAGTCGAAGGTTTAGAAGTCGGCGAGAGTTTAGGATGTAGTGATCATCAAATTCTTAGGTTTAAGTTAGCGATAAAAAACACTAAGGATAGTAACGTAATAGAAGTCCCTGATATTCGTAGGGCTAATTTTGATAGTTTTGCGGATAGGATGAGAGTAGTGGACTGGGATAACTTATTTATGGGTAATGCCAAAAATTTGCGTTGGATGGCGTTTAAAGAAAGTTTTAGGAATATTGAAAGGGAGTTTATTCCTCGTAGGCCCAAGCGCGCTAGAAATCATGGTAGGCCGAAGTGGTGGACAAGGGAAATAGGCGAGTTCATAAACGAGCGTAATAGAGCGTATAGACTTAATAAGCGCAATGGCACGGCAGCTAACTTTAATAGATATATCGAGCTTAAACGTCAGGTTAAAAGATCAGTTAGGAATGCCAAGCGTAATTTAGAGATACTTATAGCTGCGGATAGTAAACACAATCCAAAAAAGTTTTTTGAATACGTTAATAATCGTAAGCCGGTAAAAGATAACATAGGCCCTCTAGTGGATGTTAATGACGCTTTGGCTTCTGAAGCTCAGGCGATGGCGGGTATTTTCAATAACTTTTTTGCGACAGTTTTTACCGTAGAAGACGTAAATAATGTCCGCGACGTGGACGATATCGCTCCATTTAGTAGCGAGACTATTTTGGATGAAATAACTGTTTACCAGGGTGAGATTGCGCATTATATCGATAGGCTAAAAGTTAGCAAGGCTCCAGGCCCTGACGCTTTTTATCCCAGACATTTGAAAGATTTGAAAGACGTTATCGTAGGCCCCTTAACGAAGATTTTTAATCAGTCACTCGAAACCGGGATTATTCCTGAAGACTTCAAATTAGCTAACGTCACGCCTATTTTTAAAAAAGGGGACCGCGCAGTAGTTAGCAATTATAGGCCCATTAGCTTAAGCGTCAATTGTAGGTAAACTTTTGGAATCCGTAGTTAGGGATCGTATCATCGATCACTTAGAAAGTAGAGATTTGATTAATAGTAGACAGCATGGGTTTCGACGCCATAGGTCTTGTTTAACTAATTTGTTAGAATTTTATAACGAAATAGTGCGCGAATACGATAGGCATAGAGCAGCTGACGTTATTTATTTAGATTTTAAAAAGGCGTTCGATACAGTTCCGCATGGGAGACTAATTGTGAAGGTCAAAGCGCACGGTATACGCGGTCAGGTAGCTAACTGGCTAGAAGAATGGCTTCGTGCTAGGAGACAGAGGGTCGTAGTTAATGGTAGTGAATCAGGGTGGTTTGATGTAGGTAGCGGTGTCCCACAGGGTTCAGTGTTAGGCCCATTGCTATTCGTAATTTACATTAACGACATAGATGTACGATTGACTAGTAACGTGTCAAAATTCGCGGACGATACTAAAATAGGCCGTAAGGTTGTTAACGAGGACGATAGTAATAGGCTCCAAGACGATGTAAATAGGATTATGGAGTGGACAGATAAGTGGCAGATGCACTTTAACGTAGACAAATGTAAAGTTTTGCATATAGGTTCTCGCAACAATAATTACACGTACATGATGGATGATAGGGAGTTGGCGAGCGTTGACGAGGAAGTAGATTTAGGCGTACGCGTATCTAAGGATTTAAAAGTTAGGAACCAGTGCCTGGAGTCTTGCGCAAAAGCTAATAGGATGTTAGGCTTCATAGCGCGTAATTTCGAATTTAAATCGAAGGATATTATATTGCCCCTTTACAAGTCCCAAGTCAGGCCTCATTTAGAATATGCCGTTCAGTTTTGGTGCCCGTACTTGCGGGAGGATATTGATAGGTTAGAAAGGGTTCAGCGTCGTGCCACGAAACTAATTCCGTCATTGCGCAACAAGCCTTATGAAGATAGGATTAAAGAGTTGGGGGGAGCTTATTGAAGTTTCTAAAATCGTTAATAACATCGATAACGTAAATTTTGACGAATTTTTCACTTTCGATAATAGTAATACTCGTAATAACGGATTTAAGTTGCGTGGCAGACGTTTCATTACTAATATCGCTAAAAACTTCTTTACGTTTAAAGTAATTGATAAGTGGAATAATCTTCCCGCGCCCGTCGTGAACTCTACCAGCGTTAATGTGTTTAAGAACCGTCTTGACAGACATTTTGAAAATATTAACGTTGTTTAAAATAAAAAAAAACAATTAGCAACAGGAGCTCTGGTGGTGGTGGTCGAGGATGAGTCTGTTGACGATAAATGCCAGCTTGTGACATGCCAGCGTGTGATGCCAGCAAAAAAAAAAAAAAAAAAAAAATTAGACTAACACGAACGTAGATGTAGCTCGTATCGTAAACTAACCCACTTTTTGTTTAACTTTACCTACTTTTTTTTTTCTTATCTCCTTACTTTGCATGTCTGTAACTCTCTTTTCTTGCATGTTTGTAGTCTGCATGGTATGACAGTGAGTTAAGACTGTGTTTGCATGGTTTGTAAGCGTTCTTATTTTACTTCTTTTCATCTTTCACCCCTTTCCTATTCTCTTTGACTATTTTTCCGATTTGTCGGCAGTGGCCGGCGGATGATGATGGTGAGACTTTTTTCTCTTTTTCTGAATGAATGTTAACCCACGAGTGATAGGTGTTGTTACTTACTTAACCCCTTATTCTCTTCTCTTAACCCCCTACTCTTTCCTTTCTCTCGGGCTAACTTTAGAGTGGATCTTAGGGTCTTTGTTAGCCTTAGCTTCTGTAGATCTGTAGATCATCATACCATTAGCAATATATAATACACACACACACACACACACACAAACACACAAGCGCAAATATATATATATATATATATATATATATATATATATATATACACACATATATTTAGTATATAATAGGGTGTATATGACGTCTTACTTATGTCTGTGCTTGATTTCTACCCATTCTTTAACAGAATGTACACCATTGATCTGTTGCAAGTTAGAATTAGGGCGTAGGAGGAAACTGTATTATTATTATTATTATTATTATTATTAGTAGTAGTAGTAGTAGTAGTAGTAGTAGTAGTTTCAAACTTATCTTCATTTCTACATATCTCTCTAGGTAAACATTCACCACATCGATATTGGTATGCAAAGGTGGGCACCCGGGCCTCAAAAAAGACCGACGGTCCCGGTCCTTGCCTCAAACTGGACCGACTGTCCCGGTCACGGTCCTTTCTGAAGATAGGACCTAGGAACGACTCGGTCCTCGGTCCTTACATATAATATAAGTGAAAAATTTGATTAAAATGAAAAATTGCCGGGATTGCAGGGTTCAGTTCTTCCGCTAGGAGCTCCAGTTGCTTGACTTGAAGTTGAAGCACTAACATCAGTAGATTCTTCGTCTCCTCCAGGTGTTGAAACAAGTTTCAGTTCAGTCTCAGTCTCTTTCTGAGTCTTCTGGAGGAAACGATCCATCTTCTTTAGAACTTCAAATAATCACTAAACACACTAAAATCACTAAAAAAGACCGTCCGGACCGGACCGTCCGGAATTGCTTAAAAATGGACCGTCGCTCCTCATTTCGGTCCTCACTGAGAAAATGACCGACTTTCCGCTCACGGTCCTTAAAAAGGACCGAGTTCCTGGAATTCGGTCCTTTTGGAACTCGGTCCTGCCCACCTTTGTTGGTATGTAATATACCTGAAACAACCAAATGTACCCAAAGGTTGTCTGATGCATGAGCGTGCAAACATGATTAATCTTTAATAAACACCAAAGTAGCTCGTACAACGTGTACAGGTGTGCAAATATTAATCAACAACGATATTGCCATCATTACGACTAAATTACACTAAAACAATCAGTGTATCAAATGAAAATTTTAACTGAAAGCATATTATTAACTATCATCCAATAACCTCATTTCATATATCTACTTGACCATCGCTAAACAGTTAAATAGGTAAGCACCCAGACGTTATAGCTATTTAGGGTATGAATCTGATTAATCAGTTAATCATTGTTTCGAATTTAATCATTAATTAATCAAAATATATTTTTTAGAAAATGATGGAAATGATTAATTTTTCTCATAATTTCAGCATCATTCTACCTTAAATTTTATAATGTATCATTTGAATTTGGCACCTTTTGGCATGTATATAAATTGTCTAATCCTCCCATGACTGATTTCTTGAACTATAATACAAACTAAATGTTTGAGGAAAATGTTTTCTTCGGTCTTATCGCACGCAACAGCAACAATAAAGCTCTTTCTTACTCTTTTCAAATGTATTTAGTTTTTATTCATATTTAATCAGTTAATCATTGCTAAATTAGAAAATCTCATCATTCATCACTTTTTCCTAAAAATGATTAATTTTCCATGCCCTACTATAGGTACAAACAAATTGGAATGCTGATTCGTTAAAAATTCAGATTTCAGAAATTAAAAATCTGATAATCATGTGAGGTCTGCGAGTTCAGAATTCTGTGAACCTACATTATTTATATATATGTATATATATATATATATGAAATTAGATCTGAAGGTGTTTAACTTTAATTGGCAGCTCTTTATCTTTCACATAAGTATTACTTGATGTTAAATTTCTGGTTATGGAGGAACGAACACCCTATAAATTTATCTTTCCACGTCTTTGTCTCTCATCTTGTACGTTTCCTTCCTGCTAGAAGTTCGCGTTCATTCAACCTGTCTCAAAGAAGGAAACCGCTCTCAACCCTCCATCGAATGACCAAATGTTTTGGTTTCTTGCCCTTCCAAATTTTTAATCTATCTTTAATAGGAAGATACTTAAACACCTCTCTTCACACAATCTTCTTTCAGATCGTCATTATGGATTCCAGAAGGGACGTACTACTGGTGATCTTCTTGCATATCTCTCTGACTGTAGGTCATCTTCCTTTCGGGGTCTCGGCGAAACTTTCGCTATTGCGTTAGACATATCAAAAGCTATCGATAGATTCTACCACAAATCTTTAATTGTCAAAATGTCCCTCCCACGGTTTCTACCCTACGATCTGTACCTTCATCTCTAATTTCCTTTCTGGCCAAACTATAGCTGCAGTTGTAGTTGGTTACTGTTCTTTTCCTAAATCTATTAACAGAGGTGTTTTTCAGAGTTCTGACCACTCAACCACTCTCTTCCTTTTATTTATTATTGATCTTTTAATTCATACTTCCTGTGCTATACGCTCCTACATTATAAAAGCCATCCTGTAATAAAAAAGTTTGCAAAAAGTATTTATATATTTCTACCAAAGTGGAGGGTTTGCTAGTTTAAGGTGATTCACTTCCTTCAACAAAAACTTATTAAGCCCTTTTATCAAACCTCTTAACATATATATATATATATATATATCGCAATCATCAAATTTTTAAATCTAAGCTAAAGAAAACAATTCTAACCTTAATGTATACAAAGTTAATATTTTTATTTTTCCCTCTAAATTAAAGGCTTTTCGCAATTCACATAATAAATTACGTTATCTGTACATTTTCTCAGTCGCTTCGTCGGCTTAACATTATCAAATGTTCTAGTATTCTATCATTGCAGACTTTTACAATCAAGAGTGCAAAACAACTCTTTGATAGACACATGCAGGCTAACGAGTACTTTAATTGTACAAAGCCCCATCTACTTACAGGGTTTCTCCTCAAAAATAACAGCAGCTACACTTAGTGAAAACATACATTACAGATGACGTAACAAGTGAGCGCCTAATCATACCTGTACTGAATCATGTCAGCTACACATTCAGCTGTAGACCCATCGACCAAACATTCCTATTATAGAAGTAGCCCAAAAGGTACCTTATTGCTTATAAATCTTGGAGTTCTTAATAACACTAGGGAACAACATTTTTGTTTCTTGAAAACTATTTGGTGTTTCTTATAGAACGTTTGATGCTGATTCCAAATATGGTTTCAGAATGTTTCTATCACCCATAGTTTTCGAGAAAATAATATTTCCATTTACTCAGAGTTTTCCCAAAATATTAGTTAAAATTAAGTGTACTAATTTAATTTTACTTTCTTTTTTTTCCAGGTTAACTATATTTATGATGTATGGGGCTGAGTCTTGGGCTATAAAGAAAGATCATGAGAAAAGACTAGATGTAACGGAGATGAGAATGTGAGATGGATGTGCGGAGTGACAAGGTTGGATAGAGTAAGGAATGAAAGGATAAGGGGCATAACAAAGGTTGGAGAAATCTCGAGGAAGATACAAGAAAGTAGACTGAAATGGTATGGACATGTGATGAGAGGGGACGAAGATTATGTGGGTAAGAGAACGATGAATATGGAGGTGTATGGCAGGAGAAAGAGAGGCAGACCGAAGCGAAGGTGGATGGAGAAGGTGAGGGACGATTTGAGGGAGAAGGGCTTGTCGGAGGAAGAAGTCCAGGACCGGGCTGTGTGGAGGAGGCTGGTCAGAAACGCCGACCCCGCATAGAGGCGGGAACGGGCGAAGAGAAAGAAGAACTATATTTAATAGTATTTTTTGCATTAAAAAAATATAGCTATTTAAACAAACAGATTTTTAATAAAAAGAAAGAATTTTTTTTCAAGTTTTGCTCAAATTTTAAAATTTTTCATAGTAGAAAAAATTGGTTTTTCATTCCAAAAAGTTTTCCGTGATTTCAATAATTTTCCGCCAGCATGAATCGAAACTGTATTAATCCCAGAGAACATTTTGCTACGTATGTGGAGAACTGACCATAATGGCACAGAGGAAGACGATGACCCCACTCCGTGAAGAAGGCTTACGAACTTTATTTTGGATGTAAGGTAGGCGACCAAGACAAATCCTGGGCACCTCATATCTCATGCATTTCCTGTGCCGTCACTCTTAGGGGTTGGATTAAAGGTACCCGCAAATCTATGCCATTTGCCATACCAATGATTTGGAGAGAGCCCAAGGATCACCTAACGGATTGCTATTTTTGTATGACTAACGTTTCAGGATTCTCTGCCAAAAATAAACATAAAATTCAATACCCAAATCTTGCATCTGCCATGAGACCAGTACTACATGACGATGATAACCCAATTCCAACTCCCCCAAAGTCATGGACACTGGATGAAGAGTCTGAAGTTGAACCAATGGAAATTGATGACACTAAAGATACAGACTTTCAGCAACCTGAATCAAATAAACAACGTATGATAACGCAGGTTATGCTGAATGATCTCGTGAGAGATTTGGACCTTCCGAAAAAGAAAGCGGAAATATTGGGCTCCAGGTTACGTGAATGGAATTTGCTGGCAAAAGATACAAGCATATCGGCGTTCCGCACTCGCCAAAAAGATCTGATGCAGTATTTCTCCTCGTCAGGTGGTTTATGCTACTGTAATAATGTAAATGGACTGCTGTTAGCTCTCGGTCATGAGCACAAATCTGAAGATTGGCGTTTATTTATTGACTCTTCGAAGCTAAGCCTCAAGTTGTACTACTTCACAATGGAAATAAATACCCTTCCATTCCTGTAGGGCACGCTGTCCACATCAAGGAATCTTACGAAAATATGAAACTCATCCTTCAGCAGATTAATTATGACCAGTTTCGTTGGTATATATGTGGGGATTTAAAAGTCGTCGCGCTTCTTCTGGGAATGCAGCTCGGTTATACGAAGTTCTGCTGCTTCCTTTGTGAATGGGACAGCTGAGCCAGAGATTCGCATTATTTTGTAAAGGATTGGCCACTTCGTCAAAAATGTATCTCAGGACTGAAGAATGTGTCTCATGAACCCTTAGTTGACCCCAAGAAAATATACTTACCGCCACTTCACATCAAACTTGGCATCATGAAAAATTTTGTCAAAGCAATGAATAAGGAAGATGAGGCATTCAAATATTTGAAGAAAATGTTTTCACGACTTAGCGATGCAAAGATAAAAGAAGGGAGCTTTGTTGGTCCCCAAATCAGAGAGCTCATGAAAGATCAAAAGTTTGATGATGCCTTGAGAGGAAAAGAAAAAGTGGCATGGGAGGCCATGAAGAATGTTGTCACAAATTTTCTAGGGAACATCAAAGACTCTAACTATGAAAAAATAGTGCAGGACATGATTGAAGCATATAGGTTATTGGGATGTAATATGTCACTAAAAATCCATTTCTTGCACTCCCATTTAGATTTCTTCCCTGAAAACCTCGGCGACGTAAGCGATGAGCATGGAGAAAGGTTCCACCAAGATATAGCTACTATGGAGAAACGCTACCAAGGGAGGTGGGATCCGGCAATGTTAGCTGATTACTGCTGGACATTGATGCGAGAAGCTCCTAATGAAAACTACAAGAGAAAATCAGTGACAAAGAAGTTTTAAGAAGAATATTTTAAATGTCAATCTGCCACTAATATAATTTTTATGAAGTATTTTTACTAACTTCTATACACTTTTTGAATAAATATTAAAATACAAATTTCTCAGTAACCTTCAGTGATAGAGATATTCTACGGCTATATTCGGAATCAGCGGAAAAGATCCTATAAGACCGACCTGTTCACGTCCAAGAAACAAAAAAAAAGTTAAAATTTGTTCCCCAGTGTAATTGGCAATGAAGATCTTTAAATTTTCAACCTCTTTTTTCCAACTCAAATACGTACGAGACTACTAAACGAGGTAATGGTCGGGCGTTTGGCATCACTATAATTAACTCTGCTTATGTGATCACAGAGGAGATAAAAGATTACTAGCTAGGTATCAGTGATTGCATGTATGTAACTACATCACGTAGGATCAGTTGGTCAAGGGTACCCGTGAGTACAAAGTTGGTACTGAAGAGGTTACACTCTCTATTTCTACTGTGAACGTCCATCCTTTTGCATCCTTGAGAAGCAACTCTTTACACTGGACATACATTTTGAAGTCTGCATGGTTAAACCTGTCAGTTATGGGCATTATAATGAGATCGAGAGCTTCATAATCTAAATTTTTGTAAAGATCTTCAGGAGCTTGGTGGTCTATCGGTGGAACACAACCAGGAATTACCTATTGACAGTACTTTCTTCCAGAAAAAGTTAGACACAAAAGCGTGTGCAGCAGACACACGTACCTTATCACTCTAGCCATTAAGTTGACAATAAATTAGAATTCGGCAAACATTCTATGAGAAAGATCACTAGTTCAGTTTACACAACCCTAGAACAAATGAAAGTATGTACAGTATTTCTTAAAATGTTTGACCAATAAAACAGCGGAACCCAGGAACAAACCCTTTGGCTTAGTTGAATATTGGTCAGTCCAAAGTTTGACTAGTCTGACCGCCTCCGGAGATCTTGTTATAGTTGACCATCCTCTGTTGACAGTAGCTTAGTAGTGAGTTACTTCTAGGGTTCATTTCAACATAGCACCTGGTAAATCATTTACACACAACTAAAACACAAATCTCTCCCTCTCGCTCTCTCTCTCTCTCTCTCTCTCTCTCTCTCTCTCTCTCTCTCTCTCTCTCGCTCTATGTACACACACACACACACACATACATATATATATATATAGTGTTGGATTAGCGGCAGCACTCATGGTTTTGAGGAAATGCAGCGTAAGGACTAGGGCCCTACATTTTACCTGAATTCCAGCCGCAGTTTGTTACTCGCTACTGTTTAAGTGAATAAAGCCATTTTTTTCCTTATAGTTACAAGGTAATAATATTACGATAAATAAAGCAATGAAAAAATTAGATTTTGGTCACTAACAACGACGTGTGGGTGATTCGAAGTCTACCTGTTATCAACTGGAACGGAGTATATTTAGTTTGATCAGCAACGAGGACCTGATGCATTCGCATACATGTAGTCAAACTTATTTTATTTTACTGTAAATAAATAAATGTGCATTTAACCGTTTTTATTAATTTTACTAGGGTGTGTTCAAAAAGCAGCATCAAATAATCCAGTTCTACTAGCAGCGCTTATTCCAAAGAATTGTGAATTGAATCAGTCCAATTTTTCACTCTCTCACCACTACAGAAAATGTAATGCGATTTTAGTTTCTGCCTCTCGTCTGTTTTATTCATATCTTATTGTTCTATACAGTATACACCTTTTTATCCTCACACAGCTGCTCAGTAACTGAAAGCAACAACTTAGCTACTGAATTTGTGGTTTACAGATATATGCATTGAAGCTATTTACTAATACTTGCAAAATTACACACATATTGGTGAATGTTTACTCCAATTTTGATTGCTTTTCAAAAACAACGGTAGCACCGCTACACTTCGGCACAAGTAGCGGTTGCACAGCTGTTTTGAGGAGGTAATGCGAACAACACTGTATCTACATATATATACGCACACACACACACACACACACACATATATATATATATATATATATATATATATATATATATATATACTTTAGGTGAGTTCGAACGACGGTTCAGGATCGATCTATGGTCGACCCCTCTGACGCATCCCGCCTCATTTGCGGGATATGGTGAAGGAGAGGATTGCTGTTAGGTCTCATTCTGCCCTCGTAGCCAGCCACGCATGGTTGGTCATGTACTTTGCACAGGAATATGGCCAGCTGGTTCTTGAAGTTATTGAGGGCGGTGTGCTGGAGATTCCTCACTTCTTTTGATAGGACGTTGAAAACTTTGGGCCTTGTATTCTGAGGATATTTTCCATTCTCGTTTTCATGGCCCCTTGCCCCATCGTAGCTGGGACCATACAAAATCTTCCTATTCTCTCATTCCAGTTTGTTTCTGTCTCATTTCTAAGGTTAGGGACAGAGCCCTCAAGTATTTTCCATATGTACAGTATATTATTGTGTACCGCTCGCTCCTTCTTTGGAGAGAGTAGAGTTCCAGTGATTGTAAGCGAGACCGGTAGCCTTCACCATCCGTTTCCTCTATTTTAGATGTGAAAGTTCTTTGTATAGCTTCAATGTTCGCAATGTCTCGTTTTCTGTATGGGTTCGTGAGTACTTAGCAATACTCAATTATTGGTAGGACTAGATTCTTCTATAGTTTGAGCATGATGTTTGCTTTTCTGCTGGGGAAGCTCCTCCAGATTATGCCCATTATTTTAGCCGTTGTAATTTTGTTGTTATAGTGCTCTCTGAATTCTGTATCCGACGGCATTATTACTCCAAGATCCCTGACTTATGGATTTGGTGTTATATGTTTGGCTTGCAGAGTTTTGTACCCTTTTTTTCTGTAGCTCGTTGTTATTACCATATCTTAGAAGTGGGAATTTTTCTTCATTGAACTTCATATTGTATCTTCTGCCCACTGGAACAATGTTTCAATGTCATATTGTAATCTTTCTATGACAACTTCGTTCAATATTTCCATGCATATCTTTACGTCATCTGCGAAAAATGATACAATACTGTCATTGATATCTGCATCAATATATGCAATCATTATTATGAACGGCAAGGGCGCTAGTACTGTCCCTTGTGGGATAGAGCTCTCTACTTCCAAGACTTCCAATTTGACTCCATTTACCACCACTCTTTGTGTTCTTTGCGTCAAGAAATTAAATATCCACCTTCCCAACTTTACAATAATTCTCTTATTCTTAAGTTTATGTGCTATAATTCCATGGTCACATTTATCAAAGGCTTTAGCAAAGTCAGTATATATTACATCTATGTTTTGTCCTCGGCTCAGTGTTTCCAATATTTTCTCCTGGTGGTCTAATAGCTGTGATAGCCACGATCTTCCCGCCCTGAAACCATGTTGATTTGGGTTGTATAAGTCCTTTCCTTGTAGGTAGTAGGTAGTTTCGCTTTTAATTATACGTTCAAAGCACTTTATAAGGTGCGTGGTGAGAGCTACCGGCCGATAATTCTTGGTCATTGCTGTTACCACCTTTGAATAAAGGGACAATGTTCGCGTTCTTTGATGACAGTGGAATTTGCTCCGTGTCGAGTGATTTCCTCCATAGTAAGTATAGCAGTTTGGCAATACTCTCTTTACATTTCTTCAGAAATGTGGCACTCAATGTGTCTGGACCTGGTGCCGATTTGTCTCGCATCTGTGATAGAACCTTAATTTATATATATATATATATATATATATGCACGGTCTGTGTGTATCATAAAAAACTCAGGGAACCATTCTGAGTTCATTCCCTTCCCTATATATATATATATATATATATATATATATATATATATATATATATACATTTTAAACTGCAAAGAACACACAGTATAATTAATGTAAAGAACGACGCTTGTGTAGAAGAGCGTTCCGCACAAGATGGAGGAGGGAGACGAACAAATGAATGAAAATGAGGTACCACCCGGGAATCAAACCCGGGATCATCCGATTGCCGGTCAGATATGCTATCACTACAGCATGGACCTCGATCATCAGAAGACGTATTTTACTACATACGAGCAGAAACCATGCCCTGAGGGGGCACCTTCGCATGCCGTACATATATACATTTTAACTGCAAAGAACACACAGTATAATTAATGTAAAGAACGACGCTTGTGTAGAAGAGCGTTCCGCACAAGATGAGGAGTGAGAACGAACAAATGAATGAAAAATGAGGTACCACCCGGGAATCAAACCCGGGATCATCCGATTGCCGGTCAGATATGCTATCCACTACAGCATGGACCTCGATCAATCAGAAGACGTAATTTTCCTACATTCGAGCGGGAACCAATGCCCTGAGGGGGCACCTTCGCATGCCGTACATATATACATTTTAACTGCAAACAACACACAGTATAATTAATGTAAAGAACGACGCTTGTGTAGAAGAGCGTTCCGCACAAGATGAGGAGGGAGAACGAACAAACGAAAAAAAAGAAATATATATATATATATATATATATATATATATATATATATATATATATGTATGTATGTATGTATGTGTATATATATATATATATATAGATACAGTGTGTGCGCGTTACTTCCTGAAAACAGCTGTGCAACCGCTAGTTGTGCCGAAGTGTAGCGGTGCTACCGTTGTTTTTGAAAAGCAATCAAAATTGGAGTAAAAATTCACCAATATGTGTGTAATTTTGCAAGTATTAGTAAATAGCTTCAATGCATATATCTGTAAACCACAAATTCAGTAGCTAAGTTGTTGCTTTCAGTTACTGAGCAGCTGTGTGAGGATAAAAAGAACAATAGAACAATAAGATATGAATAAAACAGACGAGAGGCTGAAACTAATATCGCGTTACATTTCCTGTAGTGGTGAGAGAGTGAAAAATTGACTGATTCAACTCACAATTCTTTGGAATAAGCGCTGCTAGTAGAACTGGATTATTTCATGCTGCTTTTTGAACACATCCTAGTAAAAATATTAAAAACGGTTAAATGCACATTTATTTATTTACAGTAAAGTAAAATAAGTTTGACTAAATGTATGCGAACGTATCAGGTCCTCGTTGCTGATCAAACTAAATATACTCCGTTCCAGTTGATAACATATTTAGACTTCGAATCACCCACACATCGTTGTTAGTGACCCAAATCTAATTTTTTCATTGCTTTATTTATAATAATATTATTACATTGTAACACACTAAGGAAAAAAAATGGCTTTATTCATTTAAAAAGTAGCGAGTAACGTGCGGCTGGAATTCAGCAAAATGTAGGACCCTAGTCCTTACGCCGCATTTCCTCAAAAACATGAGTGCGACACATGGTGTGTGTGTGTGTGGTGTGTATGTGTGTGTGTGTGTACCTAGAGAGAGAGAGAGAGGGAGAGAGAAATTTGTGTTTTAGTTGTGTGTAAATGATTTACCAGGTGCTATGTTGAAATGAACCCTAGAAGTAATTCACATTAAGCTACTGTCAACAGAGGACGGTCAACTATAACAAGATCTTCGGAGGCGGTCAGACTAGTCAGACTTTGGACTGACCAATATTCAATTAAGCCATAGGGTTTGTTCCTGGTTCCGCTATTTTATTGGTCAAACTTTTTACGAAATACATACTTTCATTTGTTCTAGGGTTGTGTGGGCTGAAGTAGTGATCTTTTTCATAGAATGTTTGCCGAATTCAAATTTGTTGTCAACTTAATCGCTAGAGTGATAAGGTACGTGTGTCTGCTGCACACGCTTTTATGTTTTTATATTGTATATTATCTATCTATTAAATATACAACTCGACGTAATTTGTTCAGAGAGTAGTTAAATCAGCTCTGTGTGTATATATATATGTATATATATATATATATATATATATATATATATATATATATATATATATATATATATATATATACTAATGCTGGTGTGTGTGTGTGTGTGTGTGTGTGTGTATATATATATATATATATATATTAATGCTGGTGTGACTGTTTAAACTCTTTGAAATATGCGTAATGATGAAGGGTCTAACCTTTTCTGGAAGAAAGTACTGTCACTAGGTACTTCCTGGCAGTAGATATGCCTTCACTTCCTCGATTTAGAAGAGTTCCAGCTAGGCTAGAAGAGGGTGGTTTTCCATCGATAGACCACCAAGCTCCTGAAGATCTTTACAAAAATTTAGATTATGAAGCTCTCGATCTCATTTTAATGCCCATAACTGACAGGTTTAACCATGCAGACTGCAAACTGTATGTCCAGTGTAAAGAGTTGCTTCTCAAGGATGCAAAAGGATGGACGTTCACAGTAGAAATAGAGAGTGTAACCTCTTCAGTATCAACTTTGTACTCACGGGTACCCTTGAACAACTGATCCTACGTGATGTAGTTACATACATGCAATCACTGATACCTAGCTAGTAATCTTTTATCTCCTCTGCGATCACATAAGCAGAGTTAATTATAGTGATGCCAAACGCCACACCATTACCTGTAGTGAGCATTCGTTTAGTAGTCTCGTACGTATTTGAGTTGAAAAAAAGAGGTTGAAAATTTGAAGATCTTCATTGCCAATTATTAAGAACTCCAAGATTTATAAGCAATAAGGTACCTTTTGGGCTACTTCTATAATAGGAATGTTTGGTCGATGGGTCTACAGCTAGCTGAAGGTGTGCTGATGATTCAGTACAGGTATGATTAGGCGCTCACTTGTTACGTCATCTGTAATGTATGTTTTCACTAAGTGTAGCTGCTGTCATTTTTGAGGAGAAACCCTGTAAGTAGATGGGGCTTTGTACAATTAAAGTATTTGTTAGCCTGCATATGTGTCTATTAAATAGTTGTTTTGCACGCTTCATTGTAAAAGTCTGTAATGATAGAATACTAGAACATTTGATAATGTTAAGCCGATGAAGCGACTGAGAAAATGTACAGACAACGTAATTTATTATGTGAATTGCGAAAAGCCTTTAATTTAGAGGGAAAAATAAAAATATTAACTGTATACATTAAAGTTAGAATTGTTTCCTTTAGCTTAGATTTAAAAATTTGATGATTGCGATATATATATATAGAGTGCGTTCGAGAAGTCTTTCCGCAGTGCTATGTTAAACGCATAGGAAATTGAAAAACTACAATGTTTTCATTCAACCATGATTTAGTGATTTTATTACGTAATCTTTTGATTTTACAGCAAGTGTTGAAAGTGTTTTCAACCATTTTGCAGGCAAGAGCAACTCGTCTACACTTGCTGTCAAACACTTTTTTTAAAGTGTTGGTTGACATTGAAGTAATGCAAGTGGATATTGCGGGTTTTAAGTTCTGAATTGTCTTCAGGCGGTCTTTATAAACAACACCTTTTGCTGCTCCCCACAAGAAATAGTCGGGCGGCGTAAAGTCTGGGGATCGTGGAGGCCAAAGCCCCTTGAAATTATGCGATCCCCAAACACATCATGCAGTAGCTCCATCGAAAGGTGAGCAGTGTGTGCCGTGGCACCATCTTGCTGAAGTATGCATTCAGTATTTCCATTTCGTTTAGCTGTCCAATAAAAGGATACAGAATTTCTGAATAGTATCGTTCAGTATTTATCGTGTTCTCAAAGAAAATGGGACCGACAATTCGCTTTCATGATATTGCAACCGAAACGCTGATTTTCTGGCCGTGCAATGGTGTTTCATGAATAGCGTGAGGGTTTTCTGAATTCCACAAACGACTGTTTTGTGAGTTTATGTAGCCTGACAGATGGAACCACGCCTCGTCTGTGTAAAAGGTTTCATCCAGCACATCGATTCCTTTATCTCTGATGAAATTTTGAAACCATTCACAATAATACACTCTCTTCTCGTGAACAGTCGCTTTTACCTCTTGCACGACCGACATTTTGTATGGAAATAATTTCAGTTCTTGTCTTACAGCTTTGTGCGCAGTACCTAGGGCGACTTTAGTTTCCTGAGCCAATTTTCTTATTGATTTAGAGGGGCTTTTCAACATCTTATCAGAAATGTCCAAAAGCTTGTCCTCAGATAAAACAGTAGGTCTACCACTTCTAACTGCATCTGCCACCGAACCGGTTATCTGAAATTTACGGATTAACTAGCGTACAGTATCATGATGTGGAACAACGGAATCCGGAAACTTCTCACGAAATTTTTGTTTCACAGCATCTGTATACTTATCGCCTGCTCGAAACACACAATCAGCTAAAAATATTCGTTCCTCAGTTGTTAACATATTCACAGACAAGGATGCACATACATTTTTTTACCAAGCTATCGACACACACTACTGCCACGATCCCAACTCTGTCAGAGTACTGACAGGATCGAGTTTAAACCGGCTGAAACCGGCTGAAACCGGCTTAGCGCGCATATACTGGCTGAAACCGGCTTAGCGCGCATATACTGGCTGTAGCATGTTGACTGCGGAGAGACTTTTCGAACGCACTGTGTAATATATATATATATATTAAGAGGTTTGGTAAAAGGGCTTAATAAATTTTTGTTGAAGGAAGTAAATCAGTTTAAACTAGCAAACCTTCCACTTTGGTAGAAATATATAAATACTTTTTTGTAAACTTTTTTATTACACGATGGCTTTTATAATGTAGAAGCGGATAGGACAGGAAGTATGTATTAAAAGATCAATAATAAATAAAATGAAGAGAGTAGTTGAGTGGTCAGAACTCTGAAAAACAACTCTGAAAATAGCTTTAGGAAAACAACAGTAACCAACTACAACTGCAGCTATAGTTCGGCCAGAAAGGAAATTAGAGATGAAGGTACAGATAGTAGGATAGAAACCGTGGGAGGGACATTTTGACAATTAAAGATTTGTGGTAGAATCTATCGATAGCTTTTGATATGTCTAACGCAATAGCGAAAGTTTCGCCGAAACCCCGAAAGGAGGACGACCTACAGTCAGAGAGATATGCAAGAAGATCACCAGTAGTGCGCCCCTTGTGGAATCCATACTGACGATCTGGAAGAAGATTGTGTGAAGAGAGGTATTTAAGAATCTTCCTATTAAGGATAGATAAAAAATTTGGAAGGGCAAGAAACCAAATCATTTGGTCATTCGATGGAGGGTTGAAAGCGGTCTCCTTCTTTGAGACAGGTTGAATGAACGCGAACTTCTAGCAGGAAGGAAACGTACAAGATGAGAGACAAAGACGTGGAAAGATAAATTTATAGTGTGTTCGTTCCTCCATAACCAGAAATTTAACATCAGGTTTAACATCAGCAATCTATCTTCTTGACCAAACATGAAGTCCCTCAAGGGTTGCTTTTCATTCATCGGTGAACAGTACATTATTAAAATCTGTTTTCATGTACTGACGCGCCCATTCAACACGCTGCTTCTTGTATCTGGGTGTTAATGGTGACTGAATCGTAGGTTTACACGTCTTGGCAATTGTTTGGAGGATTCCACATCGAGATGTTCTTGATACATTATGTATGCCAGCCTGCTCAGAAACCTCTTTACTTGAGGACAATGGATGCTTTGCAATTTGCGCTTGATTACAGATACTGCCCCCTTGTCACTTTTCTTATAGCTCCTTTATCACTTCGCTGCCTCAGTTTGGTACCCTCCGCTACAAACTTGTTTACAGTTCGATAAGCTCTGCCAAACAGCTTCGCAATTTCAATAGATTTTATATTTTCAGCGAGTAACTTGACTATTTTTCTTTTCTCAGTTAGTGTTAAATCCTTCTACTTGCCAATTTTCATCATTTACATCCGTAAATAGAATACTTGCTTAATAATTCGGAACACAATATTTTACATATTTTTCAATAAACTGAGATAATTATTTTAATTATCAAAATATTTTATCGAAATGAATATCATCAATGCTGCTATATATATTCATTATTTGCTAAAAATTTCATTGAAATCGGGGAAAAACTTTTGAAAACATTGGAGAAAATGTAATCTGCTTAATAATTTGGAACGCAGCGTACATATCATATACAGGGTGTCCCATAAGTCCAGCATCATAGGAAGATAATAAAAAAAGGCAAAACAAAAGCTTTTATTTACAGAAGGTGCTCAATATGTCCACCATTGTTTTCAATACACAAATTCAGACGTGATACCCAGTCAGCAAGCACACGGTGAATAATGTCAGGAGTAATGGTGTTACATGCCCCAATAATGCGCTGCCGAAAATGTTGAACACTACTAATTTTCTCTGCGTATACCAGCGCTTTCAAGTGACCCCAGAGATAAAAATCTAGTGGCGTGAGATCAGGGCTTCTAGCTGGCCATTCCACAGGCCCTCGACGTCCTATCCAATGACCAGGGAATTGTTGGTACAGGTATTCCCTTACTTGGGTGCTGTAATGTGCTGGAGCGCCGTCTTGCTGGAACCATGTTGGGAAATTTCCTTCCTCGTTCAAGACACTGGGAAATGCTTCTTCCTTGAGCATACGTAGGTAGGTGCCTCCAGTGATATGTTCATCGAAAAAGAGGGGGGCCTATGATGCGATTCTTCCAAATGCCACACCATACCATCACCCGAGATGCACCTTGTTCCTTTGAAGAGGTATACCGGTGAGGGTTGTTTTGAGACCAGTAGCGGGTGTTCTGTCGATTTACCTCACCATTTCCATAAAAAAACAGCCTCGTCACTGAACAGAATGGTGGACGGGAAATTGGCATCCCCAGCATAAGAAAAACTATGAATTATGGTTTGTAGAAATAGAAAAATATGAATTTATCCTATGATGCCGGAATTATGGGACACCCTGTATATATATAAGTAATGTAGGTTCACAGAATTCTGAACTCGCAGACCTCACATGATCAGATTTTTCATTTCTGAAATCTGAATTTTTAACGAATCAGCATTCCAATTTGTTTGTACCTATAGTAGGGCATGGAAAATTAATCATTTTTAGGAAAAAGTGATGAATGATGAGATTTTCTAATTTAGCAATGATTAACTGATTAAATATGAATAAAAATTAAATGCATTTGAAAAGAGTAAGAAAGAGCTTTACTGTTTCTGTTGCGTGCGATAAGACCGAAGAAAACATTTTCCTCAAACATTTAGTTTGTATTATAGTTCAAGAAATCAGGCATGGGCGGAATTAGACAATTTATACATGCCAAAAGGTGCCAAATTGAAATGATACATTATAAAATTTAAGGTAGAATGATGCTGAAATTATGAGAAAAATTAATCATTTCCATCATTTTCTAAAAAATATATTTTGATTAATTAATGATTAAATTCGAAACAATGATTAACTGATTAATCAGATTCATACCCTAAATAGCTATAACGTCTGGGTGCTTACCTATTTCACTGTTTAGCGATGGTCAAGTAGATATATGAAATGAGGTTATTGGATGATAGTTAATAATATGCTTTAAGATAAAATTTTCATTTGATACACTGATTGTTTTAGTGTAATTTAGTCGTAATGATGGCAATATCGTTGTTGATTAATATTTGCACACCTGTACACGTTGTACGAGCTACTTTGGTGTTTATTAAAGATTAATCATGTTTGCACGCTCATGCATCAGACAACCTTTGGGTACATTTGGTTGTTTCATGTATATTACATACCAATATCGATGTGGTGAATGTTTACCTAGAGAGATATGTAGAAATGAAGATAAGTTTGAAACTACTACTACTAGTACTACTACTACTACTACTAGTACTACTACTGCTACTACTACTACTACTACTACTAATAATAATAATAATAATAATAATAATAATAATAATACAGTTTCCTCCTCCTACGCCTAACTTCTAACTTGCAACAGATAAATGGTGTACATTCTGTTGAAGAATATATATATATATATATATATATATATATATGGGAATGAACTCAGAATGGTCCCCTGAGTTTTTTATGATACACACAGACCGTGCATGGAACAAGGAACTCTTCTGGGATAATTAAACCCACTATAGTCCGAATAAGTAATGGTAAATAACAAATTCCAGTGACTTTGTGGAGATCTCCAACTTGCTCCCCTGCAAAACATCCCCAGACCATCACTGTTGGCACAACACACTGCTGTGTCATTCTTTCACCCGCTCTGCGCAGCACAAATACTCTGCGTTTGGATCCAAACACTTCGAACTTTGATTCGTCAATCCAAAGGACAAATTTCCACTGCTCAACAGTCCATTTTTGGTGTTTTTTAGCCAAGGCTAGCCTTTTCTTTTTGTTCGGAAGTCTCAGCATTCGTTTCTTTGCTGCAGTTCGATCTTTTATTCCTGCTTCTCTTAGTCTTCTCTTAACAATTGATGTTGAAACTGTTGTACTTCTGGAGTTGTTCAGCTGGACTTTGATTTCAGGTACTGTGAGGCGTCTGTTGTGCAGACTGGTGACTCGGATGTACTTGTCCTCTGAGTCTGTTGTGGTTCTTGGTCGCCCTGACCTTTTTCTCTCCTTATTTTGACCAGTTTCTTCGTACCGTTTAATGGCACAAGCAACCGTATTCACAGGAACTTCTATTTTTTTGGCAATTTGCCTCAGTGATTGGCCCTCATTTCTCAAAGTTACAATCGACTGTCAATTTTTCTGTTGTTAACTGAACTTTGGCACCAATTTTTTGCTTTTTGAAACACAGAAATATACCTTAAACTAAACAGTTAGCTCCTATGCAAGGATTTTATATGTAAAGACCTGCAGCGCATGTTAATAACTGAACACATGCATTATCATACTCCTGAAGAAACACACTACGCCAGTAAAGACTTTTAAACTGTTTTTGGACCTTTGTGCAGAGCTAATGGCATTAATTTTAGGTTGCATGCTACACGTAAATTAGCACATTTTAAAGGCTATTTTGAAGAAGCTTCTGTGTTACAACACACTGCATAGGGTAGATGCACTGAAGCATACAATATGAAAGCCAGGTAAGCAAATTCATCTCTAGTACCTGTTAAGTTTACTTTTGAAGTTTATGTCATGAGCTAAGCAACAAAACATTGGAAATTAGTAGGTGTACTTAAACTTTTGACTGGTAGTGTATATATTTGCATATATATATATGTGTGTGTGTGTGTGTGTGTGTGTGTGTGTGTGTGTATTATATATTGCTAATGGTATGATGATGTTGATAAACTTAATAGGGTTATAGGAAATGAAAAAGAGCAATGAACACTATAATGTACACGTGGTGTTACGTTAAAAGATTGAGTTGCCAGCTGTTTTGTAGAAATCAAATGATTAATCTAAATAATCTTCTACATAAATAATAATAATGATAATGATAATAATGTTTAAGTGGATGTTTAGAGACGGAATTGATGATTCAGTATTTGAATTTATGAAATATAAAATGCATGTATTCGCATTCGTCCTAGTTTTTTTAAAAGTGTTGATATATATATATATATACACACACACACACACACACACACATATATATATATATATATATATATATATATATATATATATATATATATGTGGGAATGAACTCAGAATGGTTCCCTGAGGTTTTTTATGATACACACAGACCGGGCATGGAACAACGAACTCTTCTAGGAAAATTAAATCCACTATAGTCCGAATAAGTAATGGTAAATGACAAATAGTATAGTTTTTCTTTTTCATGATGCTAGCCCGACGTGGGCAACGGGTCACTCGCAAAGAGGTCCCAAAAATATAGCTTCCCTCACCAGCTATCTGCAAAGCAGATTGGATCCAGCTCTGGGACAGGATCTAGGGTTTAAAGCAGCCTAGCCCAGCTACATTTAGAACCTCAATAAAAGCAAAAGACTTGCTGCCTTCAAGTCAGATTGAATACATCAAAGAAAAAGGGGTAACTATTATATTTTTAGCCAAAAACCAAAACAAACCTCAACTGGCAGAATTGAGCGTCCACTTTTCAAGGCACATAACATGTCCGTTTCATGATGGGAATGAACTCAGAATGGTTCCCTGGGTTTTTATGATACACACAGACCGGGCATGGAACAAGGAACTCTTCTAGGAAAATTAAATCCACTATAGTCCGAATAAGTAATGGTAAATGAAAAATACTATAGTTTTTTCTTTTTCATGATGCTAACCCACGTCGGGCTAGCATCATGAAAAAGAAAAAACTATAGTATTTTTCATTTACCATTACTTATTCGGACTAAAGTGGATTTAATTTTCCTAGAAGAATTCCTTGTTCCATGCACGGTCTGTGTGTATCATATATATATATATATATATAATTAGCTTTGATAATATTTGCTGTTCATGATGAATGTTACCCGTGTAATTTATTGCCAATAATTCGTAGTAATACTAATAATATTACAGAACATACATATAGCAGATCATTAAATTTTTTAAATTACGTTGCCTAGCGCTTAAAGAGAAATTTCTTTTAACACACGCAATTTTATAACGAAATTTGATGTGCAGTAAAATTATTAGTTCACATACCAGAAGATATTTATATATCGATTTAAATAACAGAGAACTACGTACTTAAAAGTAGATAAACAATTAAGCATATGTTATGAATGTACAAAAAGTTCTTGTATTGAACTTCAGAGCAGATGAAAATAAATCAGTTTCCCTTGAAAAAAAGAAAGAAATTAATTTATTTAAATTAAAATAATAAATCTTCATTTTATTTTTCATAATACAGATATTAAACAAAGAATTTTTTTTTATTTAAAACATGTTTAACTTGAATTAGGTTTTTGTGATGTTTGCAGTTGTTTACATATAAAAATAGAATTACAGTCGAGGAGGTAATGTGGTATTAATTATAATAATATGCTTTGAGAATGCAATACAAGTCATTGTATGTTTTGAGATCAATGCATACTCTCGTTAGGTCTAATAAACCTTTTCTCAGATATTTATTTTAAGTTTTCGTATCTATTGCTTAAGGGTATAAGATTCAAAATTGAGTATCAAGCCCTAATACAGAACGTCAGCCTGATGTGTGAGAGTGTTGCTCCCCTGCAACTAAAACTAGCGGGGCCACGAACACGACGGAACGCTGGCAGAACGTGCCGGAACAAAGAGTACTCGAATGTTTGTTTGTTTGTTTTTGTCTGTTTTTGTGTTTTTGTTTGTCTGATGATAGACCGTGAAAGAACCCCACAGGAGGATTTCTTCTCGTGAAGGAGGCGAGGATGAATCCTTTTTAATTTTTTAATTTTAAAAAATTTAAATTTTTCCCCCATGGAGGAAGGGGGTCCCGCAAGGGACAAATGCCCTTTAATAAGACCTGTGATGCCCCATAAAAGGGTTAGGAACTTAAGGAAGGAGGCCCCCCTTTATAAAGGAGGCGAAGGCCGCCATGGGGCCCCTCCAGGGGCAGGATTCAAAGCACCCCAAAGATACATGGAAAAATAAATTTTCCATGGAGTTTTCAATATTTCAATCAAGAAAGCATTTTTCTTCACCTGAAAGATGTACAGAAACAACCCAATATTTCCCCATCAAGGCAAAACAATAGGTAATAAATCATATTATCAGTGGACAGTGTAGATATAAATTTCCTAAAATCAGCGGTTGAATTAGCAAAATCGGTTAAAATGTAACCATATCATATGGTGCCGTTTTGGTGTCAGTCATCTGTAACGTGGATAACAAAATCATTATATCTTTCTTCTTATTCTTATGCTATTCTGTCTTCTGCTTGTCATGTCCAGTAACTTAAGGAAAATAGATACTAAAATAATCAAATTTCCATAAAATACAAGGGTGCCAAACTTGGTAATGTGAGTAATGATGTAACGTAAGTAACAATTTATCAAAGGTGGTAACGTGAGTAAGAAAATCTTTGTGTGTAGAGATCATCAGTGGTCTAGATGATGGGGAAGGAAAACTCTCGAAAGTTGTTGAAGAAGGCTCATTAGAGGAGTTGCAACATCATATTCTCGAACTCCTGCTTCAATTCCTTGAGCACTGCTTTACCATGCGAGGACAGACTCCGAGCTGCTTCGTATCAGAAAGAACAAGAAATTGCAGCAACTGACTCAAAAACCAAGGGACTGCTCCAGGTCGACTTCTCTGAAAATTATACTTGTCAAGCACAAGATGAAATTCAGAGTGCTCACTGGAAGGAGGCCAAGGTTAGTTTGTTCACAGCTGCTTTTTGGCACTCTGAAACATTGCATTCCAAGATTATCGCCTGCGGTAATTTGACCCATGCCAAAGAAACTTGTGTCACTTACTTGGACAGACTGCTGAAGGATAAACCTGAAAGTATGAAAGAACTGTCAATTTGGTTTGATGGCGCACGCTCACAATTCAAGAACAAGTGCACTTTGGTAGCCATTGGAACCCTAGAAGAGAAGCATAGCATTAAGATCACTTTTAACTTTTTTGTGACTTCCCATGGTAAGGGTCCCGTTGATGGGATCGGAGGCTCAGTAAAGTGTCATGTCTGGAATATGGTAAAGACCAGGAAGCATCATGCCAAGTGTGGAACAACCTTCACTCCAGCATCCCAGACATGTCAAACGTGGAAGTTATAGAAATGACTTTCAAGATGCTCAAACAGGCAAATCTTGACCTTGAACTTAACACTAATTTAAAAAATGCTAAACCCCTTCAAGGAATCGCAAGTGCCCACTGTGTTACAGTAAGTGATAACGGAATCATCCTACACACATTTACAAAGGAGAGATATCCAGATTCAGAGAAAGAAGGATCTTCAACTGATCCAGGAGAAGAGGGCTCATCACTAGTTGACAAGGCAGCTAACTTTTCAACAGATGACAAGGCTGGAGCCCTTCGACTTCAGTTCAGTCCTAGCCTCGTGTAAATATGTTTAAGACAGTACATTCATTATTGTTATGATTGCCCTAGGTGCACTATAGCACAAACAGATGTAGCTGGAGTTGACAAGATTAAGATTAGGTGGTGTTAAAGAGAGTTCTTAGTTGAAGAGATAATTAAAATGTACCTGTAACAGAGGCGGATTAAGATACCTCGGGGCCCCGTGGCAATGAAGAATATGGGGGCCCTTTTCTCTAGCTTTTTATTAACAATACATGTACAGTAGGGCGGATCGAAAATGAGGTTTTGAAACGTTTTTTCGAAATTCAAATATGGCTAGTGCGGAAAATATGTGGGTGCTATAGATAATGACTGTGCATAAATATTAGTCCTGCGAAATTATATCTTCAGGTGCCACAAAGCCGTCGAAAAAAGTGAAATATAATGATTTTCTTATATTCTGCATTAGTACAATAACTGAAACTTACTTGTTATTATTATATATTAAGTGTTCCAATTACCAAAATAGTTACTGAATTACGCAGTTCTTAGTTTATTTAGATCAATGTTCTTTTGATTAATGATCTAAATAATCCAGAACTCACCACGAGGAGGTGGCTGCGTGTCGAGCTCCACCCATGCCCTCCCAACCACCCATCCTTGCGCATGTTTTTTTCTATTAACGTTTTATTTAAACTTTATATTCAGCTTTACTTTCGAATGATGGCATTTTTTTACGTGACTGAAGTGTTGATCTTATGAAGCCATCTCGCGCGTTCAATCCAAATACTTTTGATGATGCTTCAGTCACTAATTTTACCATTCTTTCTACTACTTGTGTATGACAAGGGAATTTCTCGAATGGAGGGTACTCTTGTTTTCTATGAATTCTTCAATCTCATTTTCTGTCAGGTGTCTTGTCACAGGTGGTTCAGTGACAATGCATTTTTGCCAATTAATTAAATCAGTATAATCAGTAGCTTCAAATTGAATAACAGGTACTGTGAAACGCCTCACAACTTTTTCCTTGTTTGTTTGCCTTGCTTTCTTTATTCGCCTCCACGCTAATTCTCTTATGGCGCTGCGGTCATCATGAATCATTGATGCTAGAATATTTTCTGGATTTGCAAAAAATGCATTTCTTTGTATGACAGGGTTTACAATATCCTTTACTTCGTCATTCAGTGTTCTTGTTAGTTCAATAGTTTTGAAAACATGTTTTGAGCCATTGACAAAAGACGTACTTTGCTTAATAGAAAACCACATTGGGATGTAGACCTTCATTATAAAAGAAGCAATGTTCATGAGGTTCTCAGATGGACTTACAGTTGAAACGTATAGACGAAGCAAACGATTTGCTGTAGTCAGCCATCGTGAATGTGCCATTTTGCCTGGACTACGATGAGCAAGATCTGGAGAGCAACATCCCTTTGTTATGGCCTGATGAATATCAATTAGATATTTTTGGTCGGTGCTAAGATCTTCACAGTCTACAGTTGGTTCCTCAGCATCAATCCTTTCAAACTCGACAATAGGAAGACTCTCACAGTTCTCTAATTCCCTGCCAATAGGACCGGTGAATCCGCGGGGGCCAGATGTTTTTCCATCCAGCTTTGCAACTAAATGGCGTAATGGCAATTCATTGGCATGGAGCTGGCACACTAAATGTTGAACTGGCTTCTTCAGCTTCAATTCTATAAGCCTTATAACGCCTCCCTTTTCTCCAGTGTTGACTGCTGCACCATCGCATCCAATGGCAACAAGGTTTTCCAGGTTCATGTCATTATTTCCAATATACTCAAACATTCCTTTACATATTTCTTCAGCTGATCCAGAATTCACAGAATAATGGCCCAAATAATCTGAACCAGGTTCTCTCACTAAAGTGATATGTTCTTCTGTTACCTTCTTCTGATATACTTTGGACTCTTTTTTTTCTTGGAAGAGTGTAGAATCTTTTCGACCATCAAAATAGATTCCTCTGATTGGGACCTGATTTTGATCTTTCATAATTTCTGATCTCTTCTTTTGTCTTTCTCTTCTGATTTTACTCCTATCCACTACTTCAGATGTATTGTCAATAGAAACTTCTCCAATATCTTGCAATACTGCACTAACAATGAATGCTGCAGCTCGATCTGAAACTGCAGTCCTGTCACAAGCAGTAGCCACTGAAGGTAGATTTGTAGTTTTCCTTTTCTTGAATAATTGTTCTTCAGGTTGTTCGAGCTTTCTCTTCGAGCTAACTGGCTCTGGAAATGTATCGTCTGATATTTCGCCAGATTCACTTTCACTATTTGATGTCGATGATGATAATTCAACATTTGTATCCTGCAATTTCTCCTGTGAAGATTCTTTGGTGAGCCTCACAGCTTCTTTTTGCTTTCTTAGCAACGTAGATGCTTTTTTCTTGAGAGTGTAATATCTACTCTATCAATAAACAGTTTTCTTTCACTCCTTTGATCTAAGAGGAACGTCACTTCTTCCTTTGGAACCGTTTTTTCTTTGGGACAAGAACATTGTGTTAGTACTTTGCACTTGCACGCTGCAATGTCAAAAAGTTTCGTGTGTGCTTCTTTTTTGAACATATCAATCTTTGCTTTGTAAGCTTCAGAATTTTTTCTGCTTTGGTATGGCTTCATAATGACACGATACTTTTCGTGGTAGCTTCTGAACATTGTTTCAATTCGCCTGTCTGACAGAATTGGGACGGAAGCACTTTCCCAAATTGTTTTCAATTTATCAACAACTTGTTCTAATATTTGAGATATTGAAGGATCTTTATTAGTATTCTGTTTCAAATCGTTTCTTACAAACAAGTAATATTTAAAAACTCCTTCGTATGTAGGAAGATTCCTGTGCCACAAATCTTCCCCCATACCAAACATGGGGCACTCAGTTGAGGCCCTGGTTGATTTTGCACAAACTCGAGACATTTTGAAAGTATACAAATCTGAAAAAGAAAGAGCTAATATCAATTATACGTTAATTTCAGTTAATAGTACATGGCAAACTTAGGGCAACACAATACAGAAATGCAAAATATATAAGAAATATAGTTTAGACTATCTGAGTAACGCCAACAACAGAACACCCACCTGCTACGAGAGCGACAGCTACACTGAACCGAGGTACTCACGTGACAGCTGAGTGAGCTGACTATAGAAAACTGTTTTTAGAGAATAGAAACTTTTTTTAAAGGTTGACTGAGCTATTTTTATACAAGTGTGAATAAATTCTTGTCTATTGTGCATCGTGGACTCTTCTGTAATTATTGGTTAAAATCTGCTTTTTTCAATTTTTTTCAATATTGAAGGTCATTGTGGCACCTGAAGATATTAATGTTATGATTTTAAATTTATACCGGCGTATTTCCTCACTACTCCACACATTTCCCACACTAGCCAATTTGAAAATTCGAAAAATGAGTTTTTCACTCCGCCCTAATGTACAGTACATAGTACATTTACACGAATTATATGTACGGTGCTTAGGCTAACTGAGGAAACAAATTTAAAAGAACCTTAACACAGTGTATTTTGCCGTTTGCCAAAAACAAACAGTATTAAACAAACTTTACTTTAGGGCCTATAAAACATAAAATAAAACAGGGAATTTGTCAGTTTGTGTACTCTGTCATATTTAATCAAAATTTGTGAAATCTCGAATTATATCATCGAAACTCAGTTGATTGGGGGTCCCCTCAAGCATGGGAGCCTGAGGCTTCAGCCTCAATAGTCTCAGTGATAATCCGCAACTGACCTGTAGCGTGACTAACGTAACGTGAGTGACGGAACATTTTTTTCTGTTTGCCTATTTTATGACCAGAATTTCATATTGTATTACTCTCATACTGTTCTGATATCAAGCTAAGGAATAAAGTTTCAGAACCCATAAACCCACTTTGTTTTATCATTTTATCACCCAGTTCAACAAAAACTGGATGAGAAATTTGGGTAAAAAATTGCAGCGATGCTTTCTCGTAACGTGAGTAACAACCAAAGAAGTCAACTTGTCAGAGCAACTAAAATAGACTTTGCTTCAGTAAGCACATGTTAATGTAGAAAATTCCCCAAGGTTGTCATGTTTTAAATGTGGTGACTTTTTATCACTTAATAAGAACATAACCAATGATAACAGAGCTGGCTCCTACAATAAACATAAGTAGCGCTAAAACCGCCCATATATATTTTTTTTAATGCAGAAAGGATGATCCAAGGGCGAACGCCCGCAAAAACACCTCTCCATATAGAAAGAGAAGAAGAGGACCCGAAACAAAAAAAAAATGTTACTCTTAAATTTTTTTTAATTTACAAAAGATTGTAAGATTGTGTAGTGTATAAGATGCATGTATGTGTAGTGAAGAAAAGAGGGAGAAGTGTGTGTTTGAGAGCATGATGTACTACTGAAGGGGTAGATGAGACACAGAAGAAGATCAGCTGGAGGACAGTGAGAGGAGAAACGGGAGTTCCAGCACTCCCTGTCTCCTGCCTAACGTCCTCCCCAGGAGAACTTCCCTGGTCGATTGGTGTCTACATTCTCCTCCTGATATATATATATATATATATATATATATATATATATATATATATATATATTATTAGGGTGGCCCTTATTTTTCGAAAATGCAAATTTCACCGTCTCACCCCCTCAATATATTCCATTTGACAAAAATCAAACTGTGCAAAATTTCAAGTAATTATAAATATTCTTATTGGTTCCGCACAAGGACTCAAATTTACTTAATTATTGAAACATAAATACACGAATTTTTTATTAGCGTTCCATTATAAGGGCAAATAACAGCAGTTAAAGAACAGCATAAACTAAAATAGACATTGACTACTGATTAATTAGAAACTGAATTGAACTGAACATTTTAGCACTGAAAGCATAGTAAATTTGGCCTTGTAGGGATGGTTGCTTATGAGGCCCCTTTAAATATTAATTGATTTTAATAAAACTTCTTTGGTACACGTTTTATATTAATAAGAAAAAATGCGGGGGTGAGACCCACAAATTTTGGTTGATTGGGTCGTTCTTGTATGTATAAGAACCACCGAATCAACCAAAATTTGGGGGTCTCACCTCCGCATTTTTTTCCTATTAATATAAAACGTGTACCAAAGAAGTTTTATTAAAATCAATTAATATTTAAGGGGGCCTCATAAGCAACCATCCCTACAAGGCCAAATTTACTATGCTTTCAGTGCTAAAATGTTTAGTTCAATTCAGTTTCTAATTAATCAGTAGTCAATGTCTATTTTAGTTTATGCTGTTCTTTAACTGCTGTTATTTGCCATTATAATGGAACGCTAATAAAAAATTCGTGTATTAATGTTTCAATAATTAACTAAATTTGAGTCCTTGTGCGGGACCAATAAGAATATTTATAATTATATATTGAGAGTTTGCACATTTTGTTTTTTTTGTCAAATGGAATATATTGAGAGGGTGAGACGGTGAAATTTGCAATTTCGAAAAATAAGGGCCACCCTAATATATACACACATATATATATATATATAATATATATATATATATATATATACATATAAGGGGGTTCCAAAAAACCTTAGCCCCCCCATTTGCAGCTTACATGTTTACTTATATCGAAATAGTTTTTAGTGATTATAAAAGTATATAAAATTCTTATTTATTGCAGGTATTAAAATTACTCTAGCTGATAAAGTGATAATAAATGGCTTCTCAATTAATTGGTGATTCGGAGAGGCAACGTGTGATAGATCGCATACGAGCAATAACATTTCGGGAAGCTCGTGATGCTGGAGCCACCTTTATAACACGTTCATGGGTTGCCAAAAAGTTGCGAAGAAGTGAGGACTTCGTCAAAAGAAATTGGAATAAAACTTTGGATGAATGTGAAATGGATGCAACCAAATCTGGGCGCCCAAATTTGCCACTCTCTCAGGAAACAAAGGACATCATTGAAAGCGGTACGCGTAAGCGGAAAAACAACTGTGCTAAACTTTCTAGAGAGATCGAAGTGTTGAGAGGAAAGATCGTTAGTGGTGAGATCATTCGACTGTACCGTCATAGGCAAGGTTTAAAGCCTTGGCATGAACTTCCAAAGCCAAGAAAAACTCAACTTAACATCGATGACAGAATGTGGTTTGCCCATTATCTGAAGATTGGGATGTGGATGATTTCATGCATTTAGCTGTCTCCGATGAATGTTTTGTTTACGTAACACGTCGGCCTAACTACCACAATGATCGAGTGTGGGCCACAACACCAGATGAAATCGATGACAATGAACATTATCGCGAATTATTAAAAAGTCCAGACTGTGTTGGTGTGTTTGTTTTGTTCACTGCAAAGAAGCTCATGTGGGTGCTGAAGCCAAATGGTCAGAGTCGGGATGGACAGTATTTTCGTGATATTATTCTATCCCAGCATGTCATTCCTTTTCTAAGAAACCCAAACATTGTTATGGATGTCGATCAGGTCACACTTCTGCACGATAAGGCCCTCTGCTTTAAGGCATTAGCCACTCAACAGTTGTTGCGGAACCATGAGATCGATTTCTTTGGAAATGAAGAATGGCCAGGAAATTCTCCTGACCTGAACGTCTGTGAACACATTGGATCAGTTATAAAGGACAAGGTTGAATGTCTCTTGTTTCAAGAACCTGCAGCAAATCGATTTTCGAAGGATACAATGACGCAACGCATTGAAACTGTTTTAGCAAATTTGCGTAACGATCAAGATCTATTCACGTCACTTTTGGTAAGCTACCCAAAGCGAATTCAGGCTATCTTGGAAGCCAATGGCGGGAACACCAAGTTTTAATTGTTTCTCATTAAATGCAGGATTAAATTCTCTTTTGTAAGGTATGTTTAGTTTTACTGTACCTCTAATGGTTTAGTCCATGGGCGGGGGGGTAAGGTTTATTGGAGCCCTGTACATATAAATATATACACCGTGTGTATGTATATATATATATATATATATATATATATACACTATATACACCGTGTGTATATATATATATATATATACAAACTAAATATATAACCACGGTTATATATCATTACTCTATCTGGAAAACAGTGGAAATAATTTTCCCTTTTCTGATTCTTTATTCTATGTTTATATAAAGGAAATTTATTATTAATGTGTTTACCGTCCTCAAGTATTCTAGGGCTAAACTTGAGATTAGCGGTAAACCTCTGTCATGGAAAGTCTCTCCCTTTAGACCTAACCTTCACGAGACTTTTACTTTATCTCGCTCGAGTCAAAACCATTATTTATATCTTCGCAGAAAAGGTGACCAAAATAAAGATGAAGTGACTGTTATAAGTAATGTGGCATATATCGGGTCCGCAAAAAAAAAAGGAGCATGACGAAAATTGCTCTCACGCCCGCATTTTTTGCCGGACCCTTAAATTATATATCTAGCTAAAGATGAAAGAGCCCAGAGTTGTATAAAATAAATTTCATCAAAATCGGTCATAAAATAAAGATTTTATGGCCACAAACGTGCAATGACTAAAAAAAGTGAATTTCCGCGTAAAAATTTAGTTTTTCTCATTTTAAATTATTTTTTTCAGATGCCTAAATAATTTGAATCAATAAAAATGATAATATGCCCTTTTCTAAAGAAGATAAAATATTAATAAAACATTATAGACTTGATAAAAATTATGGCGCAATAAAATTATTACAAGAGTTTCCGAATAAACCATGATCGAAAGGAGGTTTGGACAAGCTGTTAAGAAAAATCGACGAAACTGAAAGTACTGAAAGGAAACAAGGAAGCGGGAGGCCAAGATCAGTTCGAACCGAAGAAAACATCAGAGATGTGGAACTAAGAATTTGTAGTCAAGAAGGCAGACCAGGGACTCACGTGACACCGTCCAGAATTGCTAATGAGTTGAGCATATCCGAAAGTAGCGTCAGAAACATTATTAAAAATGACCTTGAACTAAAACCTTATAAACGGATACACGGGCAGAAATTAACTGAAGTTAACGAACAGAAAAGAGTTGTTTGTTCTGAACGCATGTTAAGAAATATCACTCCCGAAAAAGTAGACCTCGGCTTTTTTACTGACGAAAAGAAGTTTACGGTAGAACCACCGCGAAATTCCCAAAATGACAGAGTGTATTCAAGAGTTGATCGTAAAAATGAAATACCAGATGATATACTTTATGCTACCCGTATCATTTTTCTGCCAGCGTAATGGTATGGGTCGGTGTGTCTAAACTAGGCAAGACATCTGTTTTGTTCGTAGAGCCAAACATCAAAGTAGACGCCCGCTATTACACTGAAACTTTGTTGGAACAAATACTGCCCGAAATGAGACGATTGGCGAATAATGGTTACTTCTTATTCCAACAGGATGGCTCTCGGGCGCATACCGCTAAGTCAACTATTGAATTTTTAGAAAATAATGTTCCTGAATTGCTTTACCCAAAAGATTGGCCCCCTAATAGTCCAGATTTGAATCCCGTAGACTACGGAATATGGGAAATGTTGGCTGAGAAAGTGTACAAGCATAAGATCCGAAATGTCGAACATTTGAAAGAAGTTATCGTACAAAAATGGGAAGAAATTACCCAAAATCAAGTAGATAAAGCTATAGATCAATTTAGGCCCGATTACGAAGGGTTGTAGAGGTTTCTGGCAAACATATCGAACAATTTTTTTGTCTTTAATTTCGTTTTCTTTGGAAATTGTAAAATTATATGACATGTTGTAGTAAAACTTTTATATTTTCTTTAATTTTTTACGTATTGACATGAAATTTGGTACTAACTTAGTTATTTGTTGCTTATTTGCCTAAAATAAGTTATTTGTCATTATGTGTAAAAATAAATGTACAGTAAACATTTTCGTCATGCTCCTTTTTTTAAATTTTTACGCGGAAATTCACTTTTTTAGTCATTGCACGTTTGTGGCCATAAAATCTTTATTTTATGACCGATTTTGATGAAATTTGTTTTATACAACTCTGGGCTCTTTTATCTTTAGCTAGATATATAACATTTAAGGGTCCGGCAAAAATGCGGGCGTGAGAGCAATTTTCGTCATGCTCCTTTTTTTTTTGCGGACCGATATATACACTGCGTTCCAAATTATTAAGCAGATTACATTTTCTCCAATATTTTCAATATATATAGCAGCATTGATGGTACTTATTTCGATAAAATATTTTGATAATTAAAATAATTATCTCAGTTTATTGAAAAATATGTAAAATATTGTGTTTCGAATTATTAAGCAAGTATTCTATTTACAAATCTAAATGGTGAAAATGGGTAAGAAGAAGGATTTAACACAAACTGAGAAAAGAAAAATAGTCAAGTTACTCGCAGAAAATATAAAATCTATTGAAATTGCGAAGCAGTTTGGCAGAGCTTATCGAACTGTAAACAAGTTTATAGCGGAGGGCCCAAACTGAGGCAGCGAAGTGATAAAGGAGCTATAAGAAAAGTGACAAGGCGGCAGATATCTGTAATCAAGCGCAAATTGCAAAGCATCCATTGTCCTCAAGTAAAGAGGTTTTTGAGCAGGCTGGCATACATAATGTACCAAGAACATCTCGATGTGGAATCCTTCAAACATTTGCCAAGACGTGTAAACCTACGATTCAGTCACCATTAACACCCAGGTACAAGAAGCAGCGTGTTGAATTGGCGCGTCAGTACGTGAAAACAGATTTTAATACTGTATTGTTCACCGATGAATGAAAAGCAACCCTTGAGGGACTTCATGTTTGGTCAAGAAGATGAATTGTTGAGAGCCAATTTCTACCATCGAGATTAAGACGCCAACATGGTGGAGGTAGTGTCATGTTTTGGGCAAGATTGATAGGCAATGAAGTAGCTGTCCCATACAGAGTGCCTGATGGTGTAAAAATGAATGCCCAGTCTTACACAAACTTTCTAAAAGAAAACCTCATTCCATGGTAGAGATTAACCCTTAGCAATCCATCTTCTTGACCAACCAACAGATCCCTGATGGGTTGCTCTTCATTCAACGGTTAACAATAGAGTATTAAAATCTGTTTTCACTTACTGACGCGCCCATTCAACACGCTGCTTCTTGTACCTGGGTGTTAATGGTGACTGAATCGTAGGTTTACACGTCTTGCCAATTGTTTGGAGGATTCTACATCGAGATGTTCTTGGTACATAATGTATGCAGCCTGCTCAAAAACCTCTTTACTTGAGGACAATGGATGCTTTGCAATTTGCGCTTGATTACAGATATCTGCCACCTTGTCACTTTTCTAATAGTTCCTTTATCACTTCGCTGCCTCAGTTTGGTACCCTCCGCTACAAACTTGTTTACAGTTCGATAAGCCATGCCAAACTGCTTCGCAATTTCAATAGATTTTATATTTTCAGCGAGTAACTTGACTATTTTCTTTTCTCAGTTAGTGTTAAATCCTTCTTCTTACCCACTTTCACCATTGAGATCTGTAAATAGAATACTTGCTTAATAATTCGGAACATCATATTTTACATATTTTTCAATAAAAAGAGATAATTATTTTAATTATCAAAATATTTTATCGAAATGAATACCATCAGTGCTGCTATATACCATATGTCCCACAAAAAAGTACACCCAACTTTAGATTGTACTAACTCCTCCAAAAATTGAGATATTTTGGATCTGTTTGTTTGATTTAATATAGCAAATTATTCTTTGTTAACGTTCAAATTTATTCATGTTTAAACGATTTAGTGTTTAAGCATCTGCTTTTAACTGAAGGGTACAACAAAATGGATTGCGCAAAATTGGTCAATGAAAAAATAATGTGTGTGCTATCGATGTAATAAAAAGACAAATACATAATAATAGATACTTTAACATAATTTTAATAAGATACAAAGTAGATTTTTCTTTATTCCTTATTGCAAAAGTTATGCTTAGTTTCGTTTTCTTTCAACATGACCGCCATTCCTATCGATACAAATCTGGAGTCGAGTTCTCATCTTCCCCATCACTCTTTGATAAGATCTGGATTGTCTTTTAACAAGTTGATTTCAGCTGTGATGCGAGTCCTCAAATCATCTAAATTGATAGGTTGTGATGCAAATACTCTATTTTTCAAATGACCCCAAAAAGTAATCACACGGGGTCAAGTCAGGGCTTCTGGGAAGCCATTCAATGTCATGGCCTGTAGCAATTACTCTTTGGTGGAAGAGTTCCTGCAAGCGTTCCTTCACAATAACTCTCCTGTGAGCAGGAGCTCCGTCTTGCACCCACCAAATACGATTAAATCGGTTTCCATAAGTAATACGTATTTGTGGAAGGATTTCTCGGTCTATCATTCCTAGGTAAGCTTCACCATTTAGATTACCATCGTAAAAGACCGGGCCAATTACCGCTCCATTACCGCACAGTCCTACCCAGAGAGACAGTTTTTGTCTAGAGTTATTCTTTTCGTAGATATGATTGTCAGGTGGATGATTTTTTGGTGCATACTGACGGCAGATTTGTCTGTTCACTAGACTATTCATAAAAAAGGCCGCCTCATCTCCAACCACTAATTGTTCCGTGAATCTTTCTGGTTTTTCAAGAAACCACTGGGCAAATCTTAGGCGGCGAGGTAGATCTCCTTCAATGAGTTGATGTCGAATTTCCATTCTGTATGGGTACAAATTCAAATCCTCACGAAATATTCGATGAAATGACATGCGTGAGAGTTCTGTACCATTTCGCCTGGTGGACACTTTTGGATGTCTCTCTAATAAATGCCGAACATGCTGAATGTTCTCGTCTGTTCTTGCCGTCTTCGGATGGCCTGAACGTCCATGTTCAAATTGAGGACCGTTCCTTCTTCTTTGTATTTCCGAACATTCTTCAAAATTGTATGTTTAGTTGGAGAAGCTCTATCGGGAAATTGCAGTTCGAAGGTATTCTGAACTTGTTTTAAGCTTTTAGTTTGCAGATAAGTTGTGACCATGAGAACGCGCTGCCTTCGTGTAAACTGCATGATAAGAGTTTCAAAGTTATTTATAAATTTAGTAATTCAGATTCTTCATTTATATGTATGACTCGTATCTTAGATATAAAAGTTCGAATTATTTAAAAAAAATATTTGCAATATCCTTCGACATAAAAAGTAGCACATTGGTTAAAGCAAGAGGAGCTATCTGGCTGGGAGTAATGATCATTCCGCGCAACCCATTTTGCTGTACCCTTCAGTTAAAAGCAGATGCTTAAACACTAAATCGTTTAAACATGAATAAATTTGAACGTTAACAAAGAATAATTTGCTATATTAAATCAAACAAACAGATCCAAAATATCTCAATTTTTGGAGGAGTTAGTACAATCTAAAGTTGGGTGTACTTTTTTGTGGGACATATGGTATAGTAATTATTGCTATAAATTTCATTGAAATCGGGGAAAAACTTTTGAAAACATTGGAGAAAATGAAATCTGCTTAATGATTTTGAACGTAGTATATATATATATATATATATATATATATATTGCCTGTCAGATATGCTATCCACTACACCAAGGACCTCGATCAATCAGAAGTCGTAATTCTCCTACATACGAGCAGAAATCAATGCCTGAGGGGGCACCTGCGCATGCCGTACATATATACATTTTATAATTAATGTAAAAACGACGCTTGTGTAGAAAAGCGTTCCGCACAAGATGAGGAGGGAGAACGAACCAATGAAAAATGAGGTACCTCCCGGGAATCGAACCGGGAGGTACCTCATTTTCATTTGTTCGTTCTCCCTCCTCATCTTGTGCGGAACGCTCTTCTACACAAGCGTCGTTCTTTACATTAATTATACTTTGTGTTGTTTGCAGTTAAAATGTATATATGTACGTCATGCGAAGGTGCCCCCTCAGGGCATTGGTTTCTGCTCGTATGTAGGAGAATTACGACTTCTGATTGATCGAGGTCCTTGGTGTAGAGGATAGCATATCTGACCGGCAATCGGATGATCCCGGGTTCGATTTCCGGGAGGTTACTCATATATATATATATATATATATGCGCCTCGGTGGTGTAGTGGTTAGCGTCGCTGACTACGAATCCATCGGCCCGGGTTCGAGACCCGACGGCAGCCGGCGCGCAGCAAAACCCAGCTATTCATCCTTCCACACAATAAAGAAAGTGGTTGGTAGATAAATGGGTACCCTAGGTGGCCAAGTGGTTAAGACGCTGGGCAGCTGATGGGGCGTGGTTCGGATTCCACGTTAAACTGTAGGTCTAAGGTGGAGTGAAAAGCTTGACCTTCGTCAGAATGAACAATTCGGGCGGAAGCTAACCAAAGGTATATATATACTCTAAATTCGAAATCCTTGAATGCATTCATTCATCATATATTACATTAACAATGTAACAAATTTTTACTAATATATATATATATATATATATATATATATATATATATATATATATATAATTAACGTAAAGAACGACGCTTGTATAGGAGAATATTCCGCGCAAGATGAGAGAGAGAGAACGAAACAAATGAAAAAATGAGGGAACCACCCGGGAATCGAACCCTGGATCTTCCGTTTGCCAGTCAGATATGATAACCATTACACCATGGGCCTCATTCAGTCAAATGCCGTAATTCTTCTAGATACGCGCAGAAACCAATGCCCCAAGGGGCACCTCCCGCATGTCGTACATTATATACATTTAAACTGCAAACACGCAGTATAATTAACGTAAAGAACGACGCTTGTATAGGAGAATATTCCGCGCAAGATGAGAGAGAGAGAACGAAACAAATGAAAAAATGAGGGAACCATCCGAGAATCGAACCCGGGATCTTCCGTTTGCCGGTCAGATATGATAACCATTACACCATGGGCCTCACTCAGTCAAATGCCGTAATTCTTCTACATACGCGCAGAAACCAATGCCCCAAGGGGCACCTCCCGCATGTTGTACATTATATACATTTAAACTGCAAACACGCAGTATAATTAACGTAAAGGACGACGCTTGTATAGGAGAATATTCCGCGCAAGATGAGAGAGAGAGAACGAAACAAATGAAAAAATGAGGGAACCACCCTGGAATCGAACCCGGGATCTTCCGATTGCCGGTCAGATATGATAACCATTACACCATGGGCCTCACTCAGTCAAATGCCGTAATTCTTTACATACGCGCAGAAACCAATGCCCCAAGGGGGCACCTCCCGCTTGTTGTACATTATATACATTTAAACTGCAAACACGCAGTATAATTAAGTAAAAAACGACGCTTGTATAGGAGAATATTCCGCACAAGATGAGAGAGAGAGAACGAAACAAATGAAAAAATGAGGGAACCACCCGGGAATCGAACCCGGGATCTTCCGATTGCCGGTTAGATATGATAACCATTACACCATGGGCCTCACTCAGTCAAATGCCGTAATTCTTCTACATACATTTCGTTCTCTCTCTCTCATCTTGCGCGGAATATTCTCCTATACAAGCGTCGTTCTTTACGTTAATTATTACTGCGTGTTCGCAGTTTATATATATATATATATATATATAATATATATATATATTTACAGTATATCTGTTAAAACTATTATTTGCCATATAGTTTCACACTTATAAATTTTTGTTGAAAGATAAAAACTTAAGCGACTTGAATCTGGTTCGCTATTGTACAGGAAACCCCGTTACACGTCGATCACTTTGTATATTGCTTCCGTTTATAAGACAGTTACGTTTGCTGTCTTTCGTTTTGCCACATTCAAGTTTAATATGGCCAACATATTCCTCTGATATTTCTCGAATCTGAGTAATATATATATATAATATATATATATTATATATATATATATATATATAATATATATATATATATATATAGGGTGTTCCATAAGTCCGGCATCATAGGAGAAATTCATATTTTTCTATTTCTACAAACCATAATTCATATTTTTCTCTTTCTACAGGCCATAATGTCTGTGAGCAAGGAAGAACGAATCTAGATAATTATACTCATAGGAAATCGGAGTCAAAGAGAGGCCGCTGCTGAATTAACAGACTGCATGCAGACCGCGAGCCAATAACACAGAGTTGTGTTAGCAGAATTGTTGCAAAGTTAAGGAAACAGAATCCATAGAAGATAAACCACGCAGTGGACCTTCAAGGAGGTCCACTGACGATGATACAGCGACTGCTATCCTGGCTCATTTAACAGAGGTCCCAAGAAATCTCTTCGGCGATTGTCCGCCGAGGCAGGAGTGTCGAAAAGTAGCATCCATCGCATTCTTCAGGCTCACAAATGGCATCCATATAAACTTCAGATTCCTACAGAAATTAAGCGAAGATGATTCCGACCGACGCGTCGGATGGAATTTTGTGAATGGCTACGGAACAATATGCTCGGGATGCCAATTTCCCGTCCACTATTCTGTTCAGTGACGAGGCTGTTTTTTTATGGAAATGATGAGGTAAATCGACAGAACACGCGCTACTGGTCTCAAAACAACCCTCACTGATATACCTTCAAAGGAACAAGGTGCATCTCGGTTGATGGTATGGTGTGGCATTTGGAAGGATCGCTCATAGGCCCCCCTCTTTTCGATGAACATATCACTGAGGCACACTACCTACGTATGCTCAAGGAAGAAGCATTTCCCAGTCTTTTGAACGAAGAAGGAAATTCCCACATGGTTCCAGCAAGACGGCGCTCCTGCAGATTACAGCACCCAAGTAAGGGAATACCTGTACCAATAATTCCCTGGTCATTGGATAGGACGTCGAGGGCCTGTGGAATGGCCAGCTAAAAGCCCGGATCTCACTCCACTAGATTTTATCTCTGGGGCCACTTGAAAATGCTGGTATACGCAGAGAAAATTAGGAATGTTGAACATTTGCGGCACCGCATTATGGGGCATGTAGCACCATTACTCCTGACAATCATTCACCGTGTGCTTGCTGACTGGGTATCACGTCTGAATTGTGTATTGAAAAACAATGGTGGACATATTGAGCACCTTCTGTAAAAAAAGCTTTTGTTTTGCCTTTTTATTTTTCCTATGATGCCGGACTTGTGGGACATCCTGTATATATACATACATATATATATATATATATATATATATATATATATATATATATATATATATATATAGATATATATATATATATACAGGGCGTCCCAAAAAAATGTATACACACTTAACAGCTGATAGCTCAAATTGATGTTTCTTTCTTTCCAAGTTAAACCCATTAGATTTAATAATGGCAGTCAGGACTAAGCTTTGAACAAAGGAAATTCATTCTAAAATGCTACTGGAAGTGTGAAAACGCAGTTGAAGTGCAAAGACAGTTTAGGAGGGAGTTTCAAACAGATCCACCAACGCGACTTACCATCACTCGAATTAGAGATAAGTTTGAAGCCGATGGAACTGTTCAGAATGTCCACAAGAAGCGTTCCGGAAGACCACGGACATCGACAAGCCCCACAAAGCAAAGCAAGAAAGAGTACTGGAAACGTATCACCAAAGTCCAAGAAAATCTGTGCGGCAAGCGAGTCGTGAGGTAGGAATTCAGAATCGTCTGTCCAACGCATTGAAGCGCTGTCAATGGAAAAGTTACATTCCAAGATTAGTCCATGCTATTAATGAAGATGATCCGGACCGAAGAGTGGAGTATTGCGAGTGGTACTTGGCACGATGGATGTGGATTGACGAAGGGGTTTCGTAGAATACCCCGCGTTCACCAGACCTCACACCACTAGAGATTTTTTTTTATGGGATACTTAAAAGACAAAGTCTACGCTATAAAACCCTGCAACAGTCGCTGAATTGAGAGCAGCCATTGAACGAGAATGCACACAAATACAAACGAAATGTTTCTGAGTGTTTGCGATTCCATTGCTTCGCGTTATCAGCAGTGCTGGACCAGAACGGACGTCAGTTTGAAAAACAGGCGTTGACAAAACAATTAAATAATGTTTGTAGATTCTATTACATTTGGAAAATGAAATGTATTTTAATAAACACTGCCTTTATAATTATTTAAAGTGTGTATACATTTTTTTGGGACGCCCTGTACATACATATATACAGATATATACAGTATAACACACATATACAACACACACATATAGATAATATATATATAAATGAACAATGAGTAATTCTTATATTCATAATTCTTAAGTCATTTTTGCGAATAGAGTCCAAACCCGCATAGCGCTGACGCAAGTTTGGATAAATTTTTATTTTCGTTCTATTTTATTTTGCTGAATAATTGATGAATTATTTCTTTTAAATTACTTAATCATTTTTAGATTTAGCTTAAATGTAATCGTGTTAACGTCATAAAAAGTATCTAAAAAATGTAAAACTCTGTACTTTTATTCTTTACTGAATAACAGTTTTGAATCTTGAATCTTGAATTTTTGAAAATTACAGTATATAGTACAGGGTGTCCCAGAATTAAACTATCTATTTCAATGAAATCGGACAAATTTTTTAAAAAACACACTTTTATTATGTTATCATGTTTAATATGTGTTAAAAAGTATAAATTTCTAATTTTTTTCATAATTTTTTCAGAATTTTTCATTATCTGTCCAATGAAAGACAGTCTGAAGTCATAGAATGGCAAAGAGACTCTCCAAAAGTTAATGTGTGGTGGAATGACCAAATCCAAAATTTATGGTGCTCCATCTTGTTGAAACACAACATTATCAAGAATGCCATCATCAAGAAGCTGTGGTCGAGAAACTGCTGAAGCATATCAAGATAGCGGTACCTGTTACAGTGCTTCCGCAAAGAAGAATGGGCCATAAATTTGGATTTGGTCATTCCAAGCCACACGTTAACTTTTGGAGAGTCTCTTTGCCATTCTATGACTTCAGACGGTCTTTCATTGCACCAGATAATGAAAAAATTATGAAAATAAAATTATGAAAAAAATTTAGAAATGTATACATTTTTAACATATTAAACATGATAAACATAAATAAAAGTGTGTTTTTAAAAAATTTGTCCGATTTCATTGAAATAGATAGTTAATTCTGGGACACCCTGTACAATGGCGTTCATAAGTATTCGTGTACAGAAATATTTCAGCTATATTCGTCCTTATCTTTTGTACCATGCATGGGATAGTTATGGAAAGTTTACCGTTCGTTTGGAAAAATTTAACAAAAAAATATTAGTTCAACTCCAACATATAATGTAAAACATCAAAGAATTTGAGGAAAATAAAAAAGTTAAAATGCAAAGTTTTTCGTACATTTACTTACAAAATTCTTTAATACTTTGCGTGTCCACCTTTTACTTCAATGACTTCAATGATTCGTTTTGAGTATTTTTTCACAAGGTTTCGACATCTCTCAGTAGAAATTTTAGTCCATTCTTCAAAAGAAAATTATTGCAATTCATTCAGATTTGAAGGGCTTCTCTTTCGGAGAGCTTTTTTCAAATCAAACCATAAATTCTTGATTAAATTGAGATGTGGGTTTGACTGGGCCATTCGAGAAGCTTCAAAGTCTCTTGTTCAAATCATTTTATGGTACTCTTACTTTTATGTTTTGGAACATTATCTTTTGTAGTACCCACTTGTAACCCACTCGCAACTCCCGAACTGAAGACAATAAATTTTCTCATGAATTTCCTGTTATTTCTTCGAATTTAAGATTCCATTGCTGACACGTTTTCTAGACTAGAAGCACTAAAGCGTCCCCAAAGAAGCAAATCACCAGCACCATGTTTAAGGATGTTTTTTTTCCTCGAATGAAGTATTTGATTTTCTCTAAAATATGTTCCAGAATAATCTAATTTTGGTCTCGTCTGTTCAGAGAACTTTTTAACAGAATGCAAATCGATCATTTTGATGATCTTTGACGTACTTTAAACAAGCTTCTTAGTGTGCTTCTCGTAGCAGAGGTTTTCTTCGTGGAACTCTTCGATGCGGACCATTCTTTTTCAATCTCAATGTACAATATCAGTGGAGGGATAAACACCGAACTTAGACAGTTTAAATGTTCGGCAAATATCACATGCAGTCACCCGCGGATTCACAGCAGCCACTCTTTTAATCCGTCTAGCTGTACGTTCTGAAATCTTGCCAGGTCGACCACACCTTGGTAGAGATGTTTGTTCCAAAGCCTTCCCATTCTTTTTTACTGTAGCAATCATCGTAAATGGAATTCGAAGTTCTTCTCCTAACTTCCTATAACTCTAGTAGTATGGGTGCAAAAGGGGAGAGTGCAATGCAATTGGAAATGTTGATCAATGTTGCAAAGGGAATGTCGCATAAGCGGGAGGGGGAATGTTGCAAGATGTTATGCAGCAAAGGGGGAGAGGGAAATGTTGCGAGATGTTATGCAACAAAGGGGGAGAGGGGGATCTTGCAAGATGTTATGCAACAAAGGGGGAGGTGGACTGTTGCAAGAACAAGGAGGGGTTATGCAACTTGGAGGCGGAGTTATCCCCCAAGAGAAAGAGAGAGGAGAAGGAGAGAGAGGAAGAGAGGTGTTCGCCTGGCAGGAGCCAAGCGCATATTAAGATTTCAGCCGAGCGGCCGTTGTCTTAATATGTTCCTAATCAGCCAGCTGGCTTAATCATCCAGCTGGCTTATCTGGCTGAGTTGCCTGGCTGAGTTGACCGTTTGCGCTATTTATTTAATTAAACCATATATTCTGACTTAACTCGCCAGTTCGCGTCTCTGCCTGAGTTGACTGATTGCGCTATTTATTTAATTAAAGCATATATCCTGACTTAAAGAGGCAGCTGACTTAGAAGGCATAAATGGCTCGTTCAGGTGTACAGGTTGAGTTGCCAGATAACGCTATTTATTCAATTAATTAATGCATATTCTGGTTTAGCAAGCCGCTTTAGAAGCCAGCCAATTGATATAATTAAATACCGCGTACAACCAAAATAATTAAATAAAACACCATTACATCATTCTGTTTATTTAGGCGAATTAATGGAAATATTTAGAAAATAAATATACAATGGAATATATATGATCAAAAATAATAATAGCATATGGACGATGAAAATATAATAAATATACAATTAATATATATATGATCAAAAAATAATAGCAAAAAAAAAGAACGGGAAATATATAATAAAAAATATACAAAAAGTTGTATTATCAATATATTAGTACAGGAAATATATACATATATACATTATATATATATATATATATATATATATGTGTGTGTGTGTGTACAGTTATATTAAATAATTAAATATATTAAAAATAATAGCATAGGGATGATAACCTTATTAGCTTCCGCCCGAATTGTTCATCCCACGAAGGTCAAGCTTTTCCCCCACCTTAGAGCTACAGTTTAACGTGGAATCCGAACCACGCCCCATCAGCATCCCAGCGTCTTAACCACTAGGCCACCTAGAGTACCCATTTATTCACCAACCACTTTCTTTATTGTGTGGAAGGATGAACAGCTAGGTTTTGCTGCGCGCCGGCTGTCGTCGGGTCTCGAACACGGGGCGGATGGATTCGTAGTCAGCGACGGTAACCGAGGCGCCTTTAAAATATGAATATATAATAATTATAACATGGAATATATATATGATCAAAAATAATAATAGCATAAGAAACACAAAGGAGAAAATATATAATCGAAAATATACGAAACGTATAATCAATTGCATATTAGTACCGGAAATATATATATATAATGTATGTATGTGTATATATATATATGTATATACACATATATATACCGTATATATATATATACATATATATACACAATTAAATAATTAAATATACATACTTTATGTTCTACGGCGCAAAACGCTAAACTCACACGTAATCGAGTCTACATTCACAGCGTTATTACTTTGTACTACACAGTAAAACCGTTGGCAAGTTATCTTTAAACACGGCTAGAATACAATCAAAAGCACGCACAAAGAGGTCGTCGTTAAACACAACATCATTATTAAATACAAGTTTATAAACACTCCTTTCCAATCGAGGGTTTTTTCTTACCGTCCCGAGCTTTTCAATCGTGAACTCTTCTTCACTCTGCAGAGCGGCAATTGAATTAATCTTCCAAGTCGTAACGACAGCTATTCATTATATAGAGGTACAGCTCTTCAGGGTAAACAGTGTAGGCAAGCTCTGCCCTGCATCGCTCAAGTGCTTTGTACCAAAGTTCAGGATATTTCGAAGAATCTAAACCTTTTAAATATGCATTCAGCTCTAGACCATTCTCGCCTTGTTCATTCTTACATTCGATAAATCCGTCGAGCAGAGCGGTGTATGCGTATTCAAGAACCGTGTCAAACTAAATCATATCCGTAACACGAGCGTCTAATATAGGCTTCAGCTTGCTGACTCCGACGATTTCAAACATTCTGTCGAGGACGAAACGGTTTCGCGTAGGCACAAGAACGTTATTATCAGATGCATTCTTCGCTTCACTAATCTGCTCTCTTCTTGTACCAACACCTGCAGGTATTTTATAACGGTCCTCTCCCCACTTTTCATCTATCACGAAGACTCTATTCATCTCAACACTTAAATAAATAACATTACGTTTACCAGAGTTTGCTTGCCTGCAAATCGTTTCAAGTACATAGTTAATGGTGCCGGTTTCACGCTGAACACGCGCAATGACTTCGTCACGGAGACATTGTACGAGGCGTTGAGAATGCTTCTCAAAGGAAGTTCCATCGTATTCGCACGTCCACTCTTCAAGCTCTGAGATGACTATGAGCCACAGGTGGACGGATCGGCTCGACGGGCGGAGTGAGTCAGCTGATGAAACGTGTACGGGTTTGTTCGAACTCGTGTGTTTCGTGAGGTACAAGGGTGGGCGGCTCGCTAGGGGAGCGAGTCACACCATAAACTGCTGAAGCGTACAGGCTTGTTCGAACACTTGTGCTCTTGGACAAACAGAATTTTCCGCTATGAAACAATACCGGCTTTAATTTTATCACTTACCAGACGTTCATTTCCACAAACTAAACATCTTCACAATCCGTGCACTATTTGAGAGAAACATATGCCCATATTTATCCTTTTTTAACAAGCGATACTCGTCTCTAAAGTCTGTTAAAACTCACACAGCCCATTAGCCACAACCTCACTACAAACCTCGTCATGATATATATTAATATGCTAAAAATACTTAAGATTCTCCATGATGACAAGATTTACATTCTCAACCGTAGGGTACGAGTAGTCGGTATGGTGTAACATATAATATCGCTTGTCACACCACTCATCAAAAGACTCACTATCCATAACGTTGCTTATCTTCTGAACGTGTTGCTTCTTCTACTTCGCGGTATATGTGAGCCTTTATAAAGATAGGTCTACACATACTTCATACATCGTTTGTACTACGAAATCCTACAATGCCCTCGCCAGAATACCCGTAGAGTATTTGAACATCTTGGTCCTTCGCGGCTCAATGTAGCCTTAAAAGTATCAAAGGAGGGGGAAGTAGGGAGGTTTTCAGTATCCACCACATCTTGGCACTTTGCCGAATACCACTTCATAAATGTTGAACACGCAATATTAAAGGTAGCCATTACTGTTTTTCTTCTACGGGAGAATACATCTGAGCTCAAGGGTATGCTGAGGTCAACTGAGCACGCAGGGATAGAGATATGAGGTAGTGGCAGGACTCACGTTACCGATCTTACAGTGGGCGGAGCTTAGCTTTTTACTGTACACACACACGCAAAGGAGAAAATGAAATTAAATGAAACAAATATACGTGATAAATAAACATATCAATACACATATATATAAATACAATCAAGGATTAAGGTACCAAAGGGTACGGTATCATAGGTACCAGGCACCTGGTAACGTTTCCTATAGGTGTTACGGCATACCTTCGTGCCCCTAAGTTCCTTCACACACCCAGTTTCTGCGCCCGAAAATTGTGCGTCCCCACAGTCAGTTGGGGTAGCTGGTCACCCTCATCTTCCAAGCACACTAGATCCTTCAACGAGTCAAAGTTAACGACTCGACGGTTCGCATGGTTAAGCGTGATACCCTTAGCCTTCACGATATACTTCATTATCCCCTACCCTCACCCGTACCCTATAGGTTTTTGGCCTGTTGACACAAACGAGTCTGCGTATGCACCATCGCAAACTCATCCTTGATCTCGTCAGTTAGCTCTCCGAGGAACTCCCAATAGCGGGCATGTATCACCTTCCCTCGCTGTGAATATCACACTATCTGTGTCAGCGTACCACCCTCCCCAAGAGAGTGCAATAGGCAAAGTTTGATGCGGGCGTAGGCCGTTGTGAAACTGGCTACAGGTATGTTTGTAACCCGTGAGGTATCTGTGGCCAGTTCGGTGATGTTATACTTTATTATGTAAGTATTACCTACATTCACGATCTCCATAACCTCTTTATCGGGAGCGTTGGCATAATCCCAGACTTCACTATAACTTTTGCCAAATGGACGTTCCCTTTGCCGGTATTCTGTGCAAATTTCCCCAAAGACTGTTTAGCACAACTTTGCTCTAAAGCGCTTGCCAGGATTCTTAACAATTTGGATCGGTCAAGCTGTATACCTTCATGGCACTGTAACGCTGAATATAAGCCGTTTTTTCATCTTCGGTATCAACCCCTCGCGGATATCCTGACGCTCAACCTTATCCTTCAAAAAGCGTTTATATATGGTGTGAAAAGGTTGGGTAGCTTCTGAAACCTCCACACCTCATGTATCTTCAATATTCTATACCCATGGCGAACGGCTAGGCCAGCTCAGGGCTTATATATACACCTCTGATCTTACGCTGGTGGTTGTATGGTCACAATCACCGTTGTTCTCTTCTGCGCACTTCACACACAGGGGAAACATGAGCTTGTGATCTATAACGACGGTAAGATCGGCATCCATAAATCGAGGGGGGAGCACGTCTACGAAAGAGAGTCCAAAGTAGCGCTTATTCAAGTTAGCTGAAAACTCCTCGATGGTTGGTATGGGGGACCCACCATTTTTTCAGGCACCTAGGGGTACGGATTGTTCTTCATCACGTAGGGATATAAGAGCAGAAGTCGTAGTAGTGGAGTTTCACGCCCTCCGTAGGCGGAAAGTATAGCTTGAATGGGTTTGTGCGCATGCTGTCACCGCATTTGAGGGGGTCCAACACCATTGAACGTTTGATGGTCCTTATTTTTCACGGTACTGGGCATCTGTTTCCACCGTGCATCATACTATGCTCCCGCACGATTTTGTGAGTGAACTGGGAGCCTATAAGTTGATCACGGTTACGGGTCCATGCGAGGCTGTCGGCGGGGGATCTTCCATAAAGGTCCCTGTGACGGCACATTCAGCGCGCGGGCATCCATGCCACCAGCAGCCGTTAAAGGAATACACAGTCTTCTCACCAGTGGCTGGATCCTCACTTAGGCCGTCAACCCAAAAAACACGACCATTGACCTTAACGGGTACTTCACCCGTGTTGCGGGCATGTTTTTGTATATCCCGGTCTGCTGCTGTAGGGTATGAGCCAGTAAATAGCCTTGTGCCCATAACTGCGGGGGTTGTTTCTGTGAATGATTGCTAAGGTGTCTTTAGGCATGAAGTTATTCTTGAACACTGTAAAACATAATGAGGTGATCGTGGTCGCGACTTGCAGCGGATCGCATTTGAAACGGGTTATGTACAGTGCTTACAAGAAGTCTCGCGCCTCTGTCTCGTCCAAGCTAGTCTGTTAGGTATAAAATGGGCGGTCCTTATGGCAGCGGAGGTGTGTTCGGATTGGTGCACATAACTGCTCTAACCAATCAATGACGTCCATTATTACGTCACTTCTGCTACATTTTAGTGTTTAAAATACAAATGATTAAGAAGCAGAATGACCAAGTTTCGGGATGTTGGGATGGTTATGGAGCAATCCTAGTCATCATAATATTAGCTGGGTATTACATTATACCGTCTCAATATATACTGTAGACTATAGAGAACGACTAATTCGAAAATATCCCAAATCATGGCATGATACCTAAGTTATTTTGACGCAGGTCTAAATTATTTGCTCAAATGCAATGATTGATATTAAGTAATTGTTGGGAATTGTTGTCAATATTGATACATATCCTACGTGAAGAATCTAATGACCAAATTCCTCAGTGAACCTCTCACGCGCTCGCATTTCGAGGAAGTCACGGTCGTCTCACTAATAGATAGTTTATCCATTGTTTTAAGTGGTAACCTATTCATCTTATGAAAGTCATTAGTCTAAAGCAAGACTGGTGGGCCGTGAATCAGAGAAATTTGCATTTGATTTGTTCATCGTAATTATTACGTAATATAGTATACTGTATATATAGTATATAGAGTTTATTGGTAGCATATCATATGACAATTCCCATAAACATGTGATGGCCTCGATGTTGCCAGTTTTTATTTTTTTCCTGAAACTATTACCTTCTCATAGTTTGTTTCAACAATGCATATATTATCATCCACGAGCGTAGACATTGCAAGAAAAGATTCTAACTAAGGATAATTAAAGTTCTTTCATGGTCACAATATATACTTTTATAGATGTCAAACATAAAAATATAATAAAATTCTATATTAACATAAATATATATTCGATACACATTTACGTCATGGCTTTAACATCAGTATTTCGTATAGCTTCCTCCAGCATCAATAATTTCTTGCAATCGTTGCGGCATAGAAGAGGCCAGATTGTAGGAATGTTTTGTTCGGCGTAAGCTCTCCCAACTATTCCTCGTGTGAGCTAAAAGTGCTTCAGATGTTCTTTCATTGCGTTGCTCCCATTCGTTAATCATTATTGCCCAAAGGTTTTCAATCGGATTCATCTCAGGAGAACGTGGTGGCAGAATTACATTAATAATCTCTGGCTCCCTTTCCTCCTCCCTTCGTAATTCCCCACCCAACCTCGTTTCCTTCGACATAGCAACGCTCACCTCCATCCTCATTCCTCTTCCTTCATTAAACCTATTATCGCTTTTACTGTCCCTTCCTTCCATCCTTCAATGCCAGCGTTCTTAAACCTAGCACATAAATTATATAATATGGAATCTAACACCTTAGATCTCTACGCATTCATGTTACTTGAAGACGCCTGTATCTTAGGGGAATCTAAGTGTTGAGAGTGGGCTTGAGGGGTAGTCTATAGATTACTACAGATGACCTTGAACGCTCCAACTTTTTAAAAATGATTATTTATTACGCACATCATATGGCATAATACACACATGAATTTAAGTATCTTACACTATAGGAATGGAATTGAATCCTACCAGAGTTAAAAGTCGCAAAATATGATAGATTAGTTTGTATTAAGAGGTTACTAAGAGAAAAGGATTTGGGATAGAGCGGAAGGCAGAGAGTATATTTTCTCGAGTTTCGGTTATTATTAACGTTATATGGATACATTGCCATGCGGTGTGATGAGAGAGAGAGAGAGAGTTACAACTTCTGAAGGTAACCTGTTCTACGTGTGACAGATCTTATACGTAAAGTAATTCCCACACACATTAGTCCTAAACCGCTTCAAATCCAACTTCCAAACACTGCTGCGAGTTGGGTTATCATTTAAACTAAACATGCTCCTAAAATCGACATCGTTGAACCCGCGTAAGAACTTGAAAACCTCGATCAGTTGACCGCGCAGCCTCCGAGTTTCCAGCGAAAAGAAGTTCAGAGCGCGTAACCGTCGATTGTAGCCCATATGCCTAACGGAAGGGATTAACTTTGTGGCCCTCGCCTGCACTCGCTCCAGCCTCTCAATATCTTTCCTGAGGGTGGGCGACCAAAATTGCACAGCATATTCCAGGTGCGGCCGAACCAGGGAATTGTACAGAGAGAGCACAATCTCCTTGTTCCGAAACTGAAATTGCCTCCTGATATAACCTAACAGCTTCTGGGCTTTCTTTTCAACCTCTACGCACTGTTTGGTAAGTTTAAGGTCGCTGCTAATTAACACACCCAAGTCCTTTTCCAAATCAGTCGTCTCGATATTACTCCCCAACATACTTTGCATTTACCCAAGTTAAACGGCATTTGCCATTTTTCGGACCACTCTCCTATCCTACCTAGGTTCGCACGCAGTTCCTCGATCGCTTCGGGCGTCCCAACATCGGCCCCAAGCTTGGTGTCATCAGCGAATTTGGCGATCCGACTGACGATGCCAACGTCGATATCATTTATGTAAATGATAAACAACAGTGGCCCCAAAACGGAACCCTGAGGAACCCCACTAGTGACCGAGGCCCAACCCGAACTAACCTCTTTAATTACAACCCTCTGCCGCCTATTCTTCAGCCAGTTTTCAATCCACCTACCTACTTCCCCACCGATACCCAGTGCGCGCACTTTCGCCATTAGCCGGCGGTGAGATACCTTATCAAAGGCTTTCTGAGAGAGAGAGAGAGGATGGGGAGAGAGAGAGAGAGAGAGGAGGATGGGGAGAGAGAGAGAGAGAGAGAGAGAGAGAGGGAGGATGGAGAGAGAGTTACAAGGAGTTACAAGGAAAAGGAAAGAAGTACCTCAAAAGGCCTTGCGGCCCATACCGAGGAGGTACCAATGGCAACGGGTGCCACGGAAAATTTTCTACACACTCAAATAGTGTGCAAAATTTGGTCTAACCTTTTCTTGAACTGATCCACAGAGGAACTGTTCACAACTTCCGAAGGTAACCTGTTCCATGTGTCACAGATCTTATACTTAAAGTAATTCCCACACACACTAGTCCTAAACCGTTTCAAATCCAACTTCCAACCATTGTTGCGAGTTGGGTTATCATTTAAACTAAACACTTCTAAAATCGACATCGTTGAACCCGCGTAAGAACTTGAAAACCTCGATCAGTTGACCGCGCAGCCTCCGAGTTTCCAGCGAAAAGAAGTTCATGGCGCGTAACCGTCGATTGTAGCCCATATGCCTAACGGAAGGGATTAACTTTGTGGCCCTCGCATGCACTCGCTCCAGCCTCTCAATATCTTTCCTGAGGGTGGGCGACCAGAACTTCACAGCATACTCCAGGTGCGGCCGAACAAGGGAATTGTACAGTGAGAGCACAATCTCCTTGTTCCGAAACTGAAATTGCCTCCTGATATAACCCAATAGTTTCTGGGCTTTCTTTTCCACCTCTACACACTGTTTCGTAAACTTAAGGTCGCTGCTAATTAGCACACCCAAGTCCTTTTCTAAATCAGTCACCTCGATATTACTACCCAACATCGAGTAGTCCGACTTGGGATTGGCGTAGCCAATGTGCATCACTTTGCATTTACCCAAGTTAAACGGCATTTGCCATTTTTCGGACCACTCTCCTATCCTACCTAGGTCCGCACGCAGTTCCTCGATCGCCTCGGGCGTCCCAACTTTGGCCCCAAGCTTGGTGTCATCAGCGAATTTGGCGATCCGACTGACGATGCCACCGTCGATATCATTTATGTAAATGATAAACAACAGTGGCCCCAAAACGGAACCCTGAGGAACCCCACTAGTGACCGAGGCCCAACCCGATCTAGCCCCTTTAATTACCACCCTCTGCCGCCTATTCCTCAGCCAGTTTTCAATCCACCTACCTATTACCTACCACCTACCTATTACCTTATCAAAGGCTTTCTGAAAGTCGAGATAAAGTATATCAATAACCATACTCTTATCGTACTCACTCAACATGACGTGGAAAAACTCGAGCAAGTTGGTGAGGCACGACCTATGCCGTCTAAACCCATGTTGGGAGTCCCCAAGCAGCTTGTAGGAATCCAGATGGTCAACGATCCTATCAGCTATTATCCCTTCTAATAATTTACCTACAACTGAAGTGAGACTAATGGGACGATAGTTCCCTGGACTTTCGTGATCCCCTTTCTTAAAGATAGGGGTCACGTTGGCTTCCCTCCAGTCACCAGGCACCTGGCCCATCTCCAACGATTTGTTGAAGACTGTAGCCAGGTGGGGAGCCACCTGGTCGCGCACTTCTCGCAACACTCTAGGGAGAAACTGGTCTGGCCCAGGAGCCTTAAACGCGCTCAGTTTGTCTATTCTATCGGCAACGACTGTCGCGGTACATCTAACACTATCCAGGCCAGCACCTTCGTGCCTCACGCCTGGCTCGGGGATGACGTGGGTATCCTCCCTGGTGAACACTCCCGCAAAGTACTCATTAAGCACATTAGCGATGTCCGCGTCGGAGGTCCGCAGAACGCCGCTTCCTCCTTTACCGGACCTATCATGCTTCTAATGGGCTTTCTACTATTAACATAACTGAAGAATTCCTTAGGGTTCCCCTTGCAGAGGCTTGCCACCCGTAGTTCTTCGTTACGTTTCGCTAGCCTAACCTTCGCATTCACTTCCCTACACAGGCGGACATACGCTTCAGTGTTCTCGTGGGAACGATTGGCCTTCGCCCTCCTATACGCTACTTTCCTATTTCGGATAGCCGAAGCGATGTCACGATTGAACCACTTAGGCTGCGTTGAGCAGGGGTGACCGGTTTTGAGGGTATGGCAGCAGACTGCAGCACCATAAACTCGTCCCGGAATGCACTCCACACTCCCTCAACATCGCCGCCAACCTCTAACCCCATCTCTCCTACGCTATCCCTGAGGCTAACAAAGTTCGCCCGCCGGAGATCGAGCTTACTGCCTCTCGAGTTACTACGCTTCACCCGAGGGACGCACACACGGAACCTAATAAGACCGTGATCACTCCCGCCCAATGATTCGTCAACGGTGAGGCCAGTGACGAGGTTGTCTTCGGTCGTGAATACTAAGTCTAGAACGCTTTCGCCTCGTGTAGGCTCGTTGACCCACTGAGTGAGGAAGTTCTCATCAGCAAAGTCAACTAGCCTCCTCCCTTCAGCATCGGCAGTCCTGTTTTCCCACTTTATGCCGCGACAGTTGAAGTCTCCTAAAACTACACACACCCTCCCCTAGCAGGCTACTGAGTTCGGTGTACAGGGCTGTATCCTCCACGAGGAGGAGATGCGGAGGTCTGTACACCAAGATTAACCTATAGTTCGTCCCTCCCACGTTCAGATCGACGCCAAGCAGCTCCCGTTCCGACCGGAACTGGCAGTCAACCGGACTCAACGTGTCTCTGACGTATATTAGTACCCCACCCCCCTCCCCACGGGTGCGGTCTTTGTGAAACATTCTATACCCGGGAATTTCGAACTCCCCAACGTAGTCCCTACGATCAGTATGAATCCAGGACTCGGTGATAGCAACGATATCCTGGTATTCTGATGCTAAGAGCCCGTAGCTCGCCAAACTTGTTCCTGATCGACCTAGCATTAAAAAGCACGGAGGGAGCCTCCCCTATTCTGACCGCCCCCTAGCACGACCCGTTTCCCGAACAGCCAGGGCTGTCGGGAGTTGAATAGCCCCTCACTAACGAGGGGCAATCTCCGCAGGAGCTTGAGCCCCCTCCAACGTGGAAGGAGAGTCACTACCTGCTGTTGGAGGGGGACTAACTACTGGGGGAGGGGGACTAACTGCTGGGAGGGGGACTAACTGCTGGGGGAGGGGACTAACTACTGTGGAGGGGGACTACCTGCTGCTGGAGGGGACTACTGCTGGAGGGGGACTAACTGCTGGGGAGGGGGACTAACTGCTGGGGGAGGGGACTAACTGCTGGGGGAGTAGGTTTAACTGTTTGGGGAGCAGGATCAATTGCTGGTTTGGGGGTCTTAGTTTAAAGATTATACAAATTAATGTTCAGTAAATCACCATACTTCTTTTTCCCCTTCTGGTTAAAATGTATCCCGTCCGAACCAAAGTATTCCCCATTTCCGTAGAATGTAGGCCAAAAATCGACAAACTTTAGGCCTTTTTCATCACACATGCGTTTAACTCTTTTATTTATGCTAATGGCTTTACTTAGAGTATAGTCACTAGCACGCATTCGAGGGAGAATTCCTACGACCATACCCATGTCTGTCCTATCCCTAACCTTGTCAGTTAGGTTCTTAAATTCTTTTATAATGGGCTCTGTCTGCCCTCCTGTCCCTCCCATAAAAACGTCATTGCCACCAACATGGACAATGATAGGGCAACTCTTATTCTTGATATTAATTTTGCCTAATTCCCTATTAATTATCTGGCTTGTGGCACCCGGAAAACATCGGAGCTTTCTCTTGGTCGCCCGTCTTGCTCCGAAAAAGTCCCCTTGATTCCTTACCATAGAATCCCCAATTAAAAAGGTTTCATCCTCCTCATCAGCAAGTAAGTGAAACTTATTTTTGATGGTAATGGGTTCCAAATCCTTATGTTTTGGTTTGGAGGGTCTTTTATTTTTGACCAATTTGAATTCTTGGTCCTCCGTTTTATTTTCCGGAATAGTCACCGTGTTTTCCAAGCGTGCCACGCTTTGCTCTAGATGCTTAATTTTACAGTTTAAATCTGCTTGTGTGTTTTTAGTTTGATCTTGTCTACTGGGATGGATTTCCAGTGCTACGAGCCTAGCTTCAAGCTTTTTTACTAATTCCTTTAGCTCTTTCACTTCCTTTTCGTGGTTGTCTCTAAGTTTACAAAACAAACTATACTAAGGGATGTGATATTGCTGATACTACCTTCTGGGAAGTCAACGCACCAATGATTAACTTTATATTTAAAGCATTCTGCTTTCAATTTAGCTGGCCCTGTCATATTTTTTTTTTTTTTTTTTTTTTTTTACGATACGTTAATTTAATAAATAATACAATATGTTCCTTTTAATTAATACGATACGTTACTTTTAAATAATACAATATGCTACTTTAATTAATATAACGAATGGTGAGAGGGGTAATGGTGAGTTCGGAAGTAAACGCGTGTTACAGACCGGAAACTGAGTTGAATGCACTGAGTTGAATGCAGTCTGATATTAATTTAAATAATACAATGCTATTTTAATTAGTATATTGGTTAGTGAGGGAGGATTGGTGAATGCCGAAACGAAATAAACACGCGCGCAGACGAGTGGCACGTGTTTCAGACCGGAAATGGAATTGAATACGGAACTGAATGGATCTGTAGGGAGCCGTTTATAACAATGCAGAATGATGTTACTTTAAATAATATAATATGTTATTTTAATTTATACAACGGATCGTGGAGAGAAGTAGTGAATGCGGGAGATAGACCTGCGAGAGCACGTGTAACAGGACAGACCGGAAACGGAAATAGACTCGAACATACAAATCTTACTATGTAACTCGTCTGAAAATGCAATCTGTAACTACCGTCTAAAACAATGCAAACTTATTTCACGTTAACTTTCCCAGAGAAATTCAGCCGAAAAACAGAATTTAAACAATATGAAATATGTTCGTTAACCGGAAAAGGAATAAATTAAGTATAATTAATAATAAATTGTCTAATTATTAAGCAATAGTGCTTGCCCTAATCTCAATAATAAGTAAATAAATATTAACTTATCTAACAAATATACACTCAAACTTTGTCACTTAGTCACTATTAAAAAAAAGATACTGGAGAGACCACACAGCACGTCCGCCTCCGATGAAGTCTAATGAGAGAGAGAGAGAGAGAGAGGATGGAGAGAGAGAGAGAGAGGATGGGGAGAGAGAGAGAGGATGGAGAGAGAGAGAGAGAGGATGGAGAGAGAGAGAGGAGAGAGAGAGGATGGGAGAGAGGATGGAGAGAGAGGAGAGAGAGGATGGAGAGAGAGAGAGAGGGAGGATGGGGAGAGAGAGAGGATGGAGAGAGAGAGAGAGAATGGAGAGAGAGTTACAAGGAGTTACAAGGAAAAGAAGTACCTCAAAAGGCCTTGCGGCCCATACCGAGGAGGTATCAATGGCAACGGGTGCCAGGGAAAATTTTCTATACACTCAAATAGTGTGCAAGATTTGGTCTAACCTTCTCTTGAACTGATCCACAGAGGAACTGTTCACAACTTCTGAAGGTAACCTGTTCCACGTGTCACAGATGTTATACGTAAAGTAATTCCCACACACATTAGTCCGACACCGTTTCAAATCCAACTTCCAACCATTGTTGCGAGTTGGGTTATCATTTAAACTAAACATACTTCCAAAATGGACATTGTTGAACCCGCGTAAGAGCTTGAAAACCTCGATCAGTTGACCGCGCAGCCTCCGAGTTTCCAGCGAAAACAAGTTCAGGGCGCGTAACCGTCGACTGTAGCCCATATGCCTAACGGAAGGGATTAACTTTGTGGCCCTCACCTGCACTCGCTCCAGCCTCTCAATATCTTTCCTGAGGGTGGGCGACCAGAACTTCACAGCATACTCCAGGTGCGGCCGAACAAGGGAATTGTATAGTGAGAGCACAATCTCCTTGTTCCGAAACTGAAATTGCCTCCTGTTATAACCCAATAGTTTCTGGGCTTTCTTTTCCACCTCTACGCACTGTTTCGTAAACTTAAAGTCGCTGCTAATTAGCACACCCAAGTCCTTTTCTAAATCAGTCACCTCGATATTACTCCCCAACATCGAGTAGTCCGACTTGGGATTGGCGTAGCCAATGTGCATCACTTTGCATTTACCCAAGTTAAACGGCATTAGCCATTTTTCGGACCACTCTCCTATCCTACCTAGGTCCGCACGCAGTTCCTCGATCGCTTTGGGCGTCCCAACATTGGCCCCAAGCTTGGTGTCATCAGCGAATTTGGCGATCCGACTAACGATGCCACCGTCGATATCATTTATGTAAATGATAAACAACAGTGGCCCCAAAACGGAACCCCACTAGTGACCGAGACCCAACCTGAACTAGCCCCTTTAATTACAACCCTCTGCCGCCTATTCCTCAGCCAGTTTTCAATCCACCTACCTACTTCCCCACCGATACCCAGGGCGCGCACTTTCGCCATTAGCCGGCGGTGAGGTACCTTATCAAAGGCTTTCTGAAAGTCGAGATAAAGTATATCAATCGCCCTACTCTTATCATACACACTCAACATGACGTGGAAAAACTCGAGCAAGTTGGTGAGACACGACCTATGCTGTCTAAACCCATGTTGGGAGTCCCCAAGCAGCTTGTAGGAATCCAAAGGGTCAACGATCCTATCCTCTATTATCCCCTCTAATAATTTACCTACAACTGAAGTGAGACTAATGGGACGATAGTTCCCTGGACTTTCGTGATCCCCTTTCGTAAAGATAGGGGTCACGTTGGCTTCCCTCCAGTCACCAGGCACCTGGCCCGTCTCCAACGATTTGTTGAAGACTGCAGCCAGGTGGAGAGCCACCTGGTCGTGCACCTCCCGCAACACTCTGGGGAGAAACTGGTCTGGCCCAGGAGCCTTAAACGCGCTTAGTTTGTCTATTCTATCGGCAATGACTGTCGCGGTACATTGAACACTATCCATGCCAGCACCTTCGTGCCTCACGACTGGCTCGGGGATGATGCGGGTGTCCTCCCTGGTGAACACTCCCGCAAAGTACTCATTAAGCACTTAGCGATGTCCGCGTCGGAGGTCCGCAGAACGCCGCTTCGGTCCTTTAACGGACCTATCATGCTTCTAATGGGCTTTTCTACTATTATCATAACTGAAGAACTCTTTAGGGTTCCCCTTGCAGAGGCTTGCCACCCGTAGTTCTTCGTTACGCTTCACTAGTCTAACCTTCGCCTTCACTTCCCTAAACAGGCGGACATACGCTTCAGTGTTCTCATGGGAACGATTGGCCTTCGCCCTCCTATACGCTACTTTCCTATTTCGGATAGCCAAAGCGATGTCACGACTGAACCACTTAGGCTGCGTTGAAGCAGGGGTGACCGGTTTTGAGTGTATGGCAGCGGACTGCAGCACCATAAACTCGTCCCGGAATGCACTCCACACTCGCTCAACATCGCCGCCGACCTCTAACACCATCTCAACTACGCTATCCCTGAGGCTAACAAAGTCCGCCCGCCGGAGACCGAGCTTACTACGCTTCATCCGAGGGACGCATACACGGAACCTAATCAGACCGTGATCACTCCCGCCCAACGATTCGTCAACGGTGAGGCCAGTGACGAGGTTGTCTTCGGTCGTGAATACTAAGTCTAGAACGCTTTCGCCTCGTGTAGGCTCATTGACCCACTGAGTGAGGAAGTTCTCATCAGCAAAGTCAACTAGCCTCCTCACTTCAGCATCAGCAGTCCTGTCTTCCCACTTTATGCGGCGACAGTTGAAGTCTCCTAAAACTACACACACCCTATCCCCTAGCAGGCTACTGAGTTCGGTGTACAGGGCTGTATCCTCCTCGAGGAGGAGATGCGAAGGTCTGTACACCAAGATTAACCTATAGTTCTTCCCCCCCACGTTCAGATCGACGCCAAGCAGCTCCCGTTCCGATCGGAACTGGCAGTCAACCGGACTCTCCCTGACATATATTAGTACCCCACCCCCCTCCCCACGGTTGCGGTCTTTGCGAAACATTCTATACCCGGGAATTTCGAACTCCCCAACGTAGTCCCTACGATCAGTATGAATCCAGGACTCGGTGATAGCAACGATATCCTGGTATTCTGATGCTAAGAGAGAGAGGCTGGAGAGAGAGAGAGAGAGGCTGGAGAGAAGAGAGAGCTGGAGAGAGAGAGAGAGATAGAGAGAGGATGAGAGAGAGAGAGAGAGAGAGATGGAGAGAGAGGATGGAGAGAGAGAGAGGATGGAGATAGTGAGAGAGAGAGAGAGAGGAGAGAGAGAGAGGAGGATGAGAAGAGAGGATGGAGTGAGAGAGAGAGAGAAGATGGAGAGAGAGAGAAAGAGAGAGAGAGGATGGAGAGAGAGAGAGAGAGAGAGAGAGAGAGAGAGGGAGAGGAGAGAGGATGGAGAGAGAGAGAGAGAGAGAAGATGGAGAGAGAGAGAAAGAGAGAGAGAGGATGGAGAGAGAGAGCGTTATCTCCTGCATACTCTATATATACTGGTCAAAAAAAGAAACGCAATTAGCTTGCATATGGTGTAAAATTTAAGTTGTTAGTGGTATTATCACAGTTTCAAGATTATGGTTAAATGTTTGTTCAAATCTTTTAAAGCCACTTAGTGCATGTTTTTAAACCTGACTAATCCCGGCTAAGACGCCATTTTGTTACAAACAATAAACAGAGATTAAATTGAATGTATTCTTTATGAAGGCATGCATTTTTTCTTTGACTTCACAGAATACACACTGCCCGTTGAGAAAACCAAACTTTTTCCCGCGATTGAGGCATGCCACGACTCTCAGAGGTCAACAGAGGTCGTGCCTTGGGCATGTTGGATGCAGGCATGTCTGCTGTCCAAGTTGCACAACGAATGCATGTGCATCCCAGCATAATCTCGAGGCTTGTTAGACGGTACAATGCCACAGGAAGTGTTCAGGACCTGCCAAGACGTGGGCGACCTCGTGTGACGACCCAACGCCAGGATCGCCACATTGTACTGCAGCACCTGCGTCATCGGCAGCGGAATGCTCGTCAGACAGCCAGAGAGACACCTGGTATCCACAACAACAGAATTAGTGACCAGACCGTCAGAAACCGACTCCGTAATGCAGGACTCCGATCCCGCAGGCCTTACAGAGGTCCTTTTCTCACTGATGCAAGAAGGCAACGACGCCTGCAATGGGCCTATCAGCACCGTGACTGACTGCCCAGCGCTACAGGGATGAGATTCTTCACCCACATGTTCTTCCATTCATGAGGCAACATCCAGAATTGGTGCTCCTGCAACAGGACAATGCCAGACCTCATGCAGCCAGGATAGTGCAGGCGTACCTGCAGGGACAACAGGTGCAGACCTTACTATGGCCAGCCTTCAGCCCAGACATGTCACCGATAGAGCACGCATGGGATGAACTTGAACGGCGAGTTCGCAGACGTCAGCATCAGCCGCAGAACATCAGGGAACTGACCAATGCAATTATTGAAGAGTGGAGGGCCATCCCTGTTGCTTTCCTGCAGAGACTGTTGAGGTCGATGAGGGCCAGACTCCAAGCCTGCATTGTGGCTAGGGGTGGCCATACGCGTTATTGACTGTTTGTTATGTTAAAGAATCATTTACTATATACTGAGTCCTCATGTTTATTAATAAATCTCAAAAATTGCGTTCCTTTTTTTGACCAGTATATATCTATATACAGTATGTCTCTATTTATAAATAGATAGTGATCGACACAATGATAATGTGGACGTCATTGATGGAGCTAGAGCAATTATGTGCACCAATCCGAACCCACTGTACATCCTTCTAAAGGCTTGAAAGCATACTCTAAGTACACGTATGTCATTAACGCAATAATGTTCATATTCATCGGCTATATTGTATGGATTAGCTTCATTAAAACTGTTGTAGTATCGGTCAAAATCTCCACGCTCACTATCACTCATGTTGGTGTAGTTAAAGTAATGTTTGGGTGGAGGTAGTCCTAAGCAATTCAAAGTTTCGTTAGTGAGGAATGTGTAAGGGAAATATACTTCCGAAACTTCAACGGCTACGCCCATGACCTTGGGCAGCTTTGCTAATTTACAAGGTGTGAACAGTAGGGTGTCTTTAAACTGTACATTACCTCTTAAATGCATCTGTATTAGTTTGTTGCCTCTTTTCAAGGGATCACCTGTAAATATTGCAGACGACTCGTGTTCAAGCAGCTCCTTATAAAGGAACGACATGTCAAATTTCGCCCCGTTATGGGCAAGAATATACACAGTCATTTTTTTTAACTTGTCCGCTAACTTGAAAATAGGACACAAAGAGCTTCATAGGGCTGTCGTATGCGTTCGTCTTAAATACGTTTGTCCGTTTTCCACATTTGTGGCACTCATCACACTCGAACTCCATGCATTCATCACAGATAGTCTGACTTACGAGTAAATGCGGAATGACCTCTTTAGTTTCAGCATTTGTGTAAGTTTTTATATCGTAGTACACGTTTATACAAGCGCTATTTTTAGGTTTAGCATCTTTCAGATAACATACATGCTTCACTCCATCCGCCTAAAATTTTTCATGACATGTGGAACAGTGAATTTCTCCGCATTTATGTTTGAAATTACCCCAATTATCCATCATGCGCAACATATCGCACTTACACATCCTCATTTTCCTGCAAGTGCCATTTGATTTATGGAGCTCAAAGCATTTATTATTGAAAAATGTACGTCTACACACATTACACATCCTCTTCTCGATTACAACTACCTGACTTTCACATGTGGGGCTTTTACACTGTTCACATACCATGTAGCAATCCTTACAATGTTTCACCATATCATCAACAAACTCAAGACAACCCTTACACAAATCATGATGCCTTCTATATTTTCGACTTTTATCATAACTGGCGTAGAGAGCGCTTATGTTACGGATGGGGAGATACGATGTTCCTGACAATCCTAAAATAAGTAGAGGTCTTGTACGATCTCTCACGCTGCTTTTAAAAACATACACAGTCCTACGACGATCATCCATTCCAGATACGACTATACGTGCATTCATTTCCTGCTCGGCCCTACTCAGTTCTTCAGGACCCATATTACACTCAAACTCAAGCTTACAATCTGAAGCCACTTTACGGGCACGCTTCATAACCGTGGGCAGCCAAATTTTTCGCGTCCAAGTATTTAGCACAGTGAACATATGAGCTAAAATTATTGCTATAAAACCACAACCACGATCTACGTTTAAATGCTTTCTGTAAATAACCAGAGAATTGAAATTAAGAGTATAAGGTGTGGCACTATGACCCGCAACACGGAATACTCTTTCAACATCTACCATGAAGTTGTCCATATTGAAGGATGTACCACTTTGAGAGGCTTGCATTATACGCCCCAAGATATAGTCTATATCTACACCCGCCAAACGTCTGAACGGTATTACCACCCAAAATTCGTCCCTCTCATTTGACCCGAACCTGAAGGATAACCTCATCCAGACTTCACGTTCGTCGCGGTTCTGAAGGGCAAACTCCACAATACGTTCAACTAAGCTCTGTAGTCCGTTGGTATACAGGGACTCAGGGCCAATACTGACCACTTACTGATTTCTAGTCAGGGCAGGGGTGGGAGTAGCGGTGCGCACCAGCTCGAATGTTATACCATCCTCCACAGTATGAGAAGCTGTTGTGGAGGAAGTACACGGATCTGAACAATGGGGCATATTTGAGGAAGGTACTATTGTGGGGGTTGTGTCGTAAGACGTTCAGAGTTGGGGATCTATTACTGGGGATTTAACAACCGGAGCAATCCTAGCACTCTTTATACCTGACGTGGAGGGTTCTTCATCATGCTTCCGCTTTGAACTGTCGTATGCTACAGTTGTCGCTGGTGAGGGCTCGTCGGCGTAAGAGGGTTCTGTAGCTGCACGGTTATCGGGGTAGTTTGTGATATCGATGATGGGGTGCTGTACATCGTCGTCATTGACGGTTCTGTGGAAGAAGGAAACAAAATATAAGGAAGAGCACTCAAAATTTTTAATATTTTGTAAATGACCCACTTAGGGGTGTTTTGTGTTAGAGATGCAATCTGTAGAAAAATTCCGGTTCAAAAGCCCCTCCACATGTATTATATCTGGCCCTACAGGATGTAGAAAAACTGTATTTATGCTCAAAATCATTAAAAATAAGTGGGAGATGTTCTCAAAATTTGTGCATAAAGTAATATGGTGCTATTCGACGTATCAGTCAGTGTTGAATGAGTACCAAGATGAAATTTTATTACAGAATGGGGTCTATGACGTTATTTCGTTAAAGGGTAATGAGCATACAGTTATTGTAATTGAGGATCTCATGTTGGAAATGGATAAAACGTTTGCTGAGACATTTACAGTGTTCTCCCACCATCTTAACATAATCGTATTCTTCATCGACCAGAATCTATTTTTCAAAAATAGATACATGCGCGATGTGTCGCTAAATACATAATATCAAGTCTTATTCGCACAACGTAGAGATGTGTCACAAATTGGGGTATTAGCCAATCAAATGTTCCCGAATCAGCGTAAGGAGTTTTTGGAGGTTTATAAAGAGGCCACAAACCAGCGTTATGGATATTTCCTTTGTGACCTTTACCGCGAAACACGTTTAGGGTGCTTCTAAGAACGAATATATATCCAAGCGAACCTGAAACGGTGTATATTGCAGAATGACAAATAGGCTGAAGAATTGTTGTGAATTAATAAAAATCTATCAACGATTGCCCCGGGCACTGCAACAGATGTTTGTTAAAAATATCGACTCTTACTTTTTGAAATGCATTTGTGAAATCTGTGTTAATATTATAAAATGTAATGTGCCAATAAAACCCTCTCAGAAGGCTCTCTTTCGTCCTTACAAGAACATAATACGAACGCTCGCTCATAAAAATCAAACTATGGGTAAGAAAAAGCGAATTATTGTACAAAGAGGAGGATCATTCCTACCCATCTTATTTTCAGTTTTGGGTCCTTTACTGACAAGGTTAATATAATGAAGAAGGTGATTGTGATTCCGCACGAGGTGTATGCTTCATTGCAAAGTTCAAAGATTCCAGACACGGCTGTAGAACCCCGTAAAAGTAGGCTTAAAAGAATGGAAAGCGAGTTGCTAGCCCTATTAAACAGTGAAAAGTCACCTGATGAGAAAAGGCCTTGTACCAAGAGGCTTTGCAGAAATTTTTTCATGAGTACGAAGATTATAAGAATCCTACAGAGCTCCCCGTGGTTATTAGGCAAAGCGCGACTAGCGCTGAGCATGGCGACACAGGGCCTGGCCCCGACGTTGGAGATGACCAACCAAAGAACAACGGAACACAACACATCGAACATGTGCTAAAAAACAGCCTCCCACATACATTGAAGAATAAAGGCTTAAGTCTTTACAATCTATTGACTGAGGACCCCATCATACAGTGGGCCGACACAGGCGAGGTCATTGTTGAAGGAACAAGGGTACTAAGATCCAATATCGTTCATATTGTTCATAATCTGGTTGAAAATGGGACAGACCCTCACCAACATGATGGAAGCATATTAAAGCAAGGCTACAACAAATAAATGTCCCCAAAACATTGATAAGTAATCTGAATAGGTCAAAAGACCTGGATCAAGTCCCGCATGTGTCACAACTGAGTACGCCATCGCCCCCAGCAGCAGCGTTTCTGAAGAGGAGAATGAAGAGAACAAACGGCCAACCTTATCTACGTGTCTAAAATAGCAAATGGCTAACATATTAAGTAAAGGCTATTATGACATTTCTAAACCAGCCTCCTATGGTGGCGTTAATAGACGGTACAGAGGTGTTTACGGTGTAAGGAAAAAAGATGTTGAACGGTTTTTGCGGGAACAGGATGCTTATTCACTTCATAAACCCGTGAGAAAAAGGTTTAAAACGGCCAAGACAACCGCGGATTCGATTGACTCTATTTGGCAAGCAGATTTAACAGACATGCAAAGATATTCAGTGTATAATGACGGACACCGCTACATCCTATTCATAATAGTTGTATTCTCTAGATATCTGTGGCTAATTCCCTGAAAAATAAATCGCCTGAAACAGTTGCTAAAGCGACCAAAACGTTGATGTTAAAAGAAGAAAGGGTTCCTGGCTATTTTTGTACGGATATGGGGAAAGAATTTATAGGTCGCGCTTTTCAGAACATGCTGACAGAGTTTAATATCAGTTACTACACTAGCAGTTCTATACATAAGGCCTCTTTAGCTGAAAGAGTTCAACGTACCATAAAGGAGCATGCATCGCTATTTTACACATAAAAACACATACAGATATATAAACGTTCTCGGGTCATTGGCTTCATCATACAACCGTTCACACCACCGTACGATTGGCACAACACCTAACGAAGTTTTAGAAAGAGGTGCGCTGCCAGAGGTGAGAAGAGATGGAGCACCGCCACCACACTCTACACATTTCAAAATCAATGATGTAAGGCTATCACGTTCGGGAAATAAATTCGCGAAGGGATTTGAGCAAGGATGGACACGTGAGATTTTTAAAGTTCGTGCTATGAGACCTAAAGGTGAGATAATGATGTATTACGTTGAAGATTTGAATGGGGAAGAGATCGCTGGAGGCTTTTACCGCGAGGAGTTGCAGAAAGTGACATTTAATTTAGGAAAAAGTGTGTTTAAAATTGAAAAAATTTTAGGCAGCAAAGGTTCAGGAAAGAGAAAAATGTACCTGGTGAAATGGCTGGGTTACCCAGAAAGCTTCAACACCTATATAAAGCTGCTGCAATAATGAAGCTTAATTAGTATGCAACATGGCGCCTAGCCACTTCTATGTCACACTCCGTCCTCTTCTTCTCTGTCTGTACATCCTAACAACACCCTCGCCAACTTTGTGACAGAACTCCACGGACCCATTGAATTGGAGCGTGATTCGTATGAGGTGGGTTATGTGAACTCCAGTTAGTCTCCAAATTTTTAACTCTTGAAAATAAGCAAATCATATTTCTGATCCTTAGAAGAATCGATGAGTGCGAAAATTAGGCATAACCTTAGACAATACTATGCGTTCAGTCCTGTTCGGTGAGGAACGGTACTATAGCACAAAAGTATTGCTAGGAATCAGGCATTATGATACAGCCATGGACATTGTGACGGGGTTAAACAAGTCTTGAAAAGTTGTACCTGACAAACGATTTACTTTTTGAAGTCGTAAACATAGACACGCCTGCATGCACATTGAAGTTAAAGTCAACGCTTAGTAGAAATATTAAAGATAAAGAGCTGTTCACAATTGTGGCTGAGGGCCGATATAGCGCAGCTCTCCAAAGAGATACCTTTCACGAGGCACAGCATGACTTGTCCAGCTTAATGTATCAATTGAAGATGGAGAAATTGGGTGAAAGCTCTCCGCCCCAGACATGTGCTATATTTACAGCAATATCGTAGAGCACCAATTTGTTGGGGACACCCAGGCGCGCCTGCTGCGCATTGCACACATCCCCACCATAGAGGGAAAAGCATTACATATGACAAGCCCCATTATGTGAATGTTGCGACTAATCTATTAACCAACATCTCGATATATATAACGATTGAGGGAAAAAATTTCCCATTCGGTGATGGGAGCTTAACAGTGAAACTACACTTTCGCCGTTTATAATGACTCGAAGGCCATTCACAGTCTACCGAGGAGTGAGATACCAGCGTGGGAGTGGACTTGGATCCATTTTTTCATCCATACTACGCACCGCTGTCCCACTGTTGAAGAGGGGTGCCAGGTACCTAGGGCGGAAGGCGTTACAAACAGGTTTTAACGCGGCAGAAGACATAATGGGCGGAACTAAGCCTAAAGAAGCTCTAAAAACATTTAAAACGTACACGGGACGAAATCATCAAAGATGCAAAGAGAAAAATGCGTGGTGGCGGAAAGAAGAGATCTGCCAGGAAGAAGGGGTTACCATCACGTGGCGCTAAACGTAAAAGGAAATAAAAAGAAGTGCTCTAAGCGTATGAAACCTATGGCTGATCATTTTTTAACTGATATAAGCTGAGGACACTACTCTCACGAATCATAGGCTGACTAATACTTGTCGAGGGAGGTGGCACTATTTCTGACTCGTCATGGCGCTTTTCATCCATCCGTGTAGTTCACAATGCTGTAAATCGGAACTGTCCCTCTTTGATATGTCCCCCACTCAGGTCTCTATTGAGCATAGCGACTTTGTTACAATTAACCCATTAAACACAATTAGTTCGCCGAGTGCCCATATAGAATTCGTGATACCCAGCTCAGGCCCTTACTTTTTTGATCCGAGCTGCATGCACATGTACGCTAAACTACGTATAGTCCATTCTGATAGAACGGACTGCGATGATAGTTACTCTGCATACCCTGAAACCAACTTTTTACACTCCATATTCAGCCAGTGTGAAGTGTATTTCAATCAGGTTAACATCTCGGCAGGAACGGGGCACTACCACCTACGAGCCTATCTGGAAAATGTCCTCAACTTTTCAAAAGAAGCGAAGGACCCCATTTTAACCGCCGAAGGATATTACCATACTAAAGATGAAAACGGTATAAAGGATAAATTTAAAAATTCTAAAAAAAAGATATACGAATGTTTTGGACGTCTTCATACAGCTTTCACATTCCAGGAGAAATTGCTTATGAACGGGGTGGATATGAAGTTGAAGCTTACCTGCACGATTCCTGAGATTCATTGGCAGGGCCGTTTCTAGCCATTAAGGGTCCCTAAGCAATATACCCATTTGAGGCCCCACCCTTACATCCACCAACTCACGCCTTACTACATCACCTCAACACACATAAAAAAAATGGCTGTGTTAATAAAAAACAATTATGAAACAATTTTAATGAAACATTTATGTCCAAAACAACAAATATGTACTTTCAGAAGACAAACAGAAAAAATACTCTTCATGAAATTCCTGAAAATTAGCTTATACTTTATTTAGAATAAATGACACAGAACTATGTATAAAAAAATAATGCAATTATCAACTACCAAACAATTACTAACTCTACGATACAATCGTGTAATAGCTAACAGTTAACAAAACAGTTTGTATCTTCAAAATTTTTGCCTCCTAGATTTTTTTCTCGGCGAAATATCAATAACATCATCATATGAAATCTCCCTGCCAACGTTCTGGTTGATGCTTATGATGCCAAGGCCACTGAGGCGATCCTGCCACATTGATGATCTGAGGTAGTTCTTGATTAGCTTCATCTTAGAGAAGCCCCTCTCGGCTGACGCTACTGTCACAGGTAGAGTACAGGCAATTCTTAGTGCAACCCAGAGATTGGGGTATAATTCCTCCAGTTGCTTCTGATGAATGAAGGAGAGAAGCTCCAATGCAGTCATGTTATGTGAAGGTAAAGTCGGCAAGTTCTTAATTTCGAGGGCCAGTTCTCTTCCATCAATGTCAGAGTCAGCTCCAGAGCTCAGTATCTTAGAGAGCTTTTCACACTTGCAGGACAAGTCTTCCTTGTTCATTGTGGCGAACTGAGCTATGACCTGGGAGCCTGTCTAGGGGCCCCATAGTAGCAGCGGGGCCATAAGCGGCCGCTTAGTCTGCTTTTGCCAGAAAACGGCCCTGTTCATTGTTTGCAATCTGTTTTAAAAATAGGGAAAGAATGTACTATTTTGACTCACTCGGCAATAAGGCGTGGAATGAGTCTTTGGTTGCACAGTTTATCGCGCAATTACATGTACCTGAGATTGTTTGGGACCCGTATCGCTTTCAAGGATATTATAGCGAAACGTGCGGCCTGTATTGCCTTTCATTTCTCCTGCACATGTCAGGTGGGAAGGGATTTATAATTTTTTTAAAATTATTCGATTTGTGCGACACAGAGCTGAACGATAAAAGTGTATGCAGACAGATAAAAAAAGGTTCCCATATGTTAGCACCCGCTGTATTGTGTAAAGGTGTATATCTATATTGTGTAAAGCTGTATATACATTTGTAACTGTAAAATGTAGCCATTAAGACTTATTTAACGGACACTGGTTCCGCTTTGTACATGTTTTCTACCATTTAATAAATGAAAATACCATGTGTTTTGTTTTCAACCTCAAAAATACTTACATTAGTTCCTCGATGACCTGGCACTCGCTGGACCGGATGTGAGCCAATACCTCGACTCCTGTATTCAGGTCACTGGGTTGACTGTGCGGAGAAGTATCCATGTCATTTATTTCCCTTTCATCAAAAGTAGCTATAACACGATCAAGTTCCGCATCGGTCCTATAAGGTTAAGTAAAAATAAAGGGCTACAATAAGAGAAAATGCCACGAATGTAAAAAATTATAATAAAAAGCAGATAATTCTTAAAAGTTTAAAAATCCTATGATACTGTACCCTTTGGCTACCTTAATCCTTGATTGTATTTATATATATGTGTATTGATATGTTTATTTATCATGTATATTTGTTTTAATTAAGGTTTCATTTTCTCCTTTGCGTCTGTGCGTGTGTGTGTACAGTCAAAAGATAAGCTCCGCCCACTGTAAGATCGGCAACGTGAGTCCTGCCACTACCTTACCATATCTCTATCCATGGGTGCTCAGTTGAACTCAGCATACCCTTGAGCTCGGACGTGTATTCTCCCGCGTAGTAGAAAAACAGTAATGGCTACCTTTAATATTGCGTGTTCAACGTTTATGAAGTGGTATTCGGCAAAGTCCCAAGATGTGGTGGATACTGAAAACCTCCTTATTCCCCCCTCCTTTGATACTTTTAAGGCTACATTGAGCCGCGCGAAGGATCAAGATGTTCAAATACTCTACGGGTATTCTGGCGAGCGCATTGTGGGATTTCGTAGTACAAACGATGTATTGAAGTATGTTGTAGACCTAATCTTTATAAAGGCTCACATATACCGCGAAGTAGAAGAAGCAACACATTAAGAGGATAAGCAACGGTTATGGATAGTGAGTCTTGTTGATGAGTGGTGTGACAAGCGATATTATGTCATGTTACACCATGAAATGAACGTCTGGTGAGTGATAAAACATTAAAGCCGGTATTGTTTCATGTAGCGGAAAATTCTGTTTATCCAAGAGCACAAGTGTTCGAACAAGCCTGTACACGCTTCAGCAGTTTATGGTGTGACTCGTTCCCCAGGCGAGCCGCCCACCCGTGTACCTCACGTAACACAAGAGTTCGAACAAACCCGTACACGTTTCATCAGCGTGACTCGCTCCGCCCTTCGAGCCGATCCGTTCACCTGTGGCTCCTAGTCATGTCAGAGTTTGAACCGAGTGGACGTGCGAATACGATGGAACTTCCTTTGAGAAGCATTCTCAACACCTCGTACGATGTCTCCGTGAAGAAGTCATTGCGCGTGTTCAGGCGTGAAACCGGCACCATTAACTATGTACTTCAAACGATTTGCAGGCAAGAAAACTCTGATAAACGTACTGTTACTTATTTAAGTGTTGAGGAGATGAATAGAGTCTTCGTGATAGTTGAGAAGTGGGAAGAGGACCGTTATAAAATACCTGCAGGTGTTGGTACAAGAAAAGAGCAGATTAGTGACGTCCCCTCATATGCCGTTGTTTGCACGTTGCGTATAAATAACGAACAGCCATGCATTGATATACGACTGATGGGGAAGAATGCATCTGATAATAACGTTATTATGCCTACGCGAAACCGTTTCATCCTCGACAATGTTTGAAATCGTCGGATTCAGCAAGCTGAAGCCTATATTAAACGCTCATGTTACGGATATGATTTATTTTGACACGGTTTTTGAATACGTATACACAGCTCTGCCCGACGGATTTATCGAATGTAGTAATGAACAAGGCGAGAGTGGTCTAGAGCTGGATGCTTATTTAAAAGGTTTAGATTCTTCGAAATATCCTGAACTTTGGTACAAAGCACTTGAGCGGTACAGGGCAGAGCTTGCCTACACTGTTCACCCTGAAGAGCTGTACCTCTCTATAATGAATAGCTGTCGTTACGACTTGAAAGATTATTTCAATTGCCGCTATGCAGAGTGAAGAAGAGTTCATGATTGAAAAGCTCGGGGTTGTAAGAAAAAACCCTCGATTGGAAAGGAGTGTTTATAAACTTGTATCTAATAATGATATGGTGGCTAACGATGACCTCTTTGTGCGTGCTTTTTAATGTATTCGAGCCGTGTTTAAAAATAACTTGCCAACCGAAGGTAAAGTGGGCACAAAAATAGTATTGAACGATATGAAGGCCATTTACATCGAGTATAGGTATCCCTATAACTTGAGCGGTGAAATAATATTAAATCGTATTTCCTGCGTAGTGGAGAGCAATAATGATGTGACTGCAGACTCGATTACGTGCGTGTTTAGTGTTTTAGTTAGCACAGTCGAACATAAGGCGAATGTATTTTGATGTATATTTATTTTCAATATATTTAATTATTTAATATAATTGTGTATAATATATAATATAATATATATATATATATATATATATATACAGGATTGTATACAAAGTTTTGTCCGATAAATAAAATTTATTCAATAAAACCAAACATAATTAATCTTCAGTGGTAGAAAGATGTTCAAAGTAATCGCCTTTATTTGCAATACATTTTTGCCATCTTCCTGGCAATTTCCTGATGCCATGTGCAAAGAATGTCCGTGGTTTAGCGGTAATCCAGGCATCTAGAACAGCGTGAATTTCTTCCGCAGATGAGAACTTCCTACCACGAATTGAAGATTTAAGTGGGGAGAAAAGGTAAAAATCAGACGGTGCGAGGTCTGGTGAATATGGGGGATGTGGCAATACTGTAAAACCGAGATCGCGCAGTTTCTCAACAGTTTTAGCAGCTGTATGAGGCTTCGCGTTATCATGGAGGTAGTGAAGATGGTGGTATCCCCCATTAACTAGTCGCCGACGTTTTTGCTGAATTGCTACCTTCAAGCGATCTAAATGCTGACAGTAAATATCAGCATTTATTGTTTGTCCACGTGGCAATACCTCCAAAAGGAGAACACCCTTGCAGTCCCAGTATACCGAGAGCAGATGTTTACGAATGGTCAACGTCCGTTGAACTTCCACATTTGGGATATCACCATCTCCTCTCCAACTTATATGGTGATAGCTGCCATCATTGTCCCAATAGATCCAAACTTCGTCCATTGTAATTAATTGTCCCAAGAAATCATTTGCAGCATATTTCTCCAACAACTCTAAACATATTCGTTCACGGTTTGCCTTTTGTTCAACAGTTAAATAATGTGGAATCCATCGATTAGATAAAAAACGTTTCCCCATCTGAATAAGATGCTGCTGAATTGTTCTGTGACAAACTCCCAGTTCTAATGCAATACTCCTAGTCGTAGCATACTTCTCTGTATCCAGAAAGTTTTGTATACCTGTGTTCAAATCCAGTGATGGTCGACCACAACGTGGTTTATTATCGACATTGAAATTGTTTTCCTTGAATTGAGCCACCCACCGACGACATGTACGTTCATTTGTTGTTTCAGCACCAAGTGTCGAATTTATCTTTGCTGCTATGATTGCAGGTGACATTCCACGTTTCCAGAAGAAATAAATCAGCTTACGTACGTCTCTTCGTTCAAATTCCATGCTTAAAAATAAGCAATAAATGATAAATGCAGCGAGAAATGAATGAAGAGAAAATGATGATGGCTGACGGTTGGGTAGGCTAGGCGCTATGTAGCGCCTAGCCTACGCATAGCCTACGCATAGTGTTCGAAGCACGTGAATTATATATTAAATAAATCAACCGAATTTCAGTAGCCATAGACCTCATAATTACAAGAATATCAGCGTTTATTCATCGGACAAAACTTTGTATACAATCCTGTATATATTTTTTTTCCTGTACTAATATGTTGATGATTATACTCCATCGTTTCTTATATTATTATTTTTTATCATTATTATTATTATTATTATTTTTTATTATTATTATTAATTTCTATTGCATATATTCCTCGTTTGTATAGGATTATGTATTTATTTCTATATATTTCGTGAAATTGAATCCAATAATTTTTCTAAATAAACAGAATGTTGTAATGGTGTTTTATTTAATTCTTTCGGTTGTATATATAAACGATGTTATTATTTAATTATATGTATACCAAATGGCTGGTTACGCATTCTAAACCGACTGACGGATTTCTAAGCCAAATGTCAAGAATATCTGAATAGTGCAATCTGACAGATGAAAAGTTATTTAATATATACACATACATCTGCCTTGTAGGTCTTCTAAGTCAACTGTCGTGTTAAGCCAACTGGCGGATTAAGCCAACTGACGGATTATGCCAACTGGCGGATTTCTAAGCCAACTGTGAAGAATATGTGCTTTAATTAAATAAATAGTGCAATCTGGCAACCCGACTCTAATAATGTACACCTGAACAAGCCATTTACGCCTTCTAAGTCAGATTAAGCCTTCTAAGCCAACTGTCAGATTAAGCCAACTGGCTGATTAGGACCTTATAAGACATCGGGCGCTCGGATGAACTCTCATTATGTGTCTGGCTGGAGCCAGGCGAACACCCGTCTCTCCTTCTTAGATTAAGGTTTAGGTTAGGTTTCCCTTTGGGGGTGAGGCCGTCCCACCCTTTGTTGCATAACCTCTTGCAACATCCCCCCTCCCCCTTTGCAACACTGATCAACATTTGCAATTGTATTGCACTCGTCTATTTTGCGGTCACACTACTGGGCCTTTTCTTCACACACGACAATTGCCGTTACGAAGGAGGTTAAACAACCACAAACGTTATTATTATTATTTATGTTTTGAACTTGATTTAAATAATCTGACCTATAATTTCGATCTGAACCTTTAGCTTAGATTTTTTCTATGTTTTCTATTCGATCGAACAGTTATAGATAAATTTTTTAAAGTCATACTGATGGTACTGGAAGAGCCTATAATGAACAGCGAATGTACTACAGCTTGTCCACTAATAATTCATTGTTCAACAAATTTTAACTTTTCCCTTTTTTCTGAAATGAAATCTGGTGTTCCTATAGATTTTTGCACGCTAATTACGAAAATGACCAACAAATTTTGCTATCACGTCAGGTTTTTGAAAAAAATAACTTTTTTATATTGGAATATAATAGAGTAATCTATACACAAAGACAATATTAAAATAGTTTTTATTTACTTAAAATATTTTGCTTGATTTTCGCTTGTAAGTGACATCTAAGGCTTCCCTTATTAGCGTCCAGCAGTAATCAGCCAGCGTGTTTGGACTCCACTTGCTCTGGTATCGTTTCTCCATCGCAGAAATGTCCTGATGAAACCGCTCTCCATGTTCACCCCTGATATCTACCAGGTTTGGCGAGAAAAATCCAAGTGCGAACGCAGAAAATTAATTTTTAAACTCATATTACATCCCAGTGATCTGTAAGTTTGAAGTTCATCAACCAATTCTGCATAGTTAGGCGACACTTTGTTTCCTAAGAAATTCTGGGTCACTACTTTAAAAGCATTCCAAGCTGTTTTTTCAGGTTCTTTCAGGACTTCATTAAAGGTGCCATCTTTCATTAACTCATTATTATTTTATTCAGGAGAAATTTCATATTTTCATACGACTCTTTCATATGGACGGCATGTTCAATAGGAACTGACGGATAGATATTTACAGTATGCAACAGGACATCCTTCAAACTAAGTTTTGACGAATCGATGAGAAGTGGCCATGCTAAAGATTTATGCTCGTGTGCTAAGGCCATCATCAAACTACCAATGTCATTAAAGAAAGGAAGATCACCAGCCATAGAAAAGAATTTTGATATATTTTTTTGGCGTTTGCGAAAAACGGATATGCTGGTATCATTTCCAAGAAAGTTTCATCCTTGTAATCTGGACCTAAAAGTTCTGCTTGATTTTTCGATAAATTCAAATCTCAAACAAGATCATGAAGCTCAGGTTGAGTTATCAAATAAGGCTCTTTTTCTTGAGTTTGTCGAAACTCTTCATCCTTATCTGACAATTCCATAGGCTCATTTTCAGCAGGTTCATCATCATCATCATCATCTAAGCTCCACGATCCAGGGGGTTTAGGAACTGGTAGAGTTTCACAGTGTACTACTGGTCGCATTGCGGAAGGTCGATTTGGGTATTCAATTTTCTTATTTTTCGAGAACAAAAACAATCTTTGAAGTGATCTTTTTGCTATATCCAAATCATGGGGACTGCAAATGACATGGAGGTACTCGTACATTTTAACTAACCCGTGAGAGTCACAGCACAACGCGCAGAGCATATATGGAGAGCCCAGACTTTATCTTGATCCCCGATTTTGCAGCCGAAGTAGAGCTCATAAGCTTTTTTAATTAAGGGAGTAATGATTCTTTTGCTATCTTGTATCACGTAATCACTGCACACATAACAAAAACTGTTAGGATTGTTCACACATTTGCGCGACACTATAAATTGTCCTTTTTTCCTTCAAGGCGCTATTTTGTGTAACACCTGCACAATTACATGATTAGGTAACTATAAAAAAAGCTATAAAATCAAACTTCACTGCACATGAACACCATGAAGCAGCTTGCGACAGACTGAATTTCTCATAACTGCAAGTAGCCTTCTATGAGAGATAACACAGAAGGAAAATTGACATGTTACGACAGGTTTGAACGTGTCAAGAGCAGAAATTACATCGTCCTACACTAGCTAAAACATTTTCTGCTTGGATACTCTCAGCTTTGGGGTAGATGCAGTTTTAATAATTTGTTCAATTTAGCATCTATATACAAATTTCGTCAAAAATTGAGCCCCAAATTTCTCGAAAACCTGACGTGATAGCAAAATTTCCTTATCATTTTCGTAATCAGAGATGAAAAATAAAGGAATCAACTACTACTATCTTATTTTCAGTTTTGGGTCCTTTACTGACTAGATTAATATAATGAAAGTGGTAGTGATTCCACACGAGGTGTACGCTTCACTGCAAAGGAATCTAGACACGGATCTAGATCCCCGTAAAAGCAGACTTAAAAGAATGGAAAGCGAATTGCTAGCCCTATTAAACAGTGAAAAAACACCTGATGAGAAAAGAATCTTTTACCAAGAAGCTCTGCAGAAATTTCTTCACGAGTACGAAAATTATAAGAACCCGACAGAGATTCCTGTGGTTATTAGGCACAGCACGGGGGACGATGGACATGGCGACATAGGATCTGTACCCGACGATACAGCTGACCAACCAAAAATTAAGGGATCAGCCACACAACGTATCGAGCATGTATTAAAAAGCACCCTCCCACATACATTAAGGAATAAAGGTTTAAGTCTTTATAATCTACTGAATGAGGACCCAGCCATACAATGGACCGATACAGGCGAGATCATTGTGGAAGGATCAAAGGTACAGGGGTCGAATATCGTAGACATTGTCCATGATCTGGTGAGAAATCCACATAAAAATTTGTCGATTCTGACTTCAATTTCATCCCAGCAAAATCCACGATTCCACATCCAATTACGAGTAAAACTGAAAACGAAATTTGACCACGAAAACCTTAAATTTCGATTCCAAAAAATCCTCATTGCCAAGAATGAAACTGCCAAACTATACTTGGAGCATTTCTTTCCTATTTTTACATAATTTATCCCATTCTTTTTTGGATCTGAAATTCCATTACAGTGATATGGTAATTACGCTCTTATGCCTGAGATTATAATATCTTTTGTATATTGATACCAGCATTATCGAATTTGTTATCTGAATGCGAAATCTTATCAGTGACAATAAACTTTATCTCTGAGAAATATATTTCCATGCAAATTTGTATTTAATAGCGGAATTCATATTTATTTTTGAATCCGTTAGCGCATGTGAGGGGATTATTATAGAACAAGTAAGCTTTATGTCAAACGCATTATTGAACGACACAGTCTCGTTCACAAATGCTTCATAAGAAGATTTTGCAGATGAAATTTTAACGAGGTCTTTCTTTTCTTTTCTTTTTTTGACACGAGTCGCATAAAGATGAATTTAAAACTTATTATTCAATAAGCATAAAAACTGGTTTATTATATATACTCTTTTAAACTTATATAAAAAGACCAAAAAGATTGACTCAATCACTATTTATATAACGTTTTTGAGGTGCAGTATTCTTTCATGGGTATTTGTAAACATAATAGGAAACTGACATTTCAGGACGTAAACATTGAAAAACGATATTACAGACTGTTTAATCAATCTATAAAAGTGCAGTTTATTTTGTAGGTTTCATGTAGGAATAAATTAATATGCGAATATAATGGCCATGTATAGACTTCAGTATGATGCCACGAAAATACTCTCTTGGAAAATTTAATACACACACACACACACACACACACACACAATATATATATATATAAATTTTAAATTAAATTTTAGGCCAAATAAATGGATTGTTTTATTGTTTTAACGGGGTTTTGAGCCGTTAAAATGCTATTCTATATTGCATTTGTATACGGTTAACATAAAGTGGTGCTCCTTTAGTATGCGGTCTACAGACAAATTCACACTTTAGTATGCGGTCTACACCAATTTGTTTTTTAAATGTAGTTAAAGAAGGTTGAAATGACAATCTTACTTGAAAAAAATTATTGAAAAGTTAAAAACAAAAAGTTTAAATGTAAGGAAAAAAAATTTATTGTAAAGTTAAAAACACAAAAAGTTTAAATGTAAGTATACCTTCTTAGCTTGTTTACTAATTGCTTGTTTACATCCCAATGTCAGTCGCCCTTGACGATTGGTTAGCTTTAGTCATGATATTTTCGTTAGTTTTAACGAAAATATCTTGACTAAACCTAACCAATCGTGTAGACTGCACTTTGAAAAAAGTAGAGCGCGGCAGAATTTGTAGACCGCATACTAAAGGAGCACCCATAAAGTTTTAGGGATGGTGTATACGAGCATATAGATATAACTTTGGCTATTCTACAAATCTATTTTAATGTCCTTCTTTTTGTCATTGGTTACGCTATTTGAATGATACATATCGTTTGTGAGGCAAATTTGAAGTTCGTTTTTGTTGTTATTATGTAGCTTCTGGTTTTGAAAACTATTTCACCTTGAAGTAACAATATTAATTTAATTATTTCTATTCAGGATATATTGATTTTGATAAATAGATTGCATTTTATCCCTCATACTAAGTTTCTAAGTGTGACGAAGGGAAGACTAATGATTCAAGTAACACCTGTTCTTATTTTGTTACGCCTCTTCCTATTTCTGTTTTCTTATATTTCTTATTTCTGTTCGTCTAGACTTAAAAACCGATCCAGTACGAAATACTCTCATCATGAGACATTACTACCAAGAAAGCTCCCAAACTTTCTAAGGTGTTTACACTCGATTTCAACCGCAAAAACAAAAACTATTTTGAACGCGAAAACTACTAGCTCACAACGACAACTACAACTATAACAGACGATAAAAAAGAAAGAGAAAAAAGGAAGGAAAATTTAGGTATAGTGATGTGGAATAGATAAAGGGAACGAGCGAGAAGCGATTAGAATTATTGAAAAGGGAAGTTGCAAGTAAAGAGACAGGGTTTAGGTTCCATGTCTGATATCGTTTCGAAAAATCATATAATTCCTTTCTACGTCTCCTAACTTTGATTCTTTGTGAGAGTGCTCGTTTTAGACATCAATTCGTTTTTCACTCTTCCAATAAACTCAGGTTTTTTCACCTGGAATTCCATAAAATCCAATTTAAACTTAATAGACCATTTCTATATTTTTAATGAATTGAAGTGAAATTAATCACTTGGCACACGTGTTCAGAATAAGCTATAAGTTCGTTCTTAGCTGTAGTGTTATTAACTCAAAGTTATTGGCTCCGTATGAGTATAAGATGTCTTGTGTTCGTATAATAAACTACAGTATATTCGAATTTTATCAAAAGATATAAAAACATTTCCTTGCCTTCATAAAACACTTTATTTCTTGTTGCTAATTAAACCAAGGAAACGATTCAGAATCTGGACTTTAATGAATTATTTTCAGCCTTGAAGATACTAAAACGGGAACAAATGTAATGCTTCAGCGTAACCTTCCAAATATTGAACCAAAAGCATCCTTCATAAGACGTAACTAACAGAAATAATAATGATGAATCCAGAGAGTTAAAGAAAGATATACAATAAAATTTCTAAATGGACTAAGATATTAAGAACATATTTGCTCCTATTAAATCCCTAGAATATTACATTGCAAGAAACGCTGCTTTTACGACTGTCAAAGTGTTTTTATTTGGCCTTTTGATGAGTAACATACGGCCAATGAAAGGGAAAGGCACTGTATAATCTAAGAACAAACTGCAAGAAGGAATTTTGCTTTTAAAATGGTTTCCTGCGGTTTCTATGCTTGGTCTGTGGTCCACACTCCGAATGACGGTAATTGCCATGAAAGAAGTATAAATGTACGTTTTACTGCCGTACTGGCTGGTAAAATGTCCTTTTTCGTACGCGGTAAAATGGAGGATTTGTTTCATGTTTTAGAACTATAACCACATGTTCCGAATGACTTCCTTATGACGAGTGATGTTACTGTATGAGACAATTGTCGCTGTATATACAAAATATACATTTACATAGAGGATGTCCATATATTCTTTTATTAATACGAGTATGTACAAAATATTAAAATATTTAAAAACTGTTAAAAAGACATTTTGGTAATATTACGTATGAACTGCGCGATTCTGAATAAATTTCTAAAAAATTTGATTTCAGCACCAAAAGAAATTACGATATTACCAATTAACTATAAAAAGAATCCTAAAGATGTCCACTTACATAAAAGAACTAAAATTTGTAAGATTCTTTGGACATTCAAATAAAAATAGAAAATGCAATTCAGTTTTTTATCTAGTAGAACGGCCATTCTATACATCACACCGCCTGAAACATGGTCTAATGTGTGCTATATGGGTTATACCTTTCTGATGGGTTATACGCCTTTTATGGGTTACACCTCGCAAAGATTTATGTATCTGGTGGCGAATAAAAAAAATAACGATTTCCCATTAAGTAATCGTTAAGATCAAACTCAATAAATTGTCTGCAATAACTCGAAATCGTTTCATATATTACGAGGGGTTCGTTTTTTATTTTTAAGGGGTTTCTTCTGATTGATATATATATATATATATATATATTTGACAGGAGGGGAATTGTAGACACCAATCGATCAGGGAAGTACTCCGGGGAGAACGTTAGGCAGGAGACAGGAAGTGCTGTCACTCCCGTTTCACCTGTCACTGTACTTCTTAGCTGACATTTTCCGTGCCTCATCTACCCTGTGAGAAGTCCAACATGCTCTCAAACACACTTCTACCTCTATTCTTTACTACACAACATGCATTTTACATACTATACAATCTTTTCAAAATTGATTAAAAATAAAATAAAACGGCATCGTGGGCCTCAGAAACCTTAATTTTTGTTCTGTCCTCATATATATATATATATATATATATATATATATAGAGTGGGGTGGCATTTTGGGGGGGTCGCCCTTGCCCCTTCCTTACTCATAAAATACACACACACACACACACACACACATATATATATATATATATATATATATATATATGATCAGCGAAGTTAAGCTACATTGAGACTGGGTAGTAGTTGGATGGGAGATCGTCCGCTACATCCAGACTATGTAGCGACTAGGGTTTCTCATTTCCCGGCCTTTTGCTTATCCCGGGATTCCGGGATAAAAATGATTCCCTTCCCGGGATCCCGGGAAATCCCGGGATATAATTAATTATATTTAAAATATATTATAAAATAAATTAACCTAGAAAAGAGGGGTTATAATTATTTTTTATTTTTTTTTATAGTCATTTAATAATTTCTGCAATCTCCATGATGGGCAAAATAAAATAATATTGCTGTGAAAAATATGTATTAAAAAAAATACTTTTGAATTACAGAAAATTTTCACAAATAAAAAAATTGCTCCGTTTCATTGAAAACTTAATGAATACAACGAAAAAAAAATTGCCTTTGAATTGCTTAGAAAATTTAAAGAAAAAATAAAAATTACCTTCAAATTGCAAAGAACTTCAATGAATTCAACCAAAAAAATTATCACTGTGAATTTTATAGTACGATTTCAAAAACAAAGATGGTCAATACTTCGATCACTCAATCTTGTTCTCATTTTAGTCACGAAAAGTCCTGCTGCTGAGAATGCCCTTTCCGATTCTATTGACGTGGGTGGAATCGTCTTTAATGCATTCAAGAGAAGAGAGATGTTCTGCGTTTTTCGCCCGTAGCCTCGAAGATCTCTAGTTCCTTTTTAAGGTGCTTTGCAGCGCTTGCTTTGCTGTCTAGTGTTCTTGATTTCTCTACCTCGGCTGCTTTAATAGCTGCATCAAGCCTTTCAGCTAGAGTCATCGAAGATGACTGAGGGACAGCTGATTCTTGCACATCATTATCTTCATCTGTCTCACTAGAGGTAGAATCAGCAGGTACTCCAAAAAGGCGATCTAACATCTGCTTTGCTGATGAAATTAACATAGACTTGGTTGGTAAGGCTGGCAAACTTCTGTCACTTGCGAAAGTTGCGACCTTTTTATAATTCTTTCCACTATTGAGGTATTGTATGAGGCCAGTCAAGTTCTCATTTCTTCTCTCTGTTATGCGTCGAATGAACGACTCCTTTAGTTTTTTTGAAAAAGGTGTGTTAGTTGATTTAGTTCGTTCAAAATGAAAGAAAAAAACACCTTCTGATGAAAGTAAAGTCGATTCTCTGTTGCCCAGCTTTTCTGCTCCAACTTTTAATGGCTCCAGCGATGCCACAATGTCACGAATTACAGCAACTTCTTGTTTGTCAAGGTCAAAATTGTCCATATCTTTATTGCAGTCGATGAGAGCTTTCGATACGGATGACCTTATTTTGATAAATCGCTCCAGCATGGCTAAAAGACTATTCCATCTGGTTTGGAATCCAGCAATAGATGCAAACTTTTTCCTTGTTCCTGTTGAACATATCCTTGTAAGATGTTATTCTTTAAAGGTGATTTGCGAAATTTTTTTGCTATTTTTCTGACTTTATTGATGATTTGAGACACGTTGATTTCTTTACCTACAGTGTCGTGCGATCCAAATGAAATATCTATCTCGAACGGATCCTCATCAAAGCGCTCACACAAAACACTTTCAAAATCAATACTATGATTGAAATCTTCTCCATCTTCATCTATGTTGTCATTATGTTCGTCATCTTCAGTTTGAATTTCTTCAGAAAGAGTGATTGCAATATCCCGGGATTTCCCGGGACAGAGAGAATTTCCCGGGAAATTTAAATTAGCTAAAAATCTACCGGGATCCCGGGATCCCGGTAAAGAAACCCTAGTAGCGACCCGTAGTTCGGATCCCACGTAAAGCTGTAGGTCCCCTCCGTCATATGACCTTAGATGTTGCGAAGGAGGTTAAACAAAACCAATAATTTTATATATATATATATATATAATAATATATATATATATATATATATATATATATATATATATATATATTATATATATATGAAAATTATTTCATGAAAGTAACAAGCGAAAATATTTATGATGAATAAAACCACGAAGGAAAGGAAACACAGAATGGTTCTCAAGCGCTTTCGTCTAATGACATCCTCAGGAACACTGAAGTACATAAAGAGTTACAACCTATATATAGGTTACAAAAATATATATATATATATATATATAATAAACGGAGAAATAAAAAAATTAAAGGATTGGGAGGAGCATACAAATTTGTAATGAAAAACTACCGATTTTAGCACTTTGCCCGAATCCAACACAAGATCAAATGAATTGTTTCCAACCAATGTTGTAGTTAATTAAAAAAAAATAATAAATTCAAAAATAAAAATAAAACTTGTAAGAGGAGCATACGAATTTATACTGGAAATCTGCCCAGGTTTTAGCACTCTGTCCTTCTTCTCTAAGTCCGATATATATAAAAATAAATTGAAAAATAAAAGTTATTAGAGAAGCATTCAAGTTTACCAAAGGTTTAGCACTCTACCCTTCTTGTCTAAATCCATTCTGAACGAATTCAAAACAACGGGATCGAGTTGAAAAAGACCCTTGCTTATGTTGAAGTTATTTGTAAGTTGGATAATGGCAGACTCAAGAATATTTCTATTAACAATGTTGCTAGAGTGAAACAAAACTGAAGCATTATTCCAATCAATACAGTGGGATACCTCTGACGAATGGACAAAAAGGGCAATGGACGACTGTCCCGTTCTAATGGAATATTGATGCTGTTTTATACGTGTGTGAAAATCCTTTCCCGTCTGACCTATGTAAAAGGAATGACATTGTTTACAACCAATTTTATAGATAATGCCTGAATTATTGGTAGGGCTATTTTTTAGTATGATATTTTTCACAATATTGTTATATGAAAATACTACATTAATATCGAAAGTTTAAGTACATTAGCAATGCCTAAAAATCACGGGAAAAATGGAAGTACTAAAATATTCTTTGACAAAGTACGAGTGTTATTATTCATACGATAGAAGGTTCGTTTTTCCTTGTTGAGACAAGATTCCATAAACGCAGGTGGGTAACACAGATCACTTCCAATACCGTTGATTTTTTCCAATTCGGCATCGATGTATTCCAGACTGGCGATCCTAAGGGCGCGGAGAAACATTGAAGGAAAAATGGCCTTCTTAGTAGGGGTGTCATGTCCCTAGTAAAACTGTACGTAGGACAAATTTTTTTTTTTTCCGATAGATACTAAACTTAAAACCTGGGCTTTCCCTATGTACACGCACATCCAAAAACGGGATTGAGTTGTCTTGTTCCATTTCTAAAGTAAACTTAATGGAGGTGACTTCATCATTTAACTGAAGGAGGAAGTCATCCAGGTCACGATTCATGGGCCAGATACACAAAATATAGTCGACGTACCGCAACCATGGGATGCCAACCCCCACGATTCTCGGAATGTAGTAATTTCGAAAAACTCCATATAAATATTGGAGAGGAGGGGCGACAAGGTGTTGCCCATGCTCATCCCAAAAACTTGTTGATAATGGTCGTTATTGAAAGTGAATTTACAGTCTTTGATGCAAAGTTAATAAGTTCCAAAACAATGTGTGCAGGTAGTGGCAGGTCATACTTATGTAATTCTCGGGAGAGAAAGTCAAGCATATCGTCAATCGGCACTTTTGTAAACAATGAACAAACGTCAAAACTGATCAATCTATCGTTGGTTTCAGTATGTGCATTTTTCAATTTTTCAGTAAGATCCATGGAATTTTTTACATGTGGCCACTAAGAAGGCCATTTTTTTCTTCAATGTTTCTCCGCACCCTTAGGATCGCCAGTCTGGAATACATCGATGCCGAATTGGAAAAAATCAACGGTATTGGAAGTGATCTGTGTTACCCACCTGCGTTTATGGAATCTTGTCTCAACAAGGCAAAACGAACCTTCTATCGTGTGAATAATAACACTCATACTTTGTCAAAGAATATTTTAGTACTTCCATTTTTCCCGTGATTTTTAGGCATTGCTAATATACTTAAACTTTTGGATATTAATGTAGTATTTTCATATAACAATATTGTGAAAAATATCATACTAAAAAATAGCCCTACCAATAATTCAGGCATTATCTATAAAATTGGTTGTAAACAATGTCATTCCTTTTACATAGGTCAGACGGGAAAGGATTTTCACACACGTATAAAACAGCATCAATATTCCATTAGAACGGGACAGTCGTCCAGTGCCCTTTTTGTCCATTTGTCAAAGTTATCTCACTGTATTGATTGGAATAATGCTTCAGTTTTGTTTCACTCTAGCAACATTGCTAATAGAAATATTCTTGAGTCTGCTATTATCCAACTTACAAATAACTTCAACATAAGCAAAGGTCTTTTTCAACTCGATCCCGTTGTTTTGAATTCGTTCAGAATGGATTTAGACAAGAAGGGTAGGGTGCTAAACCTTTGATAAACTTGAATGCTTCTCTAATAACTTTTATTTTTCAATTTATTTTTATATATATCGGATTTAGACAAGAAGGGCAGAGTGCTAAAAACTGGGCAGATTTCCAGTATAAATTCGTATGCTCCTCTTACAAGTTTTATTTTTATTTTTTAATTTATTATTTTTTTTTAATTAACTATAACATTGGTTGGAAACAATTCATTTGAACTTGTGTTGGATTCGGGCAAAGTGCTAAAATCGGTAGTTTTTCTTTACAAATTTGTATGCTCCTCCCACAATCCCTTAATTTTTTTATTTCTCCGTTCATTGTATATAATATATATATATATATATATAAAAAAAAAATTTGTAACCTATATATAGGCTGTAACTCTTTATGTACTTCAGTGTTCCTGAGGATGTCATTAGACGAAAGTGCTTGAGTACCATTCTGTGTTTTCTTTCCTTCGTGGTTATATTCATCATATATATATATATATATATATATATATCGGCTATTGATTGATGGCGTGGAAAACGCAGTTTAATAATAAACAGGAACACCAGAGAAAAAATAAACATCCTTCAAGGTTTAATAGTACCAACGTTTCGGAGTGCACTAATTCCATCTTCAGGGCTAAAATAATAACATGCCAAATCACATACAAAATACAAATTGCTTAATAACAATATAAAATAAAGTTAAAAATTATAAAAAAGTAGCTAAGAAAATGTAAAATATTAAAACTAAAAGGTAAATATAAGTGAAGTTAAAAAGTTACAATTATAAAAAGTAACTACGAAAAATATAAATAAAAAGCATTAAAACTGAAAGGTAAATAAAATAAAATAAACTAGTACTTTAACCAAAACATAGCAGATCTACCGATGATTCGTCAGAAATTAGGTCTGGCTTTAATTTATAAATAAACAAGGATTCCATAATTTTGAGCTAAATCAGAGCTTCCGGCAGCAAGTACGGCGAAATTAGATTGTGAAATTGGGAGGTTATTGTTGTGCGAGTGATTACGTATGAGAGAATTAGGTGGTTTGCCAAGAGGTAAATTTGTACGGACCGATTTACCGAGATGTTCGTAAATATGGGATTTTAAATGTCTTTTAGTTTTACTTATATATGACCCCATACAGTGGTCACACTTGTATTGGTAAACTATGGATGAAAATAAGAAGTGTAGGAATAACGTACTTGTATTTAAATAAATGGTAAATCGATTTAGACGGGGTGAATATAATTTTTATACATAGTTGTGGGTAGAATTCCTTGATCAATTTTAAAAGTTTGTTTCTAATGTTAAAACTTGAGGTTCCCATACAGGGCAAAGTGAAATACAGGATATCTTTGGGAACTGTAAATAAGTCTCTTGTTGTGGGGTTTATTAGTCTGTTTAAAGTTCTGCCTCTTGTAGTCTCCACCAGTCTAGAAGGGAAATTATTCTTGGTAAGGAGTTTTCGGATGAAATCTAGTTCATCGTGTAGTTTAAAGTAATCTGAACAGATACTGAAAACTCTATTGGTCAGAGTCGAAATTAAATTTCGTTTGAAACCTAAAGGGATAAAGGAAGAAAAGTTCGTAGTAAGATTGATGAATGTCGGCCAAAAGAGGAATTAGTTTTTATTATCTTAATGTCCAAAAAGGACAGAGAGCTATTAGATTCAGCTTCTGAAGTAAATTCAATATTAGGGTGCTTAGAATTAAGGTAACGCGTTTCTTTCTCATCATGAAGTCAAATGGCTGAATGAGTGTTCTTTCAACTTTAAACCGGTTTTTTATACAAGATATATTGATGACACTTTTCTCCTGTTCAAATCACTAGACCATACCCTTTGTTTCGTAATTACCTTAATTCTAAGCACCCTAATATTGAATTTACTTCAGAAGCTGAATCTAATAGCTCTCTGTCCTTTTTGGACATTAAGATAATAAAAACTAATTCCTCTTTTGAAACTTCCGTTTACCGAAAGCCGACATTCACCAATCTTACTACGAACTTTTCTTCCTTTATCCCTTTAGGCTTCAAACGAAATTTAATTTCGACTCTGAGCAATAGAGCTTTCAATATCTGTTCAGATTACTTTAAACTACACGATGAACTAGATTTCATCCGAAAACTCCTTACCAAGAATAATTTCCCTTCTAGACTGGTGGAGACTACAAGAGGCAGAACTTTAAACAGACTAATACTGTAAACCCCACAACTAGAGACTTAATTACAGTCCCCAAAGATATCCTGTATTTCATTTTGCCCTATATGGGAACCTCAAGTTTTAACATTAGAAACAAACTTTTAAAATTGATCAAGGAATTCTACCCACAACTCTGTATAAAAATTATATTCACCCCGTCTAAATCGATTTACCATTTATTTAAATACAAGTACGTTATTCCTACACTTCTTATTTTCATCCATAGTTTACGAATACAAGTGTGACCACTGTATGGGGTCATATATAAGTAAAACTAAAAGACATTTAAAATCCCATATTTACGAACATCTCGGTAAATCGGTCCGTACAAATTTACCTCTTGGCAAACCACCTAATTCTCTCATACGTAATCACTCGCACAACAATAACCTCCCAATTTCACAATCTAATTTCGCCGTACTTGCTGCCGGAAGCTCTGACCTTAAGCTCAAAATTATGGAATCTTTGTTTATTTATAAATTAAAACAAGACCTAAGTTCTGACGAATCATCGGTAGATGTACAATGTTTTGGTTAACGTACTTGTTAATTTTATTTTATTTACCTTTCAGTTTTAATACTTTTTATTTATATTTTTCCTAGTTACTTTCTATAATTGTTACTTTTTAACTTCACATTTATTTACCTTTTAGTTTTAATGTTTTACATTTTCTTAGCTACGTTTTTATAATTTTTAACTTTATTTTAAATTGCTATTAAGCAATTTCATTTTGTATGTGATTTGGCATTTTATTGTTTTAGCCCTAAAAATGGAATTAGTGCATTCCGAAACGTTGGTACTATTAAACCTTGAAGGATGTTTATTTTTTCTCTGGTGTTCCTGCTTTTTTATATATCTATATATATATATTATATATATACAGGGGTTAGACAAAATAATATGAACACCCGCCGATTTCACCGGTATCTTTACGGACTGCTCAGATACAAAGTAAACGGTCAAATGACTGGCAAACCTATTTAAATGCGTAACAGAGAGTGTATACGTCATGTTATAACCCTCACGCTGTTTTTACAGATCTGAGTGAATATGAATTTGCAGTTATGAAAGACCTGTCAGACTTCAAAGAGGGCAAATTGTCGGAGCGCGGATGGCTGGTGCATCGGTGACGAAAACCGCTCAGATGTTCAAATATCCAGAGGAACTGTCTCTATGGTCATGTCTGCATACCAAAACCATGGAAAGACAAGCACCGACAAATGCAATAGTGGACGCAAGAAAAAGCTGTGTGATGAGACCGCCGGGTGCTAAAGCGCATTGTGACAAAGAACCATAAGACCACAGCTCCAAAAGTGACTGCAGAGCTTAACCAGCATCTTGCAAGCCCGGTATCGACCAGAACTGTACGTCGCGAGCTCCATGGAGCTGGATACCATGGGAGGGCTGCAATGCCAAACCCTTCCTTTCGCACATCAACATTGAGCGGCCGCAGAAAATGGTGTAATGACCATAAGAATTGGTCAATGGACCGGTGGAAGAATGTAGTCTACTCCGACGAATCCTCCTTTACGCTATTTCCATGTTCCGGTCGAGTTTACGTCTGGAGACAGCTAAAGATGCTTATGACCCCGACTGCCTGACCCCAACCGTTAAGCATGGAGGCGGATCTGTGATGGTTTGGGCAGCAATATCGTGGAATACTCTTGGCCCAGCTGTAGTACTGCATGGTAGGGTAACCAGGTCAATCCCAGGGTCCAAACGCTGTTTCCAATGGCGACGCCGTCTTCCAGATGATAATGCACCAATCCACACCGCTGGGGTCGTTAAAAACTGGTTTGAAGAGCATGTTAGTGAAGTAGAACGCTTGGATTGGCCTCCACAATCCCCGGATCTTAACATTATCGATAGGCTGACCATACGTACCGTTTTGAACGGGACAGTACCGTTTTGTATGGGTTTTTGTATGGGTTCTGTCACTGAAAAATAATTGTAAGCTCAATACGTTATTGTACTTACTTTTCCTGAATACAGAATATTACATAACCCCCGTCCTTTTTTGCCATCCCAATGTCCCGTTTTTGTCTCAAGGAAATATGGTCTAATTATCGAGCATCTGTGGTGTCAGTTGGAGCAGCAGGTCAGAAGCCGATTCCCACCGCCGGCGTCTTTGGAGGAACTGGAGCAGGGTTTGCTCGAAGAATGGCTCAGGATTCCTCTAGCCACTGTCCAAAAGCTGTTTGAATCAATTCCCCGACGCATTGCAGCTGTTATTGCCGCAAAGGAGGACCAACTCCATATTAAGAATAAAAACCGCCATTTATCAAGGTGTTCATATTATTTTGTCCAACCCTGTATATATATAATATATATATATATATATATATTATATATATAATTAGGGTGTCTCAAATATACGAATGGAGGATTTCGGGGTCGGGGCGACACTTGCCCGTATTACACCTTTATAAAGGATTGTTATCACAAAATTTGACAGCTGTAGGAGGATTTTTAGGGGTCACTCAAGTTCGCCACTTCGTTTCACTTATACAAGATTTTTTCTCTTTCGCAGGTGATGGTTACTAGAGCAGGAAACCAGTTGTGGTTGCTGGACAAGGCCCAATTGCAGCCATTGTTTGTCCACGACTTCCATCGAAGGAGCAATGCCTGCTCCTTTACTTCCACCAAGACCAAGAGGGAAGGAAGACCAAATCGGTGAGCATTCGCTGGTGGTGGAAACCATCTGGCCATCTGGGAGAAGGCCAACATACCAACTACCACCAAGAAGTACGCAGGGGAGAAGCTGGCGAAGTTGATCGATACCTACGACGCACTCAAGAAGAACAGGACAAAGCCGCAAGAGGGTTACCGGTACAAGGAGGGGATGTTCAAGTCGGATTTGGAAGACGTGTTGACGTGGCTCACTCCTCCGCGCTATCCTCCTCCAGGTTCCCTCAGGAGGACAAGGATTTCTCACCTCGCAGAGGGAAGACAGGATGTCGTCAAGTCTTGCGGGGGTGGACCAGAAGACAGCGAAGAAGAAAGCTGTGAAGCGGAAGAGGGATCTTGCAGCCACAGCTAGGAAGAGTAAATGGGATGCTGGGGTGACAGCTCATGGAGGTAGCGATCTTGTAGGTGGATGGTAGCAGCACTGAAATGAACACGGAAGACGAGGATGATGACGACGAGACGTACCAAGCGCCCAGCACCAGCAAGGCCCAGACTCAAAAGAAAAGGCGAATGAATGCCCTCACGGACCCGAATCTCATCGCTGCTGGGATCGCGACATGTCCGTGAGACAAGCAACGTCGTCCTTTGCAGCAGCAGCTCAGAGTTTGGGTCATTATGGATGACCTGGTAATCTCGCCAGCAACCTGTTCATCGAACACGGAACAAGATCCGAAAGGAGATGGGAGAAGAGTTGACCCGAAAGTTCGAAGCTTCTGGTCCTTTAGTCTTGCACTGGGATGGGAAACTGTTGGAAGATATCGCCAAGGAGAAGAAGGAGGTTGACCGGATTGCTGTTGTGGTGACGGGCGATGGAGTCGAGGAGCTTCTGGTGTACCCGTTGCGGTGGACGGCACTGGAAAAGAACAGGCTGCAGCCGTACTCCAGGAAGTCCAGGCTTTTGGGCATTTCGAAGCAAATCATTGGACGGGATTCGACACCACAGCTGTGAACGCTGGGAGGATCCAAGGTGCTTGCGTTCGCATTGAGCAGGAGTTTGGCCGTCCACATGTTGTGGTTGGCTTGCCGTCACCACGTCTTGGAGATCTTACTCAAGGATGTCTTCGTGCGATGTCTGGGGCCGTCCACTTCCCCTGACATTCTCCTCTTCAAAAGATTTCAACAGCGGTGGGCCTCCATTGACAAAGGGTCATTCTTGTCCATCGGTGACGAAAGCAATCCCACAACAACTGACAACTGGGCAAATCAAGCGCTTCATGAAGAAATACCTGCAGCAGACGCTTTCCCACGGCACACACCCCGAGAAGACTACCGTGAACTCCTCATCCTTTCCTACCGCTTCCTTGGCGGTCAGGTCCAGGGGGGATTTCGTCAGCCTGGGGCTATCACCACGCCAGATGGATGGCCAAAGCCATCTATGCCCTCAAGATTTTCATGTTCCGTCACCAACTGGACTGACAGCCAGGGAAGAAGGAGGACTTCGGCGGCTGTGTTTGTTCATCCCTCGCGGTACGTGAAGCAGTGGAATGAGGCAATGGTATCGAATCGAGCTCCACTGAACGACCTAGAGTTCCTTCGCCTGCTCGAGGCCTACCCTGACAAGGAAGTCAGCCACACGGCATCCATGGCCTTGAAAAGGCACCTGTGGTACCTCTCAGAGGATCTCGTGGGCTTGGTTTCTTTGACGACCGCATTCCAAAGGACACGAAGCTAAAGATGGTCCAACGACTTCAATCCCCCGCCACGAAGAAAGGACTCAAGCGGACGATCCGAAGAACTTCAATCCACAGCAATCCATCGAGCTCTCGTCACCCGGAGAACAAAAGAAGTCTTCTTCCGCGCGATCCTTCCAGAATCTGAGCTCCCACCTTCCTCATGAAAGATCCAGAGGATTGGATCAATGACCAGGATTGGATCACGGCGCAAAAGAGGGTGAAAGCCCTGAAGGTGGTCAATGACGCCGCCGAGCGTGGTATCGCTTTGATGAAAAGATTCAATTCCACCATCACGCGTGATGAGAAGCAGAAGCAATTCGTCCTCAAGGTGGTTCGGGCTCACCAGAAGTTGATCCCGTCAAGACGAAGGAGAGCTTGAAGAGTAAAATCAAGTAGTGTAGGACAGATTGATGATGAAAAACAATCCATTTATACGCGCTTATTTCAATTAATGAAAGGTGCATTTCGTTTATTTTCATTTTTGTTCAGAAATAGAGAGAATAAGAGAATGATAGAAATTTCTTTTTTTTCCTAAATAGCTACAAGAAAGTGTTAAACTTGAGTGACCTCTAAATACTGTTCGATTCCCATCATTTTTCGATTTTTAGAACCTCTATGCCTATTGAAATCAGGGCAGCATTCGCGAGCAAGAGAAAATCGAAAAAAAAAAAATTTCTATGTATTAATGAGACACCCTATTATATATATAATATATATAGGGTGGCGCAAAAGTCAGGAACCATAGGCACATTTTAATAATTTGTGTTTTAATATGTGTTTTGTTCTTTTCAGATTTGTTGTTGAACCTATGGCACAAAAATTGACAATAGATGAACGGGTGGAGATAGTTTTAATGTGTGCAAGGCGTGGTAACACACACCGATCAGTTGCTACTGCTTTTAATGACAAACACCCTGAGAGACCGCCAGTTGTTCAGGCATCAGTTGGAAAACTGTTCACTCGCTTCAAAGAAACAGGAAGTGTTCATGATCGGCCGCGTAGTGGCCGGCCAAAAAGTTCAACCGATGGAGCAACATCACTAATGGTAATCAATCACCTGGAAAACAGCTCACGTAAATCCTTAAGAAAGTTATCCCAGGAAACGGGTGTCATCAGAAGATCCATTCAACGAATTCTTACAATAAATCGTTTCCATCCCTACAAAGTCCAACTCGTTCAAGAACTGCACGGTGACGACACATACCGTCGTGCAGTGTAGAGTTCTGCCACTGGTTTCTACAACATCGACAGCTTCAACGAAGGATCATGTTCAACGACAGAAGAATGGGAGCAAAATGAACGAGTGGAAGAATATTGCAATGTTGATTAATGTTGCAAAGGGTTATGCAACAAAGTGCGGTATGCAACAAATCAATGCTGCAAAGGGTGGAGGGGGTTATGCAATGAAGGGGGGAAGGGGTTATGCAACAAATCAATGCTGAAAAGGGGGGAGGGAGGGAACTTTGGGGAGAAGGTGGGATATCCTCACCCGCCAAAGGGAAACCTAACCTAAGCCTTAACCTAAGAAGGAGATAGGAGTGAGTTCTTTATTCCACCGGAATCCGTCGCATAGTGAGAGTCCACGGACCCAGCAGCTGTGAGTTGCATGGTGAGTTACAGATTGCACCATTTATTTTAACTTTTATTTATTAAAGGCAAAATAAACTTTCTCCTTAATTTGTTCGAACTAATTAAAACACATTATTTATTTAAGTAACAATAAAATAAAAATGCTTGCAAAATAACAGTACAAACTTCTTATATATAAAAGAAAGTAATAATTATTTTAACTAACTTCTCCGAAAGTGTCTATATACTTTTGTTATTTCTATATGCACGAGAGAGTTAGAGAGAGAGTGAGGCGTACTTTCTCTTAGATATTAACGTACGTAAAATGGAATTCTCGGCTCCTTTTGAATAAAAAAAAATGTTAGTACACGGCTAACACACACACACAACACACACACACACACACACACACACCTTATTCTACTTGCTAATCCTGGATGTTTGGTATTTTTATATAAGACTGTTTTGTATTTAATTAATATCACACAGTTTATATATATATATATATGATGAATAAAACCACGAAGGAAAGGAAACACAAAAAGGTGCTCAAGTGCTTTCGTCTAATGATATCCTCAGGAATACTGAAGTACATAAAAGGTTACGGCCTATATATAGGTTACAGAAAGAAAAAAATAAATACATAACATACATACACACAAACATATATATATATATATACCTACATATCTACACACATACATATATATATATATATATATATATATGCAATAAAGGAGAAGTAAAAATAAAAATTAAAAATTAAAAATTAGAGTATTAACAAAGAGGCATACAGATTTGTAAGGAAAAATATCGATTTTTAGCACAAGATCAAATGAATTATAAAAATACAAATTTATACTGGAAATCTGCCCGGGTTTTAACACTTTGCCTTTTAGAGTCAAGTTTCGATATATATAAAAATAAAATGAAGATTAAAAGTTAATAAAGTAGCATACAAGTTTACCAAAGATTTAGCGTCCTACCCTTTTTATCTAAATTTGTTTTGAAGGAATTCAAAACAACAGGATCGAGTTGAAAAAGACCTTTGCTTATGTTGAAGTTATTTGAAAGTTGGATAATGGCAGACTCAAGAATATTTCTATTGACAATGTTGCTAGAATGAAATAAAACTGAAGCATTATTCCAATCAATACAGCGGGATAACTCTGACAAATGGACAAAAAGAGCACTGGACAACTGTCCTGTTCTAACGGAATATTGATGCTGTTTTATACGTGTGTGCAAATCCTTTCCCGTCTGACCTATGTAAAAGGAATCACATTGGTTACACCCAATTTTATAGATAATGCCTGGATTATTGGTAGGGCTATTTTTTACTATGATATTTTTCACAATATTGTTATATGAAAATACTACATTAATATCCAAAAGTTTAAGTACATTAGGAATGCCTAAAAAGCCCGGGAAAAATGGAAGTATTAAAATATTTTTTGACAAAGTACGAGTGTTATTATTGACACGATAGAAAGTTCGTTTTGCCTTGTTGAGAAGATTCCATAAACGCAGATGGGTAACACAGATCACTTCCAATACCGTTGATTTTTTCCAATTCGGCATCGATGTATTCCGGACTGGCGATCCTAAGGGCGCGGAGAAACATTGATGAAAAAATGGCCTTCTTAGTGGGGTGTCATGTCCCGAGTAAAAGTGTACGTAAGGACAAATTGTTTGTTGTTTTCCGATAGATACTAAACTTAAAACCTGGGCTTTCCCTATGTACACGCACATCCAAAAATGGGATTGAATTGTCTTGTTCCCCTTCTAAAGTAAACTTAATGGAGGGGACTTGATCATTTAACTGAAGGAGGAAGTTATCCGGGTCACGATTCATGGGCCAGATACACAAAATATCGTCGACGTACCGCAACCAAGGGATGCCAACCCCCAGGATTCTCGGAATGTAAGTAATTTCGAAAAACTCCATATAAATATTGAGAGGAGGGCGACAAGGGGTTGCCCATGGCCATCCCAAACACTTGTGATAATACTCGTTATTGAAAATGAATTTACAGTCTTTGATGCAAAGCTTAATAAGTTCCAAAACAATGTGTGAAGGTAGTGGCAGGTCATACTTATGTAATTCTTGGGAGAGAAAGTCAAGCATATCATCAATCGGCACTTTTGTAAACAATGAACAAACGTCAAAACTGATCAATCTATCGTTAGTTTCAGTACGTGCATTATTCAATTTTTCAGTAAGATCCATGGAATTTTTTACATGTGAATCAGAGATAGTTCCGAGAATGGGGGACAAGACTTTGACAAGCCATTTGGAGAGTTTATAAGTAATACATAGAGCCCACCGAGCTAATAATAGGGCGCATAGGGTTGCCAGGTTTGTGGGTTTTAATAAGACCGTAAAGCTAGGGCAGAGAAGGTGAAGTGGACATGAAAAGCGGAATTAAGTCCTTATGATCTTTGAGAATGCGTTTCAAGCCACTATTAAATGATTTGATGACGTCATCCTGCGGGTTCTTCCTAAGTTTGCTGTATGTGGCGGGGTCCTGGAGAAGCTCGTTCATCTTTCCGATGTAGTCCACTTTGTCCATAATAACTATGGTGTTAGCCTTGTCTGCTTTAGTAATATGGAGCTCCCCATCTTTTTTTAATTGTGAGAGGCCATCGCGAAAACGTTTAGGAAAGTTATCTTCGTAATTACCATTCGCCGCAATATAAACGAGGCCTTTAACTATGTTAAACAAATACTGAGGGAGATTACACTGTTTTTCAAAACACGCGAGACTGTAACAAATTTGTAAAGCCGAAGGTTTTTTAACAATAAAAAAGGACATTGTCAATAGAAATATTCTTGAGTCTGCCATTATCCAACTTTCAAATAACTTCAACATAGCAAAGGTCTTTTTCAACTCGATCCTGTTGTTTTGAATTCCTTCAAAACAAATTTAGATAAAAAGGGTAGGACGCTAAATCTTTGGTAAACTTGTATGCTACTTTATTAACTTTTAATCTTCATTTTATTTTTATATATATCGAAACTTGACTCTAAAAGGCAAAGTGTTAAAACCCGGGCAGATTTCCAGTATAAATTTGTATTTTTATAATTCATTTGATCTTGTGCTAAAAATCGATATTTTTCCTTACAAATCTGTATGCCTCTTTGTTAATCCTCTAATTTTTAATTTTTAATTTTTATTTTTACTTCTCCGTTTATTGCATATATATATATATATATATATATATATATATATATATATATATATATATATATGTGTGTGTGTAGATATGTGTGTGTATATATATATATATATATAATGTTTGTGTGTATGTGTTATTATTTTTTTTTTTCTTTCTGTAACCTATATATAGGCCGTAACCTTTTATGTACTTCAGTGTTCCTGAGGATGTCACTAGACGAAAGCGCTTGAGCACCTTTTTGTGTTTCCTTTCCTTCGTGGTTTTGTTCATCATAAATATTTTTCACGGTTACTTTCGTGAAATAATTTTCATATAAAGAACACCACGCGTTCCTTCGGCTTGCTGTTCCCTCTCTTGTCTCCGTTTGTGTCCGTGTTTTCTTCTACATTAATGAAGGGGCATGCAATTCGTATCCGACGAAAGTTTCTTACTAACTGTCTAGAGGAGCAAGTTCTTCCCAAATCCCTGCTTCCGATTCGCCTCAGACAAATTGACGACCATCCGTTTCAACAACTTCAGCAGATTAATTTTAAAGAAACATATTGAAGTCACCAGACAAAATGATGGTCCGCCTTCAAAAATTTAAACATCGCCAAACATAATTTTGTAACCGTTATTCCCCAACCGTGGATCCAACCTTTGTTTGATGAAATTTACAAGGAGTTGCGTCGGAGAACTACTTCACTTCGTAACATTTTGGATCGGAAAATTAAAAGTCTCATTCGAAATAGTCAGTGGAGTAAAAAGCAAGCTCAAAGTGTGTTTTGAACCTTTCTTCGAAAAACATTAGTGACGATGCAAAAAGTGCCCTTGGATATGGTATGTCCTTTTTTATTGTTAAAAAACCTTCGGCTTTACAAATTTGTTACAGTCTCGCGTGTTTTGAAAAACAGTGTAATCTCCCTCAGTATTTGTTTAACATAGTTAAAGGCCTCGTTTATAGTGCGGCGAATGGTAATTACGAAGATAACTTTCCTAAACGTTTTCGCGATGGCCTCTCACAATTAAAAAAAGATGGGGAGCTCCATATTACTAAAGCAGACAAGGCTAACACCATAGTTATTATGGACAAAGTGGACTACATCGGAAAGATGAACGAGCTTCTCCAGGACCCCGCCACATACAGCAAACTTAGGAAGAACCCGCAGGATGACGTCATCAAATCATTTAATAGTGGCTTGAAACGCATTCTCAAAGATCATAAGGACTTAATTCCGCTTTTCATGTCCACTTCACCTTCTCTGCCCTAGCTTTACGGTCTTATTAAAACCCACAAACCTGGCAACCCTATGCGCCCTATTATTAGCTCGGTGGGCTCTATTACTTATAAACTCTCCAAATTGTTTGTCAAAGTCTTGTCCCCCATTCTCGGAACTATCTCTGATTAACATGTAAAAAATTCCATGGATCTTACTGAAAAATTGAATAATGCACGTACTGAAACTAACGATAGATTGATCAGTTTCGACGTTTGTTCATTGTTTACAAAAGTGCCGATTGATGATATGCTTGACTTTCTCTCCCAAGAATTACATAAGTATGACCTGCCACTACCTTCACACATTGTTTTGGAACTTATTAAGCTTTGCATCAAAGACTGTAAATTCATTTTCAATAACGAGTATTATCAACAAGTGTTTGGGATGGCCATGGGCAACCCCTTGTCGCCCCTCCTCTCCAATATTTATATGGAGTTTTTCGAAATTACTTACATTCCGAGAATCCTGGGGGTTGGCATCCCTTGGTTGCGGTACGTCGACGATATTTTGTGTATCTGGCCCATGAATCGTGACCCGGATAACTTCCTCCTTCAGTTAAATGATCAAGTCCCCTCCATTAAGTTTACTTTAGAAGTGGAACAAGACAATTCAATCCCATTTTTGGATGTGCGTGTACATAGGGAAAGCCCAGGTTTTAAGTTTAGTATCTATCGGAAAACAACAAACAATTTGTCCTACGTACACTTTTACTCGGGACATGACACCCCCCTACTAAGAAGGCCATTTTTTCATCAATGTTTCTCCGCGCCCTTAGGATCGCCAGTCCGGAATACATCGATGCCGAATTGGAAAAAATCAACGGTATTGGAAGTGATCTGTGTTACCCATCTGCGTTTATGGAATCTTGTCTCAACAAGGCAAAACGAACTTTCTATCGTGTCAATAATAACACTCGTGCTCAATGTTCCCTCTAAGGTGTGCGCTGTGCCGTGTGCGCGCACACGTGTTGTGAAACCCGCGCACACAGCAAATAAAATGCGCACAGGCTCAAGCGTATCATGAGTCACGACAGTAAATGAAGTAATTTCATAAATCTAGCGTCACACAAGGTCTGACCATTTGCATCAACATACTCTATAGTCGCTCTTTTAAGTATTAACCCCTTCCACCCGACTTCGCCCGCGCAATTACGCAAAACGGATTTTTTTTACTCTATGTATTTGCATTTTTTTTCTCTTATTCATTAACGCATTGAATATAAACCTTCGCTTTCTTATTTTTGCATAAAAACGAATAGTAATTACCTCATAATTCATAAAAAATAAAAAATAAAATTATTTTATTCCTATTTTGTGAATGGATAAAATCATGAATTAATCTTGATAGTCTATTTTAAATCGCTAAATGTTATTTTTATTTTATTTCTTTATTTTGTTGAATTTTATTTTATTCATATTTTTAGAATGGATAAAATGTTTTCTTTTTTAAGAATATATAAATTGTAAACAGTTTTTTTAATATCCATTTAATAGTACCGTAATGATCAAGCTATCACCTTATGGAAATAATATTTATCAAGTATTTAATATTTATATATATTTCATTTGAAGATAATATCGCTCAGAAAAGTTTGCACAATTTTTTCACCATGAATGTAAATGTATGCACAACGAAAATTTCTTGCGCACACGGACTAAACAAAATTAGAGGGAACATTGCTCGTACTTTGTCAAAAAATATTTTATACTTCCATTTTTCCCGGGCTTTATAGGCATTGCTAATGTACTTAACTTTTGGATATTAATGTAGTATTTTCATATAACAATATTGTGAAAATATCATAGTTAAAAATAGCCCTACCAATAATTCAGGCATTATCTATAAAATTGGGTGTAAACAATGTGATTCCTTTTACATAGGTCAGACGGGAAAGGATTTGCACACACGTATAAAACAGCATCAATATTCCGTTAGAACAGGACAGTTGTCCAATGCTCTTTTTGTCCATTTATCAGAGTTATCCCGCTGTATTGATTGGAATAATGCTTCAGTTTATTTCATTCTAGCAACATTGTCAATAGAAATATTCTTGAGTCTGCCATTATCCACTTTCAAATAACTTCAACATAAGCAAAGGTCTTTTTCAACTCGATCCTGTTGTTTTGAATTCCTTCAAAACAAATTTAGATAAAAAGGGTAGGACGCTAAATCTTTGGTAAACTTGTATGCTACTTTATTAACTTTTAATCTTCATTTTATTTTTATATATATCGAAACTTGACTCTAAAAGGCAAAGTGTTAAAACCCGGGCAGATTTCCAGTATAAATTTGTATTTTTATAATTCATTTGATCTTGTGCTAAAAATCGATATTTTTTCCTTACAAATCTGTTATGCCGCTTTGTTAATCCTAATTTTTAATTTTTAATTTTTATTTTTACTTCTCCGTTTATTGCATATATATATATATATATGTATGTGTGTAGATATGTAGGTATTATATATATATATATGTTTGTGTGTATGTATGTTATTTATTTTTTTTTTCTTTCTGTAACCTATATATAGGCCGTAACCTTTTATGTACTTCAGTGTTCCTGAGGATGTCATTAGACGAAAGCGCTTGAGCACCTTTTTGTGTTTCCTTTCCTTCGTGGTTTTATTCATCATAAATATTTTTCACGTGTTACTTTCGTGAAATAATTTTCATACATATATATATATATATATATATATATATATATATATATATATTAGGCCGTTTCGAAAAATCGAAATTTATGATGGCTCAACGCACACATACTAAAAAGTAATATGTCATGAATAAAGACTTCATGCAAAATATTAAGACAAGAGCTTATTGTTATCCCACCCCTCAATGCATATCTATTTTACCCCTCATGAGAAAATTTTCATTTTTCTGGCAAATATATTTATTTATTTTGTGATGTCCTCTTAAATTTGGTATATAAAATTCATAAATAAAATTGGAAGATAAGTAGGTCATTTCAGGAATGGTCCAGTAACCCCTCTATATTCTTTAGAGAGAATTCTAGAAAATTCTTCCTTCAGGATAACTATTCTAGAATTTCCATTTTTTCCCTTTATGGATTATATGATGTTTTATTTGCTTTTTCATCTATAATTACTGATATTTTCACAAGTTTACTGTTCTAGAAAGGTTACTTCATGTTACTTTACAACTTTCTTACAGTAATCAAGTCATAATATAATTTAGGTGAGTGATTAATGATTATATTATATTATTATTAAGACTAACAGGTGGTAAAACTTTTTCCCTCAGAATTATGGCAAAAACCAGAAACAAGTGTGAAGTCTGGTTGGTCGGACAAGTGCTGGAAGAGGGTTTTTCTGAGAAGCAGCTTCCAACTAACAGTGATGTCCTTAAACGTCTTTTTTATCACATTAAGGTGGGAAAGCAAAATGTCTCTGTAGCTTGCGCAACTGTAGCCAACGAAGTTATTGCTATGTGGGAAAAAGCCTCCTTAATTACATCCCACAACCCTTATATTGTCTCAAAGCTTAAAAGGCTTTACAATAAGCATGAAGGGCTGGTCAAGAACCGAACTCGACGAACTCCTACCCAAGAGAAGAATGAAGCAGAATTTGTCACCAGCTTAAAGAAGCTTTTCGATGTAGCTCATTTAGAAGTGGAAACAGAAATAAAATTGCAGGAGGATAAAGATTTTCTTAAGGATCAAAGGAACGATCGGAAAATGATTATGGGTCCAGAAGACAAGGAGTTTTCAAGAAAGGCAAAAGCACGACAGATAAGCATGGAAAGAATGGAAAAACTTCGCAGGAAATCAAAGGAAGAAATGAAGCAATTGACAAAGGTTGTGGATCTCAACCAATGTGAAAATTCCGGTTCAGGAGGAAGTGAAGAATCATCTGGTGATGAATTGTTCTACAGAGCACTCTCATCATCATCTTCAAAAAGGAGAAGCTTGAACCAGGTGTAATTGTTAGGGATAAAAAGTTCTTGGCTGCTCTGGACCGCACTGGAACATCTGCAAGAGCTGCTATGCACATTGTGGCACCTGCCCTTTCAGCTGCTGGAGTGGAAATTGAAGAGATCACACTTTCATCATCCTCTATCTACAGGTCTCGGCGATCACACGGATGCAGATGGGAGAAGACATTAAAGCCAGTTTCCAACCAAATACCCTTTAATAATTCATTTTGATGGAAAGCTTCTTCCATCCATGCATGGGGGTAAGATTGATGTAATGCCCATTGTTGTGACTGGTGCAGGCGAATTAGAAAAATTACTGTCTATTTCCAAAGCTTATTTCTGGAACGGGAGAAGAAATGGGGAGAGCAGTTTTAGATATCTTGAAGCAATGGCCACAAGTAAATGAGTGGGTGCAGGCCTTTGTTTTGATACTACTGCAAGCAATACAGGTATCCATGCTGGGGCTTGTACCATCATCCAAAAGGCCCTTCAGAGATCACTCCTTTTTCTGGCATGCCGCCACCATATCCACGAGCTTCTTACCACTAAATTAAAGGTAAATGCATAATGTTTTATTATATAATATATATAATGTACCATACATAATTTTTAATATATATTTGTTGGATTTTTAATTTTGGTGGGCGGTTGGCTAATTTATCTCACATAAAAATAGTAAAAGTGGGCGGTAGGCATAAAAAGTTGAAGGCACTGCTGTATACCCTGAACAAACTTCTGCACTCCATATTCAACCATTGTGACGTATATTTAAATCAGGTCAACATATCGGTAGGAACGGGGCACTATCACCTACGATTCTATCTGGAAAATGTGCTGAACTTTTCAAAAGAAGCGAAGGATACTTTTTTAAGTGCCGATGGATATTATCAAGCTAAAGACGAAAGTAGTATAAAGGACAAATTAAAAAAATTCTAAAAAGAAGATATATGAGTGTTCGGACGCTTGCATACAGACTTCACATTCCAGGAGAAGTTGCTTGTGAATGGGGTGGATATGAAAATAAAGCTCACCCGCACGAATCCTGAGATCTGTTTAAATCTGGATGCTGATCAAGAAGAGGGAGCAAAACCCTTTGTGATTCACATTATGGAGATATACCTACGCGTACGGCGAGTGAAATTAAGTTCACCAAAACAAATAGAAATTGAGAAAAATTTACTACACGCCGCAGTAAAATACCCAATTAACAGAGTACAGATCAAACTATACACGGTGCCAACAGGGTTGGCATCGAAACAGATAGAAAAATCTCGCCCTGGGAAATCTACCTAAAAGGATATTAATTGGAATGCAGGAACACCATTCGGTGAATGGAAAATATAAAAAGAATGCCTTTTAATTCGAGAATTTTGGTCTTATAAATATAACTCTATACGTTAATGGCGTTGCGTTGGGAGGAACATTGGATACGAACTACTCATCAGACGCTCTGTTCCCGCTTTGCGCGAGAGCATATGTAATCTGGCCCATATTGCAGGTGAATGATGAGCTCGGGATTGGGGTAACGCAGAAAGAATTCATCGATCAATTTAACCTTTACCCGTTTGACATCACACCTGATTTATCTGCTAATGTAAATACACAGTTAAGTCCACAACAGAGTGGAAACATCTCAGTCAGATTGGAATTCGCCAAGCCGATAGACGCGCCTATTAGTGCACTAGTATACCTCCAGTCACAAGCCCTAATAGAAGTAGACAGGTTTAGGTGCGTTGTCACTGACTTTTAAAATGGACGCGAATACGCTTCAGAGAGTAATGAATAGTGAACGAATCACACGTTCCAAATTTATCGGTGTGTTTGCGAAGAATGAAACATTGAAATTGCCAACTACCAGAGATTGCGGTAGTCTTATTGTGAACACAAGATGTTATTGGTGGTGAAGGGATTCATTTTAAAAATAGGGACCGCATGTACTATTTTGATTCACTCGGCACTGAACCCTGCAGTGACCCTGTTACTGTAAAACTCTCGAGCAGATGCATATCCCCGAAATTGTATGGAATCCCTTCCATCTACAAGGATATTTTAGTAATACTTTTCGGATATACTGCCTTTCATTTCTCATGCATATATGACGTGATAAAGAATTAATAAATTTTAAAACTTATTCGACCAGTTTCACACTCAACGAAACGACGAAATGATATACAGAGAGATGAAAAGTCGTTTTCCGATTGTGCGCACTCTTTGTATAGTATGATGTTTTGTTCGTATATATATATTTGTATCCAATAATGTAAGTTTGTATATTCTGTAGCTTATTTAAGATGGTTGTACTAAAAATATTGTACTAAAACCTAATTTCTTTCATTGAATAAATTGATGAAAATACATTGTCTTCTTCCCCGAAAAAAGATCGAAACAATAGAAAAAACTTACATTATTTCGTTAATAATATTGACAATCGCTGAGTTGACTGCTAGGTAAAACTTCTACCTCCGTATTCAGGTCCACGATATGCGTTTCTTCCAAACAAAAAGATTGTATAACACGAGACAAATCCTCACTGGACCTTTAAAGAGAAAGGATAAATAATTAGTTCATACTGATTCTCTTTTAATGAAAACCAAATTGCTTAAAACATATGCAAATTATACATATAGTAAGAGTATTACAATGTGAAGATATCTTTGAACCGCTGAGAGAAGTTCCTTTAAAAGAAAATGCCGAATAAAATTTATTATGGAAATTATAAAATTGTGTAAAACTTGAAAAGGATTGCTATAAAAAATTTCAACGAATCAAAACAGGACTTTAGCATAATATTAATAGCAAACTAATTTATAATTGCGGATACCTACTATTTAAATGAAGCATTTTAATGTGATGAGATAAATTACTACAACCCTCCATATACAGTATATGATGAAAAAATCAAGCAGTGCTCTTTCTCCTAATGACAGTCACACTAAATAAATAACCAGCTCGCGAATAACATTGGGTAACAAAATTTGAAAATTTTTCTGTTTATTGTGATTTTTCTGTCGTTTCTTAATGATTTCGGGGCGCTGATTCCAAAAATTATATTAGTTTCTCTCTATCATCAACCGTTTCAAAAATATAGGTTATCACACTTTTCATATGGCAAAGAATATAAAGAAGGCTAACACAAATATTTTCTGAAAATAAAAACACTATTGGAAATTAATGTTTATTGAGCCAAAATTGTTTGACAAACCCAAAATGGTGCAAAGGATATAATATATATCATGAGGAGAACCGATAAGAGAATAACAAGCCTCGTTATGCAGTGTGCGTTCCTTAAAAATGCACTGAAGAACGGGACTTCCGCGTATGAACATTCTTATCCCCATTTTTGCCATAGCACTTAATCAAGTTTGACACTAACTCCTTATAGTTTGGTGCTTTATGGTTGCCTAAAAACCCACGAACCACATCACGGAAAGCACACCAAGCCTCTTTTTCGATCGGAGGTTCTTTGAATTCAACAGCGCCTTGACTTGTGGTTCTACAAAGATGCCAGCCTTGACTTTAGGAAACTTCCCCTCCAAAATCTAACGCAGTTACAAACTGCTTAATTAGGCCCAACTTAACATGGAGAGGTGGTAGCAGAACTATGTCAGGCTTCACAAGAGGTTCCCTAAATACTTTGTACTTTCCTGGTTGCAGTCCTTCACGTGGAGGCCACTGAACTGTTTTATAGTGTTCAGTTGAAGCCCTGCTATCCCACAGGCAAAGAAAACATGAATATTTAGTAAACCCTCCTTGTAAACCTAACAGGAAACCAATCATTTTGAAATCACCACACACGTCCCAGTTATATTATTCGTACCTGATTTGAGTGAGCAGTTGTTTGACATTTTCATAGTCCTCTTTCATTTGAACAGAATGTGCAATTGGTATACATGGATATTTGTTCCCATTGTGGAGTAGAACAGCTTTTAAACTCCGAGTTGAACTGTCAATAAACAGGCGCCACTCTGAAGGTATATGTGTTAACCCAATAGCTGTGAATAGACCATTAACCTCGCTGCAATAACAGAGAGAGCCATTGACATCGTAGGACGTAGAACCTTGCAAACTCTTCATGCCGCTTTCGGTATACAGTGCTCTTGCAGTCTTCTCCAAGCAAATTCCACTCTTTGATTCTGGAGGTCAGAAGCTCAGACCCTGATTTCGTCAGACCCGAATCTCTAATTAAGTCGTCCAATTCCCTCAGATTTGGAAAGTGAGGGTTTGTACTGAAAGTTACTGTATATTCTTCATCATGACTGTCCTCACCAGCAGACATTTCAGATGAGCTAGCTGCATCCTCATTTTCAACCTGCAAAGCAAAGAAACAAAATATAGGCATACCTATATATGTAGAAGGGCATCAGCACTAAGAAAAATCGACACATAATGACCCACAGTCTGTAAATACAGAAGGTAAAGTAATTGATAGATACCTGTTCTGGTGGACGTGGTATTGGAAGACCTTCGCCATGTGGTACAGGAGCTATGGACGGCGCTATGCTTGGGTACTGAAGAGTCTGCCTTCCTTTAACTTTCCTGTACTTAGAAACATCTACCATGCAGTAGTAGCAATCGTCGTGGTGGCTCTTTGGTTCTCTCCATATTCTGGGTACCGCAAAGGGCATTGCCTTGCGTATTCCCCGCAGCCACCCTTCAAGTGTGGAGCGGCAGCTTCCACAGATCACATGGGGTGCCCAGGGCTTATCTTGGTCACCCATAGGCATATCAAAATAGAGCCGATACGCGATCCAGAACTTGGTGCCTTTCACAATCTTGTGCGATACTTGCTTGGGGCCTATGTAATACCCACAAACGTAGCAGAATATATCCGGCGAGTGTTTACAAGCTCTAGTTGTCATTCTCTTTACCAAACTGTACTACATTAATCATAACCTGCAGATATAGAGAGGAGTTATTAAATCTGCAACAGATTCCAAATTCCAGAAAAAAGTTGTATTCGCAACACTGAAATAATGTTCGCAATAAAAAAGGATCGATAACACTCAAATCGTTAGCACAGAGAAGCACAGAAACACAGTACCTCAGTGCTGGTAACCATCAGACAAACAACCTGCTTTCTTTGTATGCTCACACTTACTGACTTCTCAGACTCTGCGCTCTTCTTTATATAGCACAGTGGAAATTTCGGGCAATTTCTAGAGCAAGAAACTGTCAAAGAACATCCGGATTGTTCTCAACAATTCCTGATTATTCTGATGTTGCTGCGCCCATAATAACATTATACTGGTAAAACATGAAAAATGGATTATCTCTGAAACCATTGATGATACATACAAACCAAGGCCAGATTTGGACTCAGCGCCCACAAATGCATATAAAAACAAAAAATTCTATAATATACAGAATCAGTGTTACAGAGTATAATTGGCTATAAACAATAAAATTACAGTCACATAAATATTTACATTTCTACGACAGTCCCTTGCGTCGATTCGTTAGGAGCGTCATTGCAAATATCATCAACGGTTTGCGTTGGAAATAATGCCTCCCAGTCGGCTGCGTTAAAATGACTAAATGTAGAAGCCGCTGCAATGTCTCATCTTGATATAAATCAGGTAAACTCTAAAGTTTTGATTCATGACGGAGGGAATGTTTATTCACTGGTGAAAATAACTACTCTGACTCCCAGCGGAAAATACTCACTTTCATATGCATGATCCCCAAGCACCACCCCCAAAAGACTAGTAGGCTGTTCGTAAGTTTGATGATTGATTGTCATTGCAACTGGGCGGGGCTATGTTAAATTTTGTTTACCAATCGTAACACCTATATTACGGGTCCACGCTTTGGACGTCCTGATTGGTCGACTAATGGTGTCTTTACCTTCTCTCCGTAGATTCAATGCTCACATCTCAAGGTGTATGAGCTCACTTGCACGCCCTGGAACGATAATATTTTGCATTAATATTTGCTCCCATGCTATTCTCGGCTTTCCCATTTTGGAACCCACCCCTTCATACAATATCCCTCACCCCTTAGCAACAATGATCAACATTTGCCACTCGCAATCTCTACCACGACAATATTTTGCATTATTTGCGGTCATACTCTTCGATCCTCAAATTTTCCCATTTTGGATTATGGAGATGAACAATTTGAGTGGCGGCAAGTCGTTTCAGGAATATCTTCATCAGAGCCCCTCAGCTCAGTACCACAGGAAACAGAATTAGCGCCGCTACTCTTCATAATCTTGACATAGATCATTACCAGAGACAGCACAGTAACATCCGATGACACAAATATCATGAGAAAATAAGAAATCTCGAAGATCTCTACAAGCAGAATGTTTCTGTAGAGATACAACAGGATTTAGTCATTTTTGTACAAAATGAAGTATAATAAAAAGGTTAGTTTCAGAGTTCATCCGGGCTCGAGGCCCGGTGACAACCGCCGGCACGCGGTAAACGATCATCCTTCCGCACAAATAATGTGTTTTAATTAGTTCGAGCAATTTAAGGAGAAAGTTTCTCTTGCCTTTAATAAATAAAATTTAAAATAAATGGTGTAATCTGGCGACTCACCCTAATATGGTACACCTAATCATAATTAAAATATATTGAGGTATCTGGCAACTCACGATCCTCTATATAACAGCTGCTGGGTCCCTGGACTCTCATTATGCGACGGACTCCGGTGGAATAAAGAACTCTCTCCTCTCTCCTTCTTAGATTAGGGGTTAGGTTAGGTTTCCCTTTTGGCGATGAGGACATCCCACCTTCTCCCCCAGAGAGCCTCCTCCTTCTTTCTCTCCCTCTCTTAGGATAAGGTTACCCCTTTGGGGAGGTGTTCCTCCCTTCTCCCCCCAAAGCTCCCTCCCCGCTTTGCAGCATTGACTTGTTGCATAACCCTTCCCCCATTTGCAGCATTGACTTATTGAAAAACCCTTCCCCCTTCATTGCAGATTGGGGGGATAACCCCTCCCCTTGTTGCAGAACCTCTCAACATTCCCATCTCCCTTTTGCAACATTGCTCTACATTTGCACCATTTTTACAGTCTTGCACTCTCCCATTTTGCGCCCATGTTACTAGCGACGAAGCGATATTTCACCTCAGAACCCACACTGGATGGAGGAAGGACATGTGCAATTCGATCCACAAATTATGGTGTGGGCTGCGCTCTAGGGGGATCGGTTAATTGGTCCGTACTTTTTTGACAGCAATGTAACAGGTGAAACATATCTGCATAAGCTGCAAACATTTCTAATGCCCACACTGGAAGACATTCCATTGACAGAACGGGCGGAGATGTGGTTTCAGCAGGATGGTGCACCACCACATTTCGCAACCATCGTCCGGAGCTCTTTAGATGAAACATTCCCAAGCAAGTGGATCGAACGGCGAGGGCCCGTCGAATGGCCAGCTAGGTCTCCAGACCTCACTCCTCTTGATTTTTTCTTGTGGGTTCATCTCAAGTCGGTAGTCTATGCTGATCGACCCAGAACCATACGTTCTCTAAAAGATAAAATCACATTTGAGTGTGTCAAAATCAGTGCCAATGTGTTAAGGAATGATCAAACATTATGCATTCAACGCGTCAGAAAGTGTCTCCAAGTGGAAGGTCACCAATTCGAACATTTATTATAATTTAATAAATTGTGCCTATGGTTCCTGACTTTTGCGCCACCTTATATATACATATATATATATATATATATATACTGTATATATATATATATATATATATATATATACATATATATATATATATACATATATATATATATATATATATATATACTGTACAGGGTGGGCCGTAAGTTTCCATACATAGGAAAAATTAAACGTTTGTTTTTATGTTTCAGATACCCTAAGAATATGCGTTTGACGTAAGATCTTGTTTACTGATGAAGCAAATTTTTACGTCAATGAAGAGGTTAATCGGCAAAACATACGTTATTGGAGTAGTGCTAACCCTAACTGGCTGAGTCCGACGAAGATGCAAGGTGCCGGTAAAGTGATGGTGTGGGCCGGGATATGGGGTGACAGAATTATTGGACCAATTTTTGTCAGTGGAAATCTTAATGCCAAAAGGTATCTTAACATGTTGCAAGAAGAGATTTTCCCATCCCTGCTAAACGAGGAAGGTAACTTCCCAGTTTACTTCCAGCAAGATGGAGCTCCACCTCATTATGGTCTTCACGTGCGTCGGTATTTGGATCAGCAGTTTCCGGATGCTTGGATTGGTCGGCGTGGTCCTGTGGAGTGGCCTCCAGATCCCCAGATCTCACCCCCCTTGATTTCTATCTTTGGGGGCACTTGAAGGCCATGGTGTATCAGGAAAAGATACGAGACATAAATCATCTAAAGGAACGTATCACCAACGCCATTACAAGCATAACGGCAACTGTGCTAATGCGTGTTCATCAACAGTGGGGAACACGTATTGAAATGTGTTTTCAAAACAATGGCAACCATGTAGAGCATATTATATAAATAAAAATGGTTGTCCATAAAAAGATGTTTATTTTTCTTATGTATGGAAACTTACGGCCCACCCTGTATATATATAAAACTAAACATAATTTGTGAATATTTTTCGTTTACCTTACTGTTGGAGGTTCACAAAAGAACCAATTCGAATTAAAAAATTTTACTGTAATTTTCACATGTGTAGAGTTGTGGAAAAAGGTTTGCAGAAATAATAAAATTTCAAAACCATCAAGAATCCTGAAGATTGTGAAACAGAATTTCGAGGAGGAAGACCGGAGAAGTTATCTCAAGAATCGAAAGACATTGTGCTTGCTGCATCACGGCGCCGAAAGAAGAGCTGCTCTGAGGTAGCGAAAGAGATACTTATCCGTCGTGGTAAGATAGTCAATCGGCAACTTGTGCATCAATTTCGAGTTCGCCAAGGCTTGAGTGCTTGGCATGAAATAGCTAAGCCACGGAAGAGTGATCTTAATATTGAAGATCGGCTATGGTTTTGTGATTATCTTGAGGAATGGACGGAAGAAGATTTCCTTCACTTGGTTGTCAGCGATGAATTCTTCGTTTATGTCTCCAGAAAACCAAATTTTCAGAATGATCGGGTTTGGGCAACAACTCCTGATGAAGTCCCAGACGACCAGAAGTATCGAGAATAGTAAAAAATCCGCATGTGTGGGTGTTTTCATTATGTTCTCTATTCGGAAGTTCATCTGGGTTATCAAACCAAGAGGAACCAACCAGTTGGGATGGGCCTTATTTTCGAAATATAATTTTAGCCCAACATGTAATTCCGTTTTTGAAAGACCCCGAGTGTGTTTTGGATGTTGAACAGGCAACCTTTCTTCACGACAAAGCCCCCTCTATGAAAGCACTGCGACTCAACAACTGCTTAAGGACAATAACATTGATTTTTTCGGAAATAATGAATGGCCTGGCAATTCTCCCGATCTTAATGTCTGTGAACATGTCGGATCCATCATGAAGGATCGGGTGGAGTCCTTAATGCAGGAACAACCCATTCAGAATCGGTATTCAAAAGAAATTATGACTGCAAGGATCAACGAATTCCTTGAAGAAATGAGTCATGATACCGATCTCTTTGAGACACTTCTGGGATCATATCCCCGTCGATTAATGCCGTCAGAGCTGCAAATGGGGGCAACACCCGATATTAAAACAAGTGTTTTTTATTCAAAATTAAACGCTCTTTCGCGTGGTTTTGTCTGTTTTTTTCTATTCCTTTCAGTTTCTTCTGTACAGGGGGGGGCAATCATTTCCTGACACCCTTTAGATTATATCAAATATTGTATGTGATATATTATTTACTATCATTATTAAAGTATACTGTATATACTATATTATTATTAAAGTAATATATACAATTATTATTATTAAAGTAAATTAGCACAACATTAATAGTACAAGAAACCACAAAAGAGAAAGCAGTCAAATACTAGAACACCAGAACAAGCCAAAACACTAAAGTAAGGGTAAATAAAACATCATTATTACGACACACTAGATACTTAACAACATTGAAGAATGATTAAAAATATAGCAAGCATTTATCAACTAATTATTTTTTTTTATCAGTTATAAAGGTTTGGAGGTGGAAGGCCTCATTCATCCTTTACATTCGATATGGATCCGGCATTTTTTCAAATTTTTCGTCATCTATCTGCTTAACCACACTCCTAATGTCTCTCATTTGTCCATTTACCAGTTCAGCGACCATGAAAACATATAAAAAGACATATTACATGTGAAAGGTAGAGGTTTTTTATCATTAAAACAAAAAAGCGATTTTTTTGGCCGCCATTTTGAAAAAAAGCCCATTGAACCAGGTCAAAATTAATTTTAAGTCCAAGAAACTAGCCGGATTCGTATTCAGCAGCCAAAATGACCATAGAAACCACTCGTCCTAAAAAAATGTTAGATTCCCCCCACCCCTAGTAATAGCAATATGAAAGTAAAAAATGTATATTGAACTCACCTAAAATGTTCAGTGAGCGAAATCAAGTAAGTAACTGACAAATGAAAGTCAACAGTGACGTGCAGCAACTTAAAAGCAGAGGAGTAGCAAGGGACAGATCCCGCCCACTTCCTATTCTGATTCAAATCCTAAGTAATGTAAATTCGTTCGTCACTCTAAAACTGCTGCTGGTAGAAAAATTCTGTTTTCATTTTTGCAATCAACGTAACAAAATACATACAGTTCAAGTAAAAGTATATCGGTGACAAAAACTTTGTTGACCAATGTTATCAGTGTCAAATAATAATAATAATAATAATAATAATAATAATAATAATAATAATAATTAACGATTACAATAAGAATTTCTGCTTCGCAGAAATTTTTTATTATTACTGTTATTATTATTATTATTATTATTATTATTATTATTACTAGTACAGTTCCCGTCGCTTCGCTGACGGTTAGACAGGCTAAACTACAGAAAAGAACGCAGCCGTGAAAATTTTGAGCTTCACATTGTGTCAACATTTCTGAATCTGGTATCTCCCAAAACCTCCTCACCCCCATTCATGCAATTTGGGGGCTAACCCCCTCCCCCATTACCCCCACCCCTCCCCATTACCCCACCCATCCCCCATTACCCCCACCCCCACCCTTCCCCCATTACTGCTCGGGATAAATTTCACAAACAGACAAACAGACAGGCTAAACTACAGAAAAGACACAGTCATGAAAATCTTGAGCTTCACATTACCGCCCGTAATACAATTTCTGAATTTTTTTCTCACAATTTTTTCTCACAATTTCTGAAAGTGTGACGGACGGACGGACGGACAGCTCTCTTATTATAGTATAAGATTAACGCCAAAAAAAAAAACGCGCAAAAAATTAAAAGCAGGAAAACATTTCCGTTTTCTTCACTTCCTGCACATGTTGAATCTTGTACTTATATTTATATTAATTTTATGCAATTAAAATTGAGTAAACTTAATAGGATTTGAGTGAACCTGTTGGTTCAAATGTTCTCAGCACATATATATATATATATATATATATATATATATATATATATATATATATATATATATATATATATATCTCGAAACCTATGGTCAAATTATTGAATACCGGGTTAGGTTCGTTGAATTCCAGGTTAGGTCATCTGTACGACTTTGACGATTGGTTAGGTTAAGTCGAGATATTTTCGATAGCTTTAACAAAAATATCACGACTTAACCTAACGAATCGTCAAGGGCGTACAATTAACCTAACCGAGCATTCAATTAACCTACCTGGGTATTCAATTAATCTAACCGGGCATTCAGTTGACCTAACCGGGTATTCAATTAACCTAACTGGTCATTCAGTTTACCTAACCGGGCATTCAATTAACCTACCTGGGCATTCAATTAATCTAACCGGGCATTCAGTTGACCTAATCGGGCATTCAATTAACCTAACCGGGCATTCAGTTTACCTAAACGGACAGTAGTATGGGCGCAAAAGGAGAAAGTGCAATGCAATTGAAAATGTTGATCAATGTTGCAAAGGAAATGTACAAATTATGCAACAAAGGGGGCGGGGGGAATGTTGCAAGATGTTATGCAGCAAAGGGGGTGGGGGAATGTTGCAAGAGCAACAATGGTTATGCAACTTGGAGGCGGAGTTATCCCCCAAGAGAAAGAGAGGAGAAGGAGAGAGAAGTGTTCGCCTGGCAGGAGCCAAACGCATATTAAGACTTCAGCCGAGCGGCCTTTGTCTTAATATTTCCTCATCAGCCAGTTGGCTTATCTGGCTAACCTGCGAGATTGCGCTATTTATTTAATTAAAGCATATATTCTGCGTTCACCAGTCAGTTGGCTTATCTGGCTGAGCTGCCATATTGCGCTATTTATTTAATTGAAGCATATATTCTGGCTTAACCAGCCAGTTGACTTAGAAGGCGTAAATGGCTTGTTCAGGTGTACATTATTGAGTTGCCAGATTGCGTTTATTTATTTAAATAAAGCACATATTCTGACTTAAACAGCCAGTTGAGTTAGAAGGTGTAATTGGCTTGTTCAGGTGTACATTATTAGGGATTGCAGATTGTGGGATCCAGATATATTTGGCAGTTGGTTTAGAAATCTGTTTTCGAAGGCAGCCATTTGCTGTAATTAAATGTCGTGTACAACCAAAAGAATTAAATAAAACACCATTAAACCATTCTGTTTATTTAGACGAAATAATAGATTCAATTTCACGAAATATATAGAAAATAAATATACAATGGAATATATATGATAAAAAATAATAATAGCATAAGATATACGAACGATGAATATATAATCAAAATAAATATACAATGGAAAATATATTATCAAAAATAATAATAGCAAAAGATACACGAACAATGAATATATAATCAAAATAAATATACAATGGAATAGATATGTTCAAAAATTAATTTTAGCATAAGAAATACGAACGAGAACTATATAATCAATAATATACAAAACGTATAATCAATTGCATATTAGTACAGGATATATATATATATATATACTGTATACATATACATATATATATACACACAATTAAATAAATAAATATACATGAAAATACTCTATGTTCTACGGCGCAAAACGCTAAATTCACACGTAATCGAGTCTACATTCACATCGTTATTACTTTGCACTACACGGTAAAACCGCACAAGCAATACTTCACCGCTCAAGTTATACGGATACCTATACTCGACATAAATGGCTTTCACATCGTTCAATACTATTTTTGAACCCACATTATATTCGGCTGGCAAGTTATCTTTAAACACGGTTAGAATACAATCAGAAGCACGCAAAAGAGGTCATCGTTAACCACAACATCATTATTAAATACAAGTTTATAAACCTCCTTTCCAATCGAGGGTTTTTTTCTTAACGTCCCGAGCTTTTCAGCCGTGAACTCTTCCTCACTCTGCAAAGCAGCAATTGAAATAATCTTCCAAGTCGTAACGACAGCTATTCATTATATAGAGATACAGCTCTTCAGGATGAACAGTGTAGGCAAGCTCTTCCCTGTACCGCTCAAGTGCTTCGTACCAAAGTTCAGGATATTTCGAAGAATCTAAAACTTTTAAATATGCATTCAGCTCTAGACCATTCTCGCCTTGTTCATTCCTACATTCGATAAATCCTTCGAGCAGAGCGGTGTATGCGTATTCAAGAACCGTGTCAAAATAAATCATACCCATAACACGAGCGTCTAATATAGGCTTCAGTTTGCGGAATCCGACGATTTCAAACATTCTGTCGAGGATGAAACAGTTTCGCGTAGGAACAAGAATGTTATTATCGGATGCATTCTTCTACATCAGTCGTATATCAATGAATGGCTCATCGGTATTTATACACAACGTACAAACAACGGCATATGAGAGGGCATCACTAATCTGCTCTCTTCTTGTACCTACACCTGCAGGTATTTTATAACGGTCCTCTCCCCACTTCTCAACTATCACGAAGAAACTATTCATCTCCTCAACACTTAAATAAATAACATTAAGTTTACCAGAGTTAGCTTGCCTGGAAATCGTTTCAAGTACATAGTTAATGGTACCGGCTTCACGCTATAAAATGCTAAAGCGTGTACAGGCTTGTTCGAACACTTATGCCCCTGGACAAACAGAATTGTCCGCTACATGAAGCAATACCGGCTTTAATGTTTTATCACTCACCAGACGTTCATTTCCACAAATTAAACACCTTCACAATCCGATGCAATATTTAAGATAAATGTATGCCCATATTTATCCTTTTTGTTTAACAAGCGATACTCGTCTCTAAAGTCTGTTAAAAACTCACACAGCCCATTAGCCACAACTCCTACAACCTCTTCATGATATATATTAATATATTGCTAAAAATACTTAAGATTCTCCATGATGACAAGATTTACATTCTCAACCTTACGGTACGAGTAGTCGGTATGATGTAACATGACATAATATCGCTTGGCATACCAGTCATCAACAAGACTCACTATCCATAGCCGTTGCTTATCTTCTGAACGTTTTGCTTCTTCTACTTCGCGGTATATGTGAGCTTTTACAAAGGGTAAGTCTACAAAATACTTCAATACATCGTTTCTACTACGAAATCCTACTATGCCCTCGCCAGAATACCCGTAGAGTATTTGAACATCTTGGTCCTTCGCACGGCTCAATGTAGCCTTAAAAGTATCAAAGGAGGTGGAATAGGGAGTTTTTCAGTATCCACCACATTTTGGCACTTTGCCGAATACTACTTCATAAACGTTGAACACGCAATATTAAAGGTAGCCATTACTATTTTTCGTCTACGCGGGAATATACACGTCTGAGCTCAAGGGTATGCAGAGGATAACTGAGCACGCAGGGACAGAGATATGCTCAGGTAGTGGCAGGAGTCACGTGAACGATCTTACAGTGGGCGGAGCTTAGCTTTTTACTGTATATACACACACACCGCACGCACACAAAGGAGAAAATGAAACCTTAATTGAAACAAATATACGTGATAAATAAACATATCATTAACAATACACATATATATAAATACAATCAAGGATTAAGGTAACCAAAGGGCACGGTATCATAGGTACCAGGCTCCTGGTAACGCTTCCTATAGGTGCTACGGCATTCCTTCGTGCACCTAAGTTCCTTCACACACCATAGTTTCTGCGCCCGAAAATTGTGGGTCCCCACAGTCAGTTGGGGTGGCTGGTCACCCTCATCTTCCAAGCACACTTTGTCCTTCAACGAGTCAAAGTTAACGACTCGACGGTTCGCATAGTTAAGCGTGATACCCTTAGCCTTCACGATATACTTCATATCATCCCCTACTCTCAACCCTACCCCTATAGGTTTTTGGCCATGTTGACACAAACGAGTGTGCGTATGCACCATCAACATACTTGTCCTTGATCTCATCAGTTAGCTCCCCGAGGAATTCCCCAATAGCAGGCATGTATTCACCTTCCCTCGCTGTGAATATCACGTTATCTGTGTCAGCGTACAGCACCCTCCCTTCAAGAGAGTGCAGTAGACCCCAAAGTTTGATGCGGTGTAGGCCGTTTTGAAACTGGCTACAGGTATGTTTGTAACCCGTGAGGTATCTGTGGCCAGTTCGGTGATGTTGTACTTTATTATGTAAGTATTACCTACATTCACGATCTCCATAACCTCTTTATCGGGAGCGTTGGCATAATCCCAGACTTCACTATAACTTTGTGTCAAATGGACATTCCCTTTGCCGGTAATCTGTGTAAATTTCCCCCAAAGACTGTTTAGACACAACTTTGCACAAAAGCGCTTGCGAAGAATCTTAACAATTTGTGAACGGTCAAGCTGTATACCTTCATGGGCACGGTAACGCTGAATATAAGCCGTTTCTTCATCTTCGGTATCAACCCCTCGCGGATATCCTGAGGCTTCTACTTCAACCTTCAAAAAAGCTTTTATATATGGGTGTGAAAAAGTTGGGTAGCTTCTGAAAACTCCGCACCTCATGTATCTTCAATATTCTATACCCATGGGGAAATGGCTAAGGCCAGCTCAGGGCTTGTATATACGCCTCTGATCTTAAGCTGGTTGGTTGTATGGTCACAATCACTGTTGTTCTCTTCTGCGCACTTCACGCACAGGGGAAACATGAGCTTGTGATCTATAACGACGGGTAAGATCGCCATCCATAAATCGCGAGGGGAGAGCACATCTACGAAAGAGAGTCCAAAGTAGCGCTCATTCAAGTTAGCTGAAAACTCCTCGATGATTGGTATGGTGGGACCCACCATTTTTTCAGGCGCACCTACGGGGTACGGATTGTTCTTCATCACGTCGGGGTATAAAGAGCAGAAGTCGTAGTAGTGGAGTTTCACTCCCTCTGTAGGCGGAAAGAATACCTTGAATGGGTTGAATGGTGTCTTTAAACTGTACATTACCTCTTAAAAGCATCTGTATTAGTTTGTTGCCTCTTTTCAAGGGAACACCTGTAAATATCGCAGACGACTCGTCTTCAAGCAGCTCCTTATAAAGGAACTGTGTGTCAAATTTCGCCCCGTTATGGGCAAGAATATACACAGTCATTTTTTTTAACTTGTCCGATAATTTGACAATATAGGCTACAAAGACTTTGACAGGGCTGCCGTGTGCATTCGTATTAAAAACGTTTGTCCGTTTTCAACATTTGTGGCGCTCATCACACTCGATCTCCATGCACTCATCACAGATAGTTTGACTTAAGAGTAAGTGTGGAATGACCTCTTTGGTTTCAGCGTTCGTGTAAGTTTCTATATCGTAGTACACAGTTATACAAGGGCTATTTTTAGGCTTAGTAGCTTTCATGTAACATACATACTTCAGCCCATCCGCCTTATATTTTTCATGACATGTAGAACAGTGAATTTCATCACATTTATGTTTGAAATTCCCCCAATTATCCATTTATGGAGTTCAAAGCAATTGTTATTGAAAAATGTACGTCTACACACATTACATTCCCTCTTCTCGGTTTCAACTACACAACTTTCACATTTGGGGCATTTACACTGCTCACATACCATGTAGCAATCCTTACAATGTTTCACCATATCGTCAGAAAACTCGAGACAACCCTTACACACATCATGATGCCTTCCATATTTTCGACTTCTATCATAACTGGCGTAGTGAGCCTTTATTTTACGGATGGGGAGATACGATGTTCCTGACAATCCTAAAATAAGTAAAGGTCATGTACGATCTCACGCTGCTTTTAAACACAAACACAGTCCTACGACGATCCTCCACTCCAAATACGACTATACGTGCATTCATTTCCTGCTCGGCCCTACTCAGTCCTTCAGGACCCATATTACACTCAAATTCAAGCTTACAATCTGAAGACAGTTTACATATGTGCTAAGATTATTGCTATAAAACCACAACCACGATCGACGTTTAAATGCTTTCTGTAAATAACCTGAGAATTAAAATTAAGAGTATAAGGTGTGGCACTATAACCCGCAACCCGGAATACTCTGTCAATACCTACCATGAAGTTGTCCATATTGAAGGATGTACCACGTTAAGAGGCTTCCATTATACGGCCAAAGATATATTCTAGGTCTACAGCCGCCAAACGTCTGAACGGTATTACCACCCAAAAATCGTCCCCCTCATCTGACCCGAACCTGAAGGATAACCTCGTCCGGGCTTCACGTTCGTCGCGGTTCTGAAGGGCAAACTCCACAATACGTTCAACTACGCGCCGCAGTCCGTTGCAAAACAAGGATCCAGGGTCAACCCTGACCACGTACCGATTTCTAGTCAGGGCAGGGGTGGGGTTAGCTGTGAGCACCAACTCGAATGTTATACCATCATCCACAGTATGAGAAGCTGCTGTGAAGGAAGTAACCGGAACTAAACAATGGGGCATATTTGAGTAAGGTACTATTGTAGGGGTTGCGTCGTAAAACGTAAAGGTTTGGGGCTCTATTACTGGGGGTCTAACAACCGGAGCAATCATGGCACGCTTTATACATGACGTGGAGGGTTCTTCATCATGCTTCCGCTTTGAACTGTCGCATGCTACAGGTGTCGCTGGTGAGACTTCGTCAGCGGGCAAGGTTTCTGTAGCTCCACGGTAATCGGGTTCGTCTGTGATATCGATGATGGGGTGCTGTACGTCGTCGTCATTCACGGTTCTGTGGAAGAAGAAACCAAAACATAAGGAGCAGCACTGAAAATTTGTAATATTTTGTAAATGACGCACTTACGGGTGTTTTGTGTTAGAGATGCAATCTGTAGAAAAATTCAGGTTCACAATCCCCTCCACATGTATTATATCTGGCCCTACAGGATGTGGAAAAACTGTATTTATGCTTAAAATCATTAAAGATGAGGGGGAGATTTTCTCAAAATTTGTGCATAAAGCAATATGGTGCTATTGGACGTATCAGTCAGTGTTCAACGAGTACCAAGATGAAATTTTGTTCAACAAGGGTGTATATGATGTTAATTCGTTAAAAGGTAATGAGCATACAGTTAATGTAATTGACGATCTCATGTTGAAAATTGATAAAACGTTTGCCGAGACATTTACAATGTTCTCCCACCATCTTAACATAAGCGTATTCTTCATCAACCAGAATCTATTTTTCAAAAATAGTTACATGCGCGATGTGTCGCTAAATACACAATATCTAGTCTTATTCGCACAACGTAGAGATTTGTCACAAATTGGGGTATTAGCCAATCAAATATTCCTGAATCAACGTAAGGATTTTTTGGAGGTTTTTAAAGAACCTTGAAGCCAGCGTTATGGATATTTGCTTTGTGACCTTCACCCGCGAAACACGTTTAGGGTGCTTCTAAGAACGAATATATTCCCAAGCGAACCTGAAACGGTGTATATTCCAGAATGACAAATATGCTAAAGAAATATCGTGAATTAATAAAAATCTATCAACGATTGCTCCGGGCAATGCAACAGATGTTTGTTAAAAATATCGACTCCAACTTTTTAAAATGCATCTGTGAAATCTGTCTTGATGTTATAAAATGTAATATGTCAATGAAACCCCCTCAGAAGGCTTGCTTACGTCCTTACAAGAACATAATACGAGCGCTCGCTCATAAAAGTCAAACTGTGGGTAAAAAAAAGTGAATTATTGTACAAAGAGGAGGGTCATTCCTACCCATCTTATTTTCAGTTTTGGGTCCTTTACTGACTAGATTAATATAATGAAGAAGGTGGTTGTGATTCCGCACGAGGTGTATGCTTCATTGCAAAGTTCAAAGATTCCAGACACGGCTCTAGAACCCCGTAAAAGTAGGCTTAAAAGAATGGAAAGCGAGTTGCTAGCCATATTAAACAGAGAAAATTCACCTGATGAGAAAAAGCTCTTGTACCAAGAGGCTTTGCAGAAATTTTTTCATGAGTACAAAGATTATAAGAATCCTACAGAGCTCCCCGTGGTTATTAGGCACAGCGCGAGTAGCGCTGAGCATGGCGACAGAGGACCTGCGCCCGACGCTAGAGATGACCAACCAAAGAACAACGGAACACAACACATCGAACATGTGTTAAAAAACAGTCTTTCACATACATTGAGGAATAAAGGCTTAAGTCTTTATGCTTTATTGAGTGAGGCCCCATCATAGAGTGGGCCGATACAGGCGAGGTCATTGTTGAAGGAACAAGGGTACAAGGATCCAATATCGTTCATATTGTTCATGATCTGGTGAGAAAGTGGGATAGACCCTCACCAACAGGATGGAAGCATATTAAAACAAGACTACAACGAATAAATGTCCCCAAAACATTCATAGGTAATCTGAATAGGTTAAAAGACCTGGATCAAGTCTCGCATGTGTCACAACTGAAAACGCCATCGCCCCAAGCAGCAGCGTCTCTGAAGAAGAGAAAGAAGAGAACAAACGGCCATCCTTATCCACGTGTCTCTAAAGTACGCAAATGGCTAACATATTAAGTAAATGCTATTGTGACATTTCTAACCCCGCCTCCCATGATGGCGTTAATAGACTGTACGTAGGTGTTTGCGGAGTAGGAGAAAAAGATGTTGAGCGGTTTTTGCGGGAACAGGATGCTTATACACTTCATAAACCGGTGAGAAAAAGGTTTAAAATGGCCAAGACAACCGCGAATTCGATTGACTCTCTTTGGCAAACGGATTTAACAGACATGCAAAGATATTCAGTGTATAATGACGGATACCGCTACATCCTATTCATAATAGATGTATTCTCTAGATATCTGTGGCTAATTCCCCTGAAAAATAAATCACCTGAAACGGTTGCTAAAGCAACCAAAACGTTGATGTTAAAAGAAGGAAGGGTTTCTGGCTATTTTTTTATGGATATGGGGAAAGAATTTATAGGTCGCGCTTTTCAGAACATGCTGACAGAGTTTATCAGTTAATATCAGTTACTACACTAGCATTTCTATACATAAGGCTTCTTTAGCTGAAAGAGTTCAACGTACCATAAAGGAACGCATGCATCGCTATTTTACACATAAAAACACATACAGATATATAAACGTTCTCGGGTCATTGGTTTCATCATACAACCGTTCACACCACCGTACGATTGGCACAACACTTAACGAAGTTTTAGAAAGAGGTACGCTGCCGAGGTGAGAAGAGATGGAGCACCGCCACCACACTCTACACATTTCAAAATCATTGATTATGTAAGGCTATCACGTTCGGGAAATAAATTCGCGAAGGTACTTGAGCAAGGATGGACAAGTGAGATTTTTAAAGTTCGTGCTATAAGACCTAACGGCGAGATAATGATGTATTACGTTGAAGATTTGAATGGGGAAGAGATCGCTGGAGGCTTTTACAGCAAGGAGTTGCAGAAAGTGACATTTAGTTTAGGGATAAGTGTGTTTAAAATTGAAAAAAGTTTAGGCAGCAAAGGTTCAGGAAAGAGAAAAATGTACCTGTTGAAGTGGCTGGGTTACCCAGAAAGCTTCAACACCTATATAAAAGCTGCTGCAATAATGAAGCTTAATAATATGCAACATGGCGCCTAGCCAGTTCTATGTCACACTCCCGTCCTTTTCTTCTCTGTCTGTACATCCTAACAACACCCTCGCCAACTTTGTGACAGAACTCCACGGACCCATTGAATTGGAGCGTGATTCGTATGAGGTGGGTTTATGTGAACTCCAGTTAGTCTCCAAATTTTTAACTCTTGAAAATGAGCAAATCATATTTCTGATCCTTAGAAGAATCGATGAGTGCGAAAAATTAGGCATAACCTTAGACAATACTATGCGATCAGTCCTGTTCGGTGAGGAACAGTACTACAAAATTTCGCTAGGAATCGGGCATTATGACAGCCATGGACATTGTGACGGGGTTAAACAAGAGTCTTGAAAAGTCGTACCTGACAAACGATTTACTTTTTGAAGTCGTAAACATAGACACGCCTGCATGCACATTGAAGTTAAAATCAACGCTTAGTAGAAATATTAAAGATAAAGAGCTGTTCACAATTGTGGCGAGGGCCGATATAGCGCAGCTCTCCAAAGAGATACCTTTCACGAGGCACAGCATGACATGTCCAGCTTAATGTATCAATTGAAGATGGAGAAATTGGGTGAAAGCTCTCCACCTCCAGACATGTGCTATATTTACAGCAATATCGTAGAGCACCAATTTGTTGGGGACACCCAGGCGCGCCTGCTGCGCATTGCACACATCCCCAACCATAGAGGGAAAAGTTTGAGCATTACATATGACAAGCCCCATTATGTGAATGTTGCGACTAATCTATTAACCAACATCTCGATATATATAAGAACGATTGAGGGAAAAAATTTCCCATTCGGTGATGGGAGCTTAACAGTGAAACTACACTTTCGCCGTTTATAATGACCCGAAGGCCATTCACAGTCTATCGAGGAGTGAGATACCAGTGGGCTTGGATCCATTTTTTCATCCATACTACGCACCGCTGTCCCACTGTTGAAGAGGGGTGCTAGATACCTAGGGAGGAAGGCGTTACAAACAGGTTTTAACGCGGCAGAAGACATAATGGGTGGAACTAAGCCTAAAGAAGCTCTAAAAAACATTTAAAACGTACACGGGACGAAATCATCAAAGATGCAAAGAGAAAAATGCGTGGTGGCGGAAAGAAGAGATCTGCCAGGAAGAAGGGTTACCATCACGTGGCGCTAAACGTAAAAGGAAATAAAAAAGAAGTGCTCTAAGCGTATGAAACCTATGGCTGATCATTTTTTTAACTGATATAAGCTGAGGACACTACTCTCACGAATCATAGGCTGACTATACTGTCGAGAGAGGTGGCACTATTTCTGACTCGTCATGGCGCGTTTCATCCATCCGTGTAGTTCACAATGCTGTAAATCGGAACTGTCCCTCTTTGATATGCCCCCACTCAGGTCTCTATTGAGCATAGCGACTTTATTACAATTAACCCATTAAACACAATTAGTTCGCCGAGTGCCCCTATAGAATTCGTGATACCCAGCTCAGGCCCTTACTTTTTTGACCCGAGCTGCATGCACATGTACGCTAAACTGCATATAGCCCATTCAGATGGAACGGACTTCGATGATAGTTACTCTGCATACCCTGAAAACAACTTTTTACACTCCATATTCAGCCAGTGTGAGGTGTATTTAAATCAGGTTAACATTTCGGCAGAAACGGGGTATTATCACCTACGAGCCTATCTGGAAAATGTCCTCAACTTTTCAAAAGAAGCGAAGGACACCTTTTTAACCGCCGAAGGATATTACCATACTAAAGATGAAAATGGTATAAAGTACAAGTCCCTAATCAGGCCTCATTTAGAATATGCCGTTCAGTTTTGGTGCCCATATTTGCGTCAGGATATTGATAGGTTAGAAAGGGTTCAGCGTCGTGCCACGAAACTAATTCCGTCATTGCGCAACAAGCCTTATGTATATAGGATTAAAGAGTTATACTTGCATTCACTCGAAACTAGGAGATTAAGGGGGGAGCTTATTGAATTTTTCAAAATCGTTAATAACATCGATGACGTAAATTTTGACAAACTGTTCACTTTCGATAATAGCAATACTCTTAATAACGGATTTAAGTTGCGTGGCAGACGTTTCATTACTAATACCGCTAAAAACTTCTTTACATTTAAAGTAATTGATAAATGGAATAATCTTCCCGCGTCAGTCGTTAACTCTCCCAGCGTTAATATGTTTAAGAACCGTTTAGATAGGCATTTTAAAAATATTAACGTTGTTTTGAAATAAGAAAACAATTAGCACAGGAGCTCTGGGGGTGGTGGTCGAGGGCGAATCTGTTGAAGATTAATGCCAGCTTGTGACATGCCAGCGTGTGATGCCAGCAGTAAAATTATTAAAAAAATAAATAGACTAACACGAACGTAGATGTAACTCGTACAGTAAACTAACCCACTTTTTGTTATACTCAACATTTTTTAATCCTCTTCTTACTTGCATCTGTAACTCTCTTTACTTGGATGTCTGTAGTTTGCATGGTATGACAGTGAGTTAAGACTGTGTTTGCATGGTTTGTAAGCTTTCTTATTTTACTCTTTTCATCTTTCATCCCTTTCCTATTCTCTTCGACTATTTTTCCGACTTTTCGGCAGTGGCCGGCGGATGATGATGGGGAGTCTTTCTTTCTCTCTTTCTAAATGAATGTTAACCCACGAATGCTAAGTTTTGCTTCTTACTTAACCTTTTATTCTCCTCTTTTAACCTTTTATTCTCCTCTTTTAACCTCCTCCTCTTTCCTTTCTCTCGGGCTAACCTAAGAGTGTATATTAGGTCTTTGTTAGCCTTAGCTTCTGTAGGTCTGTAAGATAAATTTAGAAACTCTAAAAAAAAGATATACGAATGTTTTGAATGTCTTCATACAGATTTCACATTCGAGGAGAAACTGCTTATGAACGGGGTGGATATGAAGTTGAAGCTTACCCGCACGATTCCTGAGATCTGCATAAATTTGGGGTCTGAACAAGAAGAGGGCGCGAAACCCGTTGTGATTCACATAATGGAGGCGTATTTGCGTGTACGCTGAGTGAAATTAAGTTTGCCAAAACCAATAGAGGTTGAGAAAGACTTAATACACGCCACAGTAAAATACCCCATTAACAATGTACAGATCAAGCTATACATGGTGGCCGCCGCCGGGTTGGCCTCGAAGGAACTAGAAAACGTGGCCCTTGGAGTTCTATCCAAAAGGATATTAATTGGAATGCAGGACCAAGCCTCGATGAATGGAAAATATAAAAAAAGTGCCTTTAAATTCGAGAATTTTGGCCTTAAAAATATAACCCTATACATAAATGGCATCGTTTTGGGAGGGACTATATCTGTTGATTGCTCATCAGACGCCGTGTTCCCTCTCTGCGCGAGAGCTTACAGTAATCTGGCTCATAATACAGGTGCATGTGACGAGCTTGGGTTTGGTGTAACGCAGAAAGAATTTGTCGAAGAATTTAACATTTATTCATTTGATATTACGCCTGACTTGTCTGCTGGCGTAAATACGCACTTAAGTCCACAACAGAGTGGAAACATCTCAGTCAGGTTGGAATTTGCCAAGCCTATAGACGCGTCTATAAGTGTGCTAGTTTACCTCGAATCACAGGCACTAATAGAAGTTGATCGTTTCAGGAACGTGGTCACAGACTTTTAAAATGGACGCGAATACACTCCAGGGAGTAATGAAAAGTGACCGTTTCACACGCTCCAAATTTATCGGTGTGTTTGCGAAGAATGAAATATTGAAGTTGCCAACTACGAGAAACTGGTACGGGATTATCGTTAACACCAACATTGTAGAGGGGTGAGGGGATTCATTGTTTTGTAGTCTATTTTAAAAATAGGGAAAGAATGTTCTATTTTGACTCACTCGACGCTCAGCCCTGGAATGATTCTGTGGTTGTGCAGTTTATCGAACAGCTACATGTACCTGAGATTGTATGGAACCCGTATCGCCTTCAAGGATATTACAGTAACACGTACGGGATGTACGCCCTCTCATTTCTCATGCACATGTCACGTGGGAAGGGATTCATAAATTTTTAAAAATTATTCGATTTGTGCAACACTGAAATGAATGATAAAAATGTATGCAGACAGATAAAAATAGGTTCCCATATGTTAGCACCCGCTGTATTGTGAAAAGTTGTGTATATATATATATATATATATATATATATATATATATATATATTGTGTAAAGGCCTATTTGTACCCGTTAAGACTTATTTATTTCTACCATTTAATAAATTGAATGAAAATACAATGTGTTTTTTCTTAACCCACCCAAAAAATACTTACATTAGTCCTTCGGTGACCTAGCACTCGCTGGATCGGATGTGAACCTGTACCACGACCTCTGTGTTCAGATCGCTGGTTTGTTTGTGGGGTAAAGCAGCCATATAATTTATTCCCCTTTCGTCAAAACGAAAAGTAGCTATAACACGATCAATTCCGCATCGGTCCTATAAAGTTTAGTAAGATTAAATTAGTTTAATTAAAAAGCTACAATAAGAGAAAATGCCACGAATTTTAAAAATTATAATAAAAAATCAGATATCCTGAGAGTTTTCAAAAGTATGATTGCGAAGACAACGTCTTCCGACACCGGGTCTCGAACCCACAGATAATTCTTAAAAGTTTTTGTAATTTTAAAATCCTACTGCGGTGCTGTCTTTAAATTATCGAGGAAAGTATTTTTAAAGCTCCGCCATATATATAATATATATATATATAATATATATATATATGCCTAATAACCACGAAGGAAACAGAATAGTTAAAAATATTTTTCAAAACAAATTATTTTGGCCTTTTATGAGTTAACGCCGATTGAAACGTTATACTGCATATAGGCAGAGAATAAAGCAGAATCTATTTTCAAATCGCATTTATTATGGCACTTATAAGTTAACACTGAATGAACCGCAGAATATAATCACAAATTAACTACTTATATTTTAATATCGTCTTCATTGAAGGGTTCTTGAATTTCGTCACAATTTTCTGAAACAACTTGAGTAGATAGAAGTTCATTCCGATCTGATAGACGACGGGGATAGGATTGTTAGTACCGTCGTCTATCAACATGATGGTGCTCCTTGTCACTATGCCAAAATTGTTCAGGATTATCTAAATGGACGTTTTCCAAATCGCTGGATCGGACGCGGAAGCAACAGACCTTGGCCAGCGAGATCACCAGATTTAACCCCTTTAGATTTCTTTGCATGGGGCTTTATCAAATCGCACGTCTATCAGACGAAGATTACGAGTCTTGAAAACTTACGTACACGTATACGAACTGCTGCAGATAACATAACCCCGCAAATGCTCCAGAATGTGTTTAGAAATGCTGCGGAACGATTTGAGCTGTGCAGGGATACTGATGGGCGTCACGTCGAATCCTACTCTTAATTATTTAATAAATGTTACCACTTTATCATTTTATGATTGAATTCCATATAATTTCCAAGTGCTTCATAAAAATAGATCCTGACTTTATGTACACCCTGTATAAATATATATATATATATATATATATATATGAGAGAAGTTCAGATTGGAAGTGAGAGGGTATTTATAGCCTCACCCACAGCAATTGAATTAGTGGAGCATGAAGTCCATACATTTCTCGTATTAAATTTTTTTGTTGTAGAAAAGCAAGAAAAACGCTGAATATCAGATGTTTCAAATTTTATTTTTAAATATGAACGAAGTTAAATATAACTGTATATATATATATATGATACACACAGACCGTGCATGGAACAAGGAACTCTTCTGGGATAATTAAGTCCACTATAGTCCGAATAAGTAATGGTAAATGACAAATACCATAGTTTTTCTTTTTCATGATGCTAGCTCGATGTGGGAAACGGGTCACTCGCAGAGAGGTCCCATAAATATAGCTTCCCTCACCAGCTATCTGCAAAGCAGACAGGATCCAGCTTTGGGACATGGTCGAATATATATTATTATATGAAGGAATTAGCGGGTTTTACATTGATATAAAATAATTTAAAAGAATAATTATCAGAATTGGGAGAGACTGAGTTAATTATAATTAACATTCACGTCAAATTGCATTAATTAATGCAATTTAACGTGAATGTTAATTATAAATTTTGCGTACACTTCTTGTACTAATTTTTTATAGTTTTCAGAATTTTTTTAGATGAACTTTTTTCCGGAACTGTACATATATAGGCTTTCTTTGGTTAACCCTTCGAGTGCTTCGGCCCGAATTGTTCATTCTGACGAATGTCAATCTTTTCACCACACCCTAGACCTACTTTTTAACGGGCATGTGTATATATAAAAGAGAGAGAGCGAGAGGGAGAGAGCGAGAGGGAGGGAGAGAGAGAGTGAGAGAGAGGGTGAGAGGAAGGGAGGGGGAGAGCGAGAGGGAGAGCGAGAGAGAGAGGGAGAGAGCGCCCGAGAGAGATCCCTTCTAGGGCACCCTGGCTACCAACCGTGGAAGGACGCGCCGCCACCGGATCTCGAACCCGACGCATATAATCGTGTGTGCTTAATATTTTATGGGAGTATAGACGGGTGTGTACGTGCCAAAACGCAGTATACACTGTGCCAACTGGCTGATAATGCCTGGAGGCACTGGCTGATTAAGCCGACTGGCTGATTACGGCCTATAAGACAACGTCCGCTCGGCTGAAGTCTTAATATGCGCTTAAATAGAAAAATCTTCTCTTCTACTACTTCTTTCACCACCTTTCTCTACAAAAAAAAAAAAAAAAATGGTGTCAATAATCCAGCAGGGTTGAAAGCACCTTAAACAGAAAAAACAAACAAACAATATGCGCTTGGCTCCTGTCAAGCGGACACCTCTCTTCCTCGCTCTCCTTCTCTTCTCTATTTCTCTTGGTGGATAACTCCGCCTCCAAGTTGCATAACCCTTGTTCCTCTTGCAAGAACTCCCTCCCCCTTTGGGGGGTTGGCACTGGCACTGGTGCCAAGGGGGGTGGCACTCTTGCAACACTGATCAACATTTTCAATTGCATTGCACTCTCTCCTTTTGCACCCATACTACTTCTGGCATATATATATATATATATATATATATATATATATATATTGTTCAATATCCACCCCGGGGACACCGGGTCGCTCCCCTAGTATCAAATATAACGAAATGGAATGTGCTTTGAATATTTTTAAGTTATAAAACTGAAATAAGTGTGGATCTACATAATAAGGAAAGAACATTGAACTTTTGGGAAAATCTTGTTAATCTATAAAATTTGTAATATTGAGTTTTATATATACACAATAGTTTCATCATTTCGTAGTTTTTAAAAAAATATTAATCAATTTTCTGAAGATGCCTGAAGTATATGGGCGAATTAAACTACAGGGTCATTGAAAAAGAACTCCGGGGTTTCAAACTTTAATAATTTTTTAAATACAAAATCAAAAGCAGTTTCCTTTATTAGAAAATTTAATTATAACAGCCTTTTCTCCTATTTAAATTTTGGAGGAGCTACACTCTTCTTCAATTTTCAATTTCCAGCAACAAGAAACGATTGAAACAAGTTGGATCAATTTGGACCAAGTTCCCTTTCATACTCCTCGTACAGTACCTGCTCCTGTTAGAAAGATGGCGTCCGTTCAGCAGAAGGCTCAGTGCGTTAGGGTGTATCATGCTCAGGTCGAATATTGAAAAACTTGGAATTTCAAGATTGGCAGTATATTCCTATGTAAAACTGAATTTAAGAGAGGATCGTCTTCTGCAACTTTTGCGAAAATTCGCATTCAAGTGTTCAACATCGCACTTTTTTGTCGAAAAATGGGATTTTTGGCCAATTTCAAAGACTTGGTAGCCTCAAATGATCTCCATATGTTCCATATTGTTCACATACACCCTTAAGCATTTCTAGAGGCAGGCTTGGATCCATTTAAGATCAGCCAAAGTGGTTCATAACCTCTAAAATAACCAAAATCACCCAAAATGGCTCAAAACTAAGGAATTGTATGATTTTTAGTCCCCTATACACCACACATTTCGCAGCTGTTCTCTTCATCAGGCAGAATCTTTTCTTCTTTCTTGATCTTCCATTTTCTTTTTTTTAGAAACGCCACCAATTTTTATTTATTTTCTTTTCCGGCATCACTGAGTGTGATGGCAGCTGCCCCCACCTTTCCGCAAGCTGCTCTGACGTTCAACCTTTTTCCTGCAATTGCAATTCGTCTTTAATATTTGTATAAGTCCCTCCTCCACCCCCAGCTTGTAATAATATGCTGGTCAACTGAATGTTTTGAGATATTTTCCGCTGAAAGCATCTTCATTTGTCTAGCAGGTCTTGTATAGATCCAAAACATGTTCATAATGTCTTGCTTTTACTTGAAAACTGGCAACAATTCTCTGTGATCGATCCTAGCACGAACAAAACCATCTCTTCTCTCTTGCCCATACACTGCATGAGCTGCAGCTGAAACTTCCTGAACTGCTCTTTCACAGCTTTGATTGTGAACTGAGAAGTTCTCAACTTCAAATGGAGACCTGAGAAGCTCCTCAACTTCTCTTGACATCTTACAAGTGAAGAGTGGCTCATACAGTTTCTCTTTATCCCAATTAATCAGAGTAATTGGAGAAGTGGCATAAAAATTCAGTTTAGGGTTTTTGTGAGTTCTCAGACTCATGTCTCCATACTCAGACTTACCTCTGATCTTCTTGATCATCTCAACCCCCCATGCCCTCTCCTCCTCATCCTCACTGCACAGGAGAGAGGCAATGAGGTTCTCACTGTGAGCATGATATGCTCCACGAACTATCACATGAGTGATTATGTTCCTGACTTCAGAGGTCTGGCTTCTCAGAAGTCCAAGACTGGTCACAATATGGTGAGGTCCATACCTCATGTGGTGCTTCACCTTGATCTCAAAATGCATCTTCAAGTAGAAGTCCAGGCAGAACTTCAGCAGCACCTCCAGCTTCTTCAACACCTCCCCCTTCAGACCATACTGTCTCATCCACAGCATCAACAGAGCCTCACCTGTAGTCAGCCAGCGTGACTGATTCAGTGGGCCGCACTTCAGACCAGCAACTTCCTTGTTCAAATCTCCTGTCTTGAGAGCTTTGATCAGTAGGTAGCAGTTCTTCTGGTCAGTGCTAAGGTTCTGTACAATGTCTTCTGGCAGTTCAATTATATCTTCTCCTGGCAGAGCCTTGAAGCTAAAGTTGACAGGTATGTCATTGATCTTCTCCAAACGTCTTCCTATTGGGCGACTGAACCCAGACTTGTGCGTGTAGGGACCATCAAGCTTGATGATCATGTGCCTGAGGCTGAGTTCATTAATATGCAGCTGGCATATCAGCCAGTGACACTTGTGACCTAGCAGTCTCTCCAGGTGAGTGATGGCTCCTCCATCAGGTCCTGTGTTTGTGTTGGTGGAGTCATCACCAAGGACCACAATAGTATCTTTAGCATCATGAGCACTAATCCACTCAAATAGAGCCTGAGCTATCTTCAGTGCAGGTTTCTCATTTCCTTCAGGTTCTTCTGGTGTATAATGGAAGAGATACTTCCCCTCATGTTCCCAGGTAACACTATAGTGCTCTTCAGTTGTAATATCAGGATGGAAGCGGCCAGTTTCTTCATTGTACCTCATGATCTTTGTCTTCTTATCTTGTTTTCTATCAAAGAAAATTCCCTTGATCTCCTCTCCCTCTGTCCTTTTCTCCAGGGCCTCCACCAAGGCACCTATTACAGACTCCTTGTCCCTCCACATCTTCATCCTCTCAACAGCTAGATATGCCTTATCAGCAGATAGATCGCCAGCTTTGATGAGATCTTGCAAGAAACCAGTTGCAATGGCTGCTGCAAGAGTGTTTGCCACTTTGAACCTGACTGCAGCCGCAGCAGTGTTTGAGATATCCATGTAGTTCCTCGTGGCAGGGGTGGAGACTTTGCCAGTGTTGACACTGGAGCTTGTGCCTGGTGCAGTACTGGAAAAATCTGTGTCAGTAGTAGGAGCTGCTCTGCCTGGAGACTCTTGCAAGGAAGTCACCTCATCTTCATCATCATCACCATCATCAGCTCTAAGCAGTAGCTCCTTTTCTTCTTCCTCTTTCTGTTTCTCTTCTCAGCTGCCTTTTGTTCTTCCTCCTTCCTTTTAGCAGCCTTCACCTGCTTCACTGTTTCCTTCACATCAACAGATGCCATCCGGAAGCCAGAAACTTCTGAGGTTTTGATCATCTGGTAATGGAGCCACTCTAGATCTAGCTTTGGAATCTTCTGAAGCAGAGTACAGTCACAGTTGACATGAACTCTAGCAGCACAGCCAGAGCAGCCAGATGCTTCAGTTCCACAGAGAGTGATATCATGTCTGCAGGTTGTTATGTCAAACAATGTATCAAGTTCAGATATTCTCTTCACTCTGCCATTCACTAGGTCAATAATTTCATTCCATCTGACAAGAATCTTCCTGGCAATGGATCTCTCTTGAATGATCACAGGAGGAGTGAATTTGGCATTGCTTTTGCGCCACTGTGCCAATACCAGTGATGCCAAGGCCTTAGCCAAATCTTGCAGAGGGTACTGAGCTCTCTTCATATCATCCAGAAGCAGCTTCTCTTCCTGGAGGAGGATTCCTCTCTGAAACACAGCTCTCCAGGTTGGAACTTCTGTGGGAATTAACTGTTTGCCTGGACCCACCAGATCACTCAGCTTTGAAACAGACCTTTTTCTGGTCTTTCGTCCTTGCTTAGCCATGGCGGCTACACAATCTTCACCAAGCTTTGTATCTGAAACAGAAAATTATCACAGTGAAACTCTAGTAGCCTATAACAGCTGTTACAATGGTTTTGTTTGGTAAGAAACCGGTCTGTTACATTTGTACTACAGTCCTGCACAGCTGTTCTGTACATAACCAGAAAACGAAAAAGTGGAAATATGAACACTTAAACATAATTTTTAGCAAAAGTTCAAGAAAACAAACCCCTCCTAAAATTTAATTTTACATAAGAATACATACTGCCAATCTTGAAATTAGCGCTTCAATGAGCATGATGCACCCTACAGTGCGTGCTTTGGTATGCCGAGTTCAAGTCAATTGTATTTATTCAACGCCATTTTCGACGTACGTACGGGATAGAAGCGCCTAGTGACAAAACAATTACTCGATGGTTTGCTCAGTTTAGGGAAACAGGAAGTGTTTTAAAGCAGAAATCATCAGGGAGACCACGAACATCCGAAGAGACTGTAGAACGCATTAGAATGTCGTGTGTACGCAGCCCAAAAAAGTCTATCGCTTGTCGCAGTTTGCAACTTGGTATACCTAAGACCACCATCCTAAATGTGCTGCATAAGCGCCTAAGATTACATGCATACAAAATTCAAAGGAGACATGAAATTAAAGTCACTGATCATCCAAAACGACTCGAATTTGCAAATTTCCTGTTAAGAAAAATTGATGACGATGAAGGTTACTTAAAACGGGTAATGCTCACGGACGAAACTACCTTTCGCATTAATGGCCACGTCAATCGTCACAACTACAGAATTTGGGGATCAGAACAACCAAATGAAGTTTCCGAGTACATACGTGGCACCCCAAAGGTGAGCGTGTGGTGTAGACTACTGCATGACCGTGTGGTAGGACCTTTCTTTTTGGTGGAGAGAACCATTACTGGAGACCTTTATCTCGATTTGTAGAACAGTTTGTTTTCCCCCAAATTGAAGACATTGAAAGACAAAATGGAGCTGCTGCTCTTTTCCAACAAGACGGCGCCCCACCTAATTTTAGTCTTCATGTTCGCCATGCGCTAAATGCTAGGTTTCCTAATCGATGGATTGGAAGAGGTGGACCAACAACCTGGCCTCCACGAAGTCCTGATCTGATACCATTGGATTTTTTCAGGTGGGGGTGTGTGAAAAACACTGTCTATGCCGAGAAAATTCGTGACTCGAGACATCTACGAGAGAGAATTTCTGCAGCTGTAGCAACAATCACACCGGATATGCTTCACCGTACCCGGATAGAAATCGACTACCGCTTGGATGTTTGTAGGAGTACAAATGGTGCTCACATCGAGACTTATTGAAGTATAACATTAAAAGTGTTAGTTTTTTCACATTTACAAACAAAGGAAACTGTTTTTGGTTTTGTTTAAAAAATTATTAAAGTTTGAAACCCCGGAGTTCCCCCGTATATATATCTAAAGTGATAATTTCGTTTTTATTTGGAATTGTGTGGAAGAAAATTTCCCAATGTGCGAGAAATTCCTTAAGAAATTTGGAGAAGATTTCTCATGAATACATTAGATACGATTAATGCTATGTTATGAAGAATATTTGTATAACTCCATACAATCGTTTTCACACTAAATACACTGATTTGTCTTGAGAATTATCAGTTCTGGAGGGGAAGCAGGGGTGGGGAGTTGGGTTAGGAGTTATATGGGTTATATGGGTAAATGAGTTATATGGGTTATATTTCTTTATTAGTTATTAATAAAAGAGGCAATCGTGCAAGTAAGAATTAGTTTTTATGAAATTTAAAAATATATGGAACTTTATTTCGCTCATACAACACATTAAAGATTAAATATTAGTTAACTGTTACTTTCTCCCTTCCTAAGTCATTTGCACTATCAACTATACACTGAGTGAGAAATGGGAGACTGGATTTTCCTGTTCTCATTTTTTTAACGTTTTTTTTTTGTGTGTGTGTAGCCATCGTTTACAGCTCAGCGGGTAACACCGTTTTCCTATAAGCAAGACAATGATGTCGTGGTTTCGAACCCCGATGATGCTGGTAATAATAATACAGGAGATAGAGCAATGGGCAGGGCCGGATTAAGACCTTTAAAGGCCCTAAGCACTTAAAAGATTTTGGTGCCCCATATATATGTAATTCAAAATATAAACAAAAATAAACCATAAAATAAAATTTTATTTTTTGAAATGAAACAAAACTTACAGTAAGATGGAAAATAATGTTTATTTTTGTATACTTCCACTTCATTTATATTTGAAAAGTTTTCTCCTACTTTTTTTAATTGCAAAGTCTTTGATCAGATCCTCAAAACTAATCTTACGTAACACATCTGCTTCTATACTTAGTAGAGATAAGGCATCCAGCCTGCCTTGTTGCACAGTTGTTCTGTTGGTATTTTTAATATACTTCAACTGAGAAAATGAACGCTCAGCTGAGCAATTTGTGACCATTAATGTTAAAAATATACGAAAGGCAATTTCTACATTTGGGAAGGCACACTCAATATTGTCTTCTACAATTATTTTATAAAGTTCAGCATGACTGAATCTTGTTTTTACATTTTTTTTTGCACTGAACTTATGGCACACATATGAGTGAAACTGCTGAAGCTCAGCAGAGAAATTAGTGTTCAAGTCCTCTGGGTAAGCATCAATCATCTTTTTACAACCCTGAGAATACCTTTCAATTTCAGTAGATGATGAAGTGGTGACATTATGTGGCACATCACTTAGAAAAGAAAATCTCTCTGCTATTTCTTTGTATATCTCTCCTCTTCTTCTCATCTCAGTTTCAAGTTTGTCAACAATTGTGTAAAAGGTGGTGATAAGAAATTTATCTCTGGCATTCAGATATACTTCTGGTGCATCTCCGTCATTGGGTACCTTCTTTCTGATACGTTTGCGAGTTTGAGCTGCCTTGTAATCAACATCTGGTAGCATTTCCTTTGTAGCTGCTTCATATCTTTCAAATTCATCTGGTGAAGTGCACAGTTGGTCAGCTAATGATCCATACAGATCTGCACATGTTTTTAAGTTCACATCCTTATTCTGTAGAACTTTGCTTACTCTATGAAAATTTTGCAAAATCTCATCCCAAAAATTCAACATAAAAACGAATTCTAGCTCTTGCATCTTATTTGCAATATTATTTGCTTCTCTTCTAGTGTCTCCCTTTGTGACTGGTCTTCAGCTATACATTCTAACGCTTCTAAAATTTTAAGGAAAGATTTCAAAATTGCTGCTGTTGCCATAGCATGTGCCTCCCATCTGGTATCAGAGAGGGATTTTAAGACACTTTCATTTCCAATACAACCTTTAAGAATTTCCCACCTGCTGGTTGAGGCTAAAAAAAAGGTATAGAGCAACTGCACTGTAGAGAAGAAATTAACCGCCTCTTGACAGCAGTCAACAGCACTTCGGCCTACCAGATTTAGTGAATGGGCTGCACAGGGCACATATATAGCAAACTTGTTTGTTTCTAAAAATTTTTGCTGCATCCCCTTATAACGCCCAGACATGTTGGCAGCGTTGTCGTAAGATTGACCCCTACATTTTGAAAAGTTTAGCTTACAAACTTCACGTAAGTACTGCAACACCTGATTTGCCATTTCCTCACCAGTATGGCTTTTCATTTTCAGAAAGGTTAAAAAGCGTTCAATAGGCTGTCCATCTTTTAAGTACCTAAGTACAACACTTAACTGATCGATATGTGATAGATCTGGTGTTGAATCAACTGACAAACTAAAATAACCAGAAGATTTTACTTCGTCAACAATGAGTGCGTGGACCTTTTGAGCCATTAGTTGAATGAGTTCCTCACAGGTGGTTTTGGACAGGTAAGAAGGATTTCCTTTGCCAGAATTTCCATATTTCAAAATGTGACCTGCTAAAAATGGATCAAACCGGCTTATGAGCTCAAGCAGCCCTAAAAAATTCCCATTCTGCAATGATCCAAATCTTTCTTCTGTTCCTCGAAAAGACAAGCCACATTCAGCTAACGTACAAATAACAGCTATGACACGCCTCAAGACATGTTCCCAGTAATCACACTCTTCCTGAATTTGTTTTTCCAACTGTTGTCCCAACCCCGCACCTTGTCTGCGAGTTAAGTATGTTAGCATAGAGTCTCGGTGAGTAGTGCTTTTTTCATGATGATCAATTACAATAGTATTTCGCCAGTCACTGAACCCTTCTCTTATAACAAAATGCGAGACATTTTTAGGAGCAAACAGTTTACAAACATAACAGTAAACTGATCCTGTTGATGGTGAATACAATAACCACTCTCTCTTGTATTTCTCACCATTGGCTTTTGTCCCAACGAAAAGTTTTTGTGAACAGTATCTTGCTGGTTTGCCACTACTGAAATGCCGGTAAGACTTGTCAAATGGCCCATTGTGGTGTTGACAGTCACTGGGTCCACAAGCAATCCAATAAGCCACATCATCAGCAGAGAAATCAAGCCACAACCCTGGATCTTTTGCTATATTTACATCATCTTCTGCAGACTGATTCATTTCACCACCATCACCATGGTCCACTAAACTTTCATTTTCAGCAATTATTTCAACCCCAGAATGTCTTGTAAAGCAACTTGAATCAACATTTGCAGTAGAGGTATCAAGAGAATTTACAGGCAAAGTGAGATCAGTAGTGAGACATGTGGTAGATGAACCTGCTTGTGACACCTCGGTGATTCCAACGTCATCATATTTTGATTTTGAAGTGATCAAAGTGGTATTTGTGTCCACTTCTGATGACGGAGATTGGTTTTGATTCAGAATCGGTATATCATGTTGACGTTGTGGTCGTGGAACTTGTGTGAAGAAATCAGTCAGCTTTGCAGTCTTGGACTCTAAATCCTGTCTTCTCTTGTTTCTCTTTTGATAGTTTTCGCTTTTGTGCACCACTTAACTGAACACGTTTCATCTTGGTTCTTGGGGTCTGTAAAATACAGAAATAAAAAGAATATTTTATTTGTATATTATGTGGCAATCAACACAGTTACACATATCACAATCTTGGCTTTGTTCTTTTATTCCCAGAAAGACAAAATGGGAACCGTACACAACCAAAGTGGCAATTTAAATATAAGTGGCAATTAAATATAACTCAACCGAAATATCAACTCGAAATGTTGAATACAAATCAATCGAAAGAAGGAACCAAAAGAAGGAACCGAAAGAAGGAACCGAAACCTATAAAAATAAAAATACTTAACATTAGAATTAATAATACGCAATCTATAAAAATATCAATATTAACATTTCACTATTAACGAGCCACATTTTATATTTACATTTATTTATTTATTTAAAACACAATATTTAATTATAGGAAATATGAACATTTGCTTAGGGCCTAAATTGTCCTAACTACGTTTGATGTTATATATACATTACAAATTATTCACTCTGGTTATTACAATCTAATTTCTTTTATACTGTTATGACAATAGATAAATAAATTATAAAATAAAGATACGTGTATGATAAAATATTGTTATATATACAAATAAAGTACACTTCATAGACTTACCCTTGAGAAGAAGAGAGAGCAACAGATAAACTTCTTCAACGCTAATTAACTTAGGTCAGTATATCTTATTATTATAATGGCCGTGATAAACATCACTTGATACAACAGCAATATAGAGAGTTTATAGTTTCTTTTATTTTAATATTAATTTATATTACAATTCTATAAACCTAAATCTTTCTGTAAAACAATACCAAATGATTATGTAAAATATATATTTAATATTATATGCAGGGCTGTGGAGTCGGAGTCGGAGTCGTGGAGTCGGAGTCGGAGTCGGAAGCAATTTTGGTGGTGCTGGAGTCGGAGTCGGAGTCGGTAAAAATGTACCGACTCCGACTCCGACCTCAATATAAATTTTAATAAAATGTTTTTGTGTGTGATATCACTGGCAGCTATGGTGGTTAAACCACTTAAATAATAAACACAATGTTTTCCATTTCAGACACTAATGCCATTAATTCATTTTTTCTTTTCAGATAATATTTTTTATTTTTAATGCTTATTTAATTTCGAGTTCTTTCTAAATTTTATAAGTTTTTAACTTTCAAGTCTAAAACCCCTTTCACAATGGCAAAGACACTTCTAACAAAGTCTGCAGTTTTTGAATATTTTACAATAACCACAGATGGGAAACATTTCGTGTGTCAGTGTATGATAGAAGATGATGATGATGAAAAATTATGTGAAGCAAAAATCAGTGGTTTTACTGGCTCTGATAAAAATGCACCAACCAGAGCATCAAATTTGAAAAGACATTTGCAGCGTTTCCATCCCAAAATTTTAGAAGTTGTCATTGAGAAAGATAGTAATAAAACCTTGCAACTACTTCAAAGTTAACAAAAGATCAGAAATCTACTGAACGACAAGCACCACTTACAAGAAACTTTACTACAGACAAAGTTACCTTAACAATGACCACAGATGATGATGATTCACGTGGTGGTGATGAAATGCCTCTTGTGTAATTATCATCATAGCAGATTTAGAATTAATATACCTTCGGAGTCGGAGTCGGAGTCGGATAGACAAAAAATTGAGGAGTCGGAGTCGGAGTCGGTTTTTTATGTGCCGACTCCACAGCCCTGATTATATGCACAAATCACACGTTCAGAATAACTTCCTATAGCACACGAAAATATTTAATCTATATGTATTTTTAATATGGCGCTCAAAGATTTGATATAAACAAAATAATAACGCAAAGCGTAAAGTGTGTGATTACAACGAAATATATTTATTCTCTCAAAAGGGTTGTTGTTCACTACAAATTCAAACAATGAAAAAAAATAAATACTATATATGAATATATAGGGTGGGGCACGGGAACCAAGTGTTTTTGGAATAATCAGGAAAATGATATTTATTTTTGTAAAGAAATATATTGGTAGAACAACATTCGTAAGAACATAGCATTTCATGTCATAATAATCATGTACCGAAAATTATATCTGGCATATGATGTCCTTGGCCGTCGACGCATTGTTGAAGGCGTTTACGAAAATTGGCCTCCACTCTTCCCAGCAGGTCTCTGTTGATTTGGATGATTTGTTGACGGATCGCTTCCTTCAATGCATCTAATGTACGGGGCTTGTCCTCGTAGACACGTGACTTGAGGTACCCCCATAGAAAGAAGTCACATGTGGACAAGTCAGGGACCGAGGGGGCCATGCAATGTCACCAAATCTCGAAATGAGATGGTTGGGAAACAGGGCGAAGAACAGCCATTGACGCTCTGGCGGTGTGGCGTGGCCCCATCTTGCTGAAACCACAAATGTCGACGAGCAATACGCCTTCTTCGTAACTCAGGGATGAAAAAGGTGTTCACCATCTCAATGTAACGCCCAGATGTTATGGTAACGGTAACCCCATTTTGTTCGAAGAAATAGGGACCGATGACGCCAAACTTTCCCACCGCGCACCAAACTGTAACCTTAGGGCTATGCAGCGGTTTTTCATGGAGTTGTCGCGGATTTTCAGCAGCCCAATACCGACAGTTTTGATTGTTGACGGCCCCATTAAGGTGGAAATGGGCTTCATCACTCATTACCACCATCATGTTTTCATTCTGCTCATAAAGTGCAAGCATTTCCTGTGCAAAATTCAGTCGTTGGGGGCAATCGTTTACATTCAATTCCTGCACCATCGCTAACTTGTATGGGTGAAAATGTAATTCTTCATGCAAAATCCGTCTAACAGTACGATTGCTGATTCCGAGTGCAGCTGAATGTCTCCGAGCAGAGCGGCCTGGGCTTTGCAACATCGCTTGTCTGACCCTTTCAACGTTCTCTGGAGTACGCACAGTGCGTTGCGGCCCCTTCGGTTTTGTTTTCATTATTGAGCCTCCTGTTCGAAGATTGTTAACCCAACGTAAGATTGTGTCACGAGCGGGAACAGAGTCATTTCGATGAATGTTGAATCTGCGGCGAAACGCACGCTGAACTGCTGTCACTGACTCGCCACTCCTAACAAAATGATCATACGCGAACATGCGGTGTTCTAACGTCCACTGCTCCATGATGGCACGTGAAAGATAAAGGTGAGTGTTAGTTAAAGTTAAATGCTATGAACCCAGGAATGGAATGCTACCTACCGCACGCCCCTCCCATTCCTAATGGCCGATTACTAGCTATTCAAAAAACACTTGATTCCCGTGCCCCACCCTGTATACAGTATAATTCAGTTTTCAACAGCTTATAGGCTATAAGCCGCGATTATAATAGTATAATAAATCCATGGTAAATCCGACAATGGAAAATTTCTGTGGTGCCCCCCTTCCCTTGATGCCCTAAGCACGGGCTTATTTGGCTTAATGGTTAATCCGGCCCTGGCAATGGGACGCATTTTTGGCCTGAGGGCTGTGCCATTTTCATGCCCTCCCACTGATTATTATCTGTTTGTAAGAAAAGGGAGTGTCTCAGAAAACCAGCGATATTTTTGGTAACTAATCATAAAAACGTAGAGGCGCAACATTTCGTTATTTCTCTCTTAATTGATTTTTTCGCCAATATTTCTCGCAATTGTACAGGAAAATACAAGAAAAATTTGTATTTTATTCGTTAAAAAATTGATAAAATTTCTTATTTTCTAGATTTTAACAGGTGAAAATAGAACTGCCGTTTGCAAGTGGGTTTTATGCTTCATTGGCGGGCAAGATTTAAATATTTTTAATTAATTGTACACAACATAGTTGTTATTTTAGGTCTTAGAGGACAGAGTGTACGACAGAAGAAAAAGAAAAAATTATAAAAGTTGAGATGAATTGGCGTTGGGTCCTTTACAAAGACAAAACTATTGATCGACGGAAAAAATTCTGGAGACACAAAGAAATTTTTCTTGAATGCAAAACTTTTCGACGAAAGGGATTTGGACCTCCACCTAAAAAGACGACGAAAAAAATGATCTAACTCAACCTCTCCAAATTGCATATAATCTAAACTAAACCCAACCTAACCTAACTTTACCCACATACACTTACAAATACTACCATTATAAATTTCATACTGAGACGGTAAATTTGAATAAACTATTTCTCAATACCATTACGAGAAACATTTTAGTCTAATTTTGTTGTCTTTTAAAGTGTAATACGCACATGAATTATCTTATCTTTATAAAGATCATATATAAAACGTATATAAATAACAACTAGGTGTATATATATATATATATATATATATATATATATATATATATATATATATATATATACACATTTGAAAATCAGATAGACAATATAGCGAAGGCTGAGGTATAGAAAGAGGGAAAAGAGAGAAGAGAGAATTAAGACTCAAAAGATTAAATGAATTTACGCTCTACTTTTTGTCTGAAAGGTTTTTAATGAGTTTGACTCTTTGAGGCTGTTCCAAAGATCGGGTTCTTTGCAGCATAAAAATGTGGTCGCTTGCACAGTCCAACATATAATTTGGTCGTCTAATATGTGTGCGTTCGATTGTCTTGTAGGAAAGTGATGTTGGGTTTGAATAGATATCGCCTGATGTTTGAGGCTTTCGAGGCATAATTCTTGCAGTAAGTTTGATAATTATTAGTGGTGCACCGATTAATCGGTATCGGCACCTGGCATGCCGATTAATCGGCCATGCCTATATTAGGAAAATACCTTGCATTGCCGATTAATCGGCATGTCAGGTGCCGATACCGATTAATCGGTGCACCACTAATAATTATATAAAAAAGGTTATAAATATATTCTGGTTTGAGAATTTTTATATTGTCAAACATTATTTGTTTCTATTTTCATATAGTGCATGATTTTCGGACCTCTTTTTTGCGTGGTAACTAATATTTTGTACGAGATATTCTTGTCCACTTCTGTGACACTAAAAATTAATTTGTGTTTTTCAGAAGATGCGGATACACCCAAAAAAATGTATTATTAGTTTGAAAAAAAACAAATTAATTTTCCATCGTAACAAACGTATAGACACTATCATAGCCATTTCATTAATTAAAAACACTTTCTTGGTTATAACATAACTGTAGTAAAAAAAAAAAAAAACACCCTCCTCATTTTTTTTAAGGTAACAACCCAGCCAAGAATGCGATAGTCTTCATCGAAATGGCATGGGAGCAGCTCATCTTGTAGAGTGTTGCATGGCTTTGCGATGGCTTTTCAGGCAAAAAACGGTGTATCTCCTATGAGAGCGAACAGCCTAACATAAAGTTTCCTTACAGCGAACGATTGCCTCCTCGAAGAACCTCGAGATTCTACTGCGGTACTCAAGATTTTATAAGTAAAAGATTTTATATTAATGCTCGGAGTTTAAGATTTAAATGTGATGAGCTATTAAGTATTGTCCTTGACCAAAAATCTGAGGTTGTAGCAATTACTGAATCCTGGTTAAGTACAGAGAGTAGGGATTTCCTGGGAGAATATCATATTCCTCGTTATGAGATGTTTAACAATGATAAAACAGAAAGAAGGGGTGGTGGTACCGTACTATACGTTCGGTCACACTTAAAACCCATGATTAAAAACACTGCAGAAATTGATAATATATGTAAATGCGACGTTTGTTGAAATTAAAGACAACTCACGAAAGAAACTAATTATAGGTTTAGTTATATAGGCCTCCCTCTCAGACTGTCGATAGTGATAATTAGTTTCAGGAACTAATTTTTGATGTAAGTAGCGAACATGATGCGATAATCTTTGGAGATCTTAATTTACCGTGCAGGAATTGGGGTGGTCCTTTGCTCAAAAGTTCACTTTTTCAAGTGGTCAAGGAAACCACTAGAGAACGCAATATTCTAGATTTAATTTTAAGTACAGACCTAGACTTAATTGATAATATCTTTGTAGAAGACTACTTCTCCACCAGTAATCACAGGCAAATAACATTTGAAATTAGAATTAATGTACATAATTCGGAGAGCCTGGAATACGTTTTGGATTTTAAAAGAGCTAAATTTCGTGACATGAAACTGTAACTTTCGACCCATAATTGGAATGAAGCTCTATCGCACGATGATATCAATAGCACATGAACTTCCTTTTATAATTATTTTAAACGTTTAGAATCAAGTAATATCCCATTACGTAAAAAGAGAGTGGCGAAGTCTGGTAAACCTAAATGGTGGGATGCTGAAATTAAAAGTAGCTTAACATTAAAAAGGATCCCGTATTTTAAATTTAAAGAATCATATAATTTGTCCGATGAAAATGCTTACAAGCTATTGAGAAGGCGAAGTAGAAAACTTATTAGAAAAAGTAAGCACGACTATGAACTATATGTAGTGAACCAATTAAATCGAATCCAAAGGAATTCTATAATTATGTTAGAAATAAAAAAGTAGCTTCGCAGACTATTGGTCCACTCCAATTATCCACTCATAGGCGAAAACAACGAAAATATTTACGATGACTTACAAATGACGGAAATTTTATGTAAATTCTTCTTTTCCGTGTTTACAAACGAAAATATAAACAACATTCCTGTTCCCGTAAGCATGCTCAGTGATGATCAGTTAAAGCTTCACGATTTTACCATTAGTGAAAGATTCCAGGTTCCAGAATTTTCTCGCGGATCAGCACACGTTTCCGATGCAGAGTCTCCTTCTAATTTCTATTACTTTTACTATATAATTTTTTATACTTTCTGGTTTATTTATATTCCCTACTCCCATCATCTAACCCCACTATGTTTCTTAGTTTTTCACAATGAAACAAATGTTCTGTGGTATCTAGGGGTTGCAATCGATAAAATATTATCGATAATTTATCGATAAATGAAAGTCAACTATCGTATAATTATCGAGCAGATTTATCGATAATTTTCTGAAAAAGATTGGACCGCAGTCAAGAGTCTATGTGACACTTTAAGGCCAGTTGAAATAGTATTAACTTCTTTGTGCTCTGAAGATGCAAACTTATTGAAAGCAGACAAATCTATGATGCTTCTTCTTAAAAAGTTGGCAAAGAAAGATAGTGAAATAGCTCGTCAAATGCAGCTTTCTCTCAAGCAACGGTATGAATGAAGAAGAGTTCAAGATACTGTGTCCCTTTTGCGATATCTCCATGATCCTAAAGCTATAAATGAACAAATGTCTGACACTTTCAAGATGCCTTCTCCAGTTTCCTTAAAGAAATATGCCACTTCTATATATTTACGACTGTTTCCTGAACCTCTTACGGATATAAGCAGTGCTGAAGAAACTCCAGATGAGGGCAACGTAAATGAAGACGACGAAGATGAGGATTTCAAAAAATGCCTCTATCATGAGATGAGCAAATTGGAATCGAAAACTTCCGAGTCCTTAAGTAAGTCCTCTATGTTCAATGCAGGCAGTGAATTCGCATTGTACTGTACGAAGTAAAGAAAAAGAGAAGCGAAAATCTAGATCGATTGTACGATGCATTAAGGACTATCAAGCCTACAAGCTGTGAACCAGAGCGTGCATTTTCTTCAGCGGGAATTTTCATAACGAAGATTCGATGCAGCCTCTCTTCAGCCACTATTAATGCCTTATGCTTTTTGAAATGTTACTTCCTTAATAAGGATAAAAAACTAAAATCTGTTTAAATAACTATGGCTGTCACAATGTAGAATGATCTCATTAAAATCTGTTCTTATAATTTTGCGTTTTTCTTCTATTAAGGAGACAGCTAATTTAATTAGAAAATTTATCGATAATTATCGATAATCCGAATTTTTTTCAATCATTTATCGATAAATGGACTTTCGATAATTTGCATCCAATAGTGGTATCATTCTCTCTCCTGCATACTTCACACTTGATATCCTTATATTTTCCTTTATAGTTTTATTTCACCTCTACCATATTTAATCGAATTTCTATTATAATTTTCATATTCTTTTCTTTCATATTTTCAATATGTGATTTTCTTTTAAATTCATCAATGAAAGCGAAGTGCTCTCAGCCATACTGTAGGTAAAATAATCCTAATAAAACTCCCAGTCCAGATAAGCTCTACCTAGGGTACTTAAAGAAGTGAACTGCGCAATAGTCTCTCTACTTACATATATATTTAATAAATCGTTACAGTCTAGAGAAGTTCCGCTCGATGGGAAACTTGCAAACATTACGCCAATATTTAAAAAAGGGAAAAAATCGCTTCCGGGAAATTATCGTCCCATTAGCCTGACTTCGATAGTTGGTAAGCTTATGAAGACGATCGTTCGGGACAAAATAGTTAATCACTTAGAAATTAATAAATTAATTAAAGATTCTAAGCACGGCTTTCGACGTAATCGTTCTTGTCTTACTAATGTGCTCGATTTCTTTAATGATATTGTAAATATATATGACGAGAGTAAAACTGTAGATATTATTTATTTTGATTTTAAAAAAGCGTTTGATAATGGCAAAGCGTTTAAGTGGAAAAGTGTAACTAGCGCCGTGCCTCACGGATCAGTTCTAGAACCAGTTATTTTTATTATTTATATCAGTGACATCAACTTGGGAATTAAGAGTATAATTTCAAAATTTGCGGATGACACCAAACTCGGGGGACGAACAAAATCAGCTGCAGAACGTCTGCAGATTGAAGAAAATTTGGCAAATGAACTTTAATATAAATAAATGTAAAACGTTGCATATCGGTAGAAACAATGTTAAAGAAAAGTATTTTGTGCGCGACAAGACACAAACAAGTGTTACGGAAGAGAAAGATTTAGGTATTATTGTTGCTGAGTAAGCAATGTATCGGAGCGGTCAGAAAAACAAATAGAATCTTAGGATTTATTGGTAGATCGTTTGAGTTTAAGCAGGAAAAAACAATGCTAACATCATATAATTCCTTAGTACGCCTTCACCTGCAATATTGCGTCCAATTCTGGTCCCCATATTTACGACAGGACATAGACAGAATGGAGAGAGTGCAGCAACGGGCTACTAAAATGATTCCTAGACTTAGAAACAAATCATACGCTGCCTGTTTAGAAATGTTAAGTTTATTCTCATCCGTAAAAAGGCAAATTCGAGGATATTTAATCCAGATATTTAAAATGGTTAAAGGTTTTGATAATGTCGACGCCAAAAAATATTTCACCTTCAGGAATGCAGACACAGCTCGCGGTAATTGTTCCAAATTAGTGGGTAAACATTTTAATTCTAATGAAGCTAAACATTTGTTCTTCAATCGTATAGTTAATTTATGGAATGGATTACCAGCCAGCGTAGTTCAAAGTAATTCGATCGAATCCTTTAAAAAGGAACTAGATGCTTATCTTGCCTTAAACCCCCAGTTGGAAGCATATTTTAGCGCATAGAAATGTTGTAGAATTTTCACTTGGATTCCTTCCTCTGTACTTTCAAATTTTCACTTCATCTTTAAATTCTTTCCTACCTCTCAACCTCTTTTCTCTGCTTTGCTTTGAAACTTTCACTTTTCTTAAATTTTAAATTTTCTTCCTTCTTTAAATTTCCTTCCTTCTTTTAGCCCTCCTTCTTAAACAGATAGCCTCGTAGGGACCAGCCAATCTGTTGCTGTTTGGGTGTCCTTTGTATTCCTTTGTATAAATACTGAACTTCAGTTTCATTATGCATTTTACTACATATGCACTGATAATAGTTTCTTTATTGTCATGGATGTACAAAGACCATCGCATCACTTATGTTTTTCTTTATTCTGATGTTTCCTTTGAGTATACAGTATTGATGAAATGAAAACAATTGTTGTGTATAAGTTAGCAACATAATGTTTTTAGAACATCTTTCGATACAGTTCTGTAATAATATACGACAATTTTGCTAATTTGTTACATAAAGTTTAAATATGCTTTTCATATGCGTGATAAGTTCCTTTTAATGATTATTTTTCAAGGAAGATTTTAGTTGATTGCACTCATTATATTGCGACTGGCACGAGTTAATGTTTATGCTTGATGAGATTTTTGTGCTCTTTTTTTTTTTGTAATTACAATGTATATTGTTTAGTTTATATTCAGTGATATACCTATAGTAGGAAAATCGTTGGGTCCAGAATGCTTCCGTGGGGTACCACGTCACATTAGGGTGTGTCGAATTTTTCAACTTTCAAATTCCAAATATGAGGGGTGCTAAAAAGTTGCAGCATGACTTAGGAATTCTAAAGATATTTTTGTTAATTTAATATAATTTAGTTTTGCTTGGTAAGAAGCTACATAAAAATAGTGACTTTTTTGACTTTTTTGTGGAATTATATATAATTATTATATTAATAATTATATATGCTGTATATATAATGCACTGCTGTTTTTGCTTATTTCACAGGTTGAAACATATTCATCAGTGTGCTGAAGATTACTTGTCCGTCAGTGCTACCATCCTAACCAGTGGGAATTGACCTACAATGGCTTCTAAAAGGAGGACAAGACTGGGGACATTCACACATATGAGCAACATAATTGGAACTGGTAGAGAGTTGTTGCCCTCTGAACTCCCAACTCTGCGAGACGTTCTGAAATATGGGCTGCTGCTAAGAGAACAAAGTGGTGAGGATGTGAGAAACTACCCAGCAGCCAGTCTTGCAAAGGACATTTACCCTAAAGTGCTTGAAAAGTGGGAACGAGCAAACAGTTCTTTTGTAGCCCCCGTTGTAAATTCACGAGTCACAATCTTAAAGAAGATCCAAGAGAGCTGGGAGCAGGCCAAAAACATATCTCTTGGGAGAGGAAAGCTACATGTCAAAGAGGCTTTCATTGCAAAACTTGACAAGCTTTTTGACATCCTCAGTTGCAAGTGTAAAATTGTTCTCTGCTCTGAATTTGGCTGCCTTGCAGATGCTGGTTGCAAAAACGAAACTCACATTAACTGTACATGCCCAGGGAGATGAGATCCCTGTGAAGGAACTTGCTTTCATTAAAGGTCAGAGAGACAAGTCTGGTTCTATTGGACCACATCAGATTGGCTTGCCAGATCAACCTGAGCACAACAGACAAGTCAAAAAGCAGAAGCGGCAAGAAGACGAAAGAAGAAGGCTTGCTGAATATAAGCAGACAAGTAAGCAGGATGTTTCAATGCCATCAAATGAAATAATTTTCTCTGATGATGAAAATGAAGAACAAATAGCTGATGCTCAAGATGGAAAGGATGGAAGTTATGAAGTGACATTAGAAATACCAAGCACGTCTTCAACTTCCAATAAAAAGCCAGAGTACAACACATTAGAAATACCTAATGTTGCTATGCATAGCATCAGATATGGTGTTGGCCTGCGTGCCACAGCTGCCATCACCACTGCTGCCTTTATGGATGCTGGCTTGATCACTGAAGAAGACAAGAGACTTGTAGTTGATCACAATAAAGTCAAGAGGGCCCAAGAAAAAGTTATGAGATCCCTGGATCAGGAATTTGATGATCTTTGTAAGAAGGGTGAAATTGACTGCATCTTCTTTGACGGCCGTCAAGATACAACTAAAGTTATGCTGAAAGCAGACAATTCAGATCGTCAGTTCCCCAGCATCATCAAAGAAGGGGGCAGGGACAATTCGACGTGGCCGACTCGATGCGACCCAACTCGATGTGGCCGACTCGATGTCAGGACAACTCGATGTCAAGCCAAGTCGATGCCAGGCCAAGTCGATTTCATTTTCTTTATATATTTAATGTAGGTTAACTGAATGCCCGGTTAGGTCAACTGTACGCCCTTGACGATTGGTTAGGTTAAGTTGTGATATTTTCGTTAAAACTAACGAAAATATCCCTTAGGGATATCACATCGAGTTGTCCTGACATCGAGTCGGCCACATCGAGTTTGGTCGCATCGAGTCGGCCACATCGAATCGTACCCAACCCCAAAGAAGAGCATTATTCTGTGTGCAGTGAGCCAGGTGGAAGATATCTCTACCACTTCACTCCTGAGAAAGGCTCAACGAGAAAAAAACCTGCTGAAGTTATTGCTGATAATTTTGTAGATTTCATGAAGAAGAAGGGCATTGATAAAAGCCTGCAAGCCATTGGAGGTGATTCTACAAATGTTAACACTGGCTGGGAGGGTGGTTCCATGCATTGGGTAGAGGTCAAGCTTTGCCGTAAGCTGATCTGGTTGGTTTGTGCCCTCCACACTAACGAGTGAGTTACCCCTGCGACACTTGATCACAGCACTGGATGGGAAGACCTTGTCTAACAACAAGTGGACAGGTAACATTGGCAAGATGCTAGACACTGCAACCGAACTTGAAATTGATCCTTCATTCACCAAACTCTCAATTGGAGAGCCTCTTACTTCACTGAGTGACAATGTCGTAAAGGATCTCTCTACTGATTAAGCGTACGGGTATAGGATCACACAGGCCATAAGGACAGGAGAACTTCCCACAGATCTGGCCCTTCTTGAAATTGGTCCAGTGAGCCATTCAAGGTGGTTGACAACAGCAAACAGGCTTTGTCGCATATGGGTTTCAAAACATGGCCTTAAAGGCAAAACCCTCAACAACTTAAGACTGATAGTGGAATACATTGTTGGTGTGTACTACCCCTGTTGGTTCAACATCAAAGTAAAACACTTGGGTGGAAGGCCCACGCCACATCTTGTTTCAGCTGCGGCTAGTTAGGCTGCAAAAGAAGGCTGTAGTGGATGCTGTTTTGCCAACCATCAAGCGCTCAGCATGGTATGCACTCAGCGAAATGATAATCCAGACACTCTTGTGCTCAGATAACAGTGAGGAGAGGAGAGCTGGTGTCCAAAATATTGTTGACATGAGGGGTGGAGATGATGACACACTTGGACAGGGCCGTAACTAGGGTTTAGAAATTAGTGAGGTCCAGATTTTTTTCGAGCGCGGCGGGACGAGCAAAATTCAGACCAAAATGACATCTACAAACACAACCCAAGCTATACACTAAACACAAAACACAAAACGCTCGACGCTCCCTCTTTTCAAAAGAAAAGCGGTAATATGCGTTTCATACACGGAGAACGGTTCAGTCTCTTTTTTTTTTTCAGGAAATAATTACCGAGGTCCGGACCTCGGTGACCTCATAGGTAGTTACGGCCATGCACTTGGAGATCTTTCTGTACGTCCCAGGAAGACACCTTCCATCAACCCCAGTGCTTCTTCCGTGTTGGAGCTGACAGACTGGTCTGACGGGGTATTTGAACCTCCTTTGACATGAAAACTGACTACAGCGGAAGTAAAGAAGTTCTTTGACAAGCCTATGCAAGTTCCACACTGGCCCTGTCATGCTCAGTCAATAGAGAGGTGTGTGAAACAAGTCACAGAGGCAGCAGGCAGGGTGTATACAGTATACACATGAGAAACGTGAGGGCTATATCAGAGGCCAAGAAGCAAGTCGGCGGCTGATGTCCAAGAACGAATCAAAGCAAGACTTGATGAAACTTGTTGTTTAAATATTTTTTTTTACTGATGTCATTACTTTCTAATGTTGTTTTATGATTACAAGGATATGTTTTATGATTACTAGGATATGTTTTATGCAGAGAAACTAAAATTTTTATAGCATTACCTGGTATTTTGAGAAGCTAAAATTAATAAATGTTGTTTTCCGAGAGCAATTTATGTGCATTTTAATCAAACGTAGATTTACCAAGCTAAGTGTTGAGCAATCACAAAAATAATAGCAGATTTGAATTCTTCACATCCAAAAACATATTTTTAAAACCCCTCAGTGAAGGAATTGGCAAAAATTAATTTTCACCCCCAAATTGACACATCCTAACGTCACATGTCGGTCTTACCTCGGGAGTCGAGAGTGTGTCAGTCATATTTTATAAGCTGGGTACTGTTGCTGTTGATAAGGTAAGAACGGAAGCAATTTAAGGGAGGCCTTCAAATCCACAGTGGATAAGTTTTTGTAGTGTTGTGTCGTGTGGCACTGTGCTAAAGGCTTCGATTCAATCGATTACTGTGATTATTGATATTATACATATATTTATATTAGGGTGTGACCGTTGCCCTCCAAAACTCAAAAAATGGTTCTACAATGCTGTTCAAAGTTGTAGTGTTGTGTATTTATCTAGGAAACACCCCTGTAAATTTTCTTGGAGATCGGTGCATGTTTGAGCTAGCACCGTCGTACCAGCAAGTATTGCTATTTCAGCTTATGAACTTCATAAATAAGTGTGAAAATAGCACATTTTATCAGATTTTCATTTCCGGGTCTGGAAAGCTGACCCACAAATTTTCCACGTATTATTTTATTGCATTTAATTTTAATGATGCTCTTTTCTTTTCCCTTGACAGTGATTTGATGTTGTGAATAG